>CM076581.1:1705924269-1706522221 GCA_034641835.2 Pinus albicaulis | reverse complement strand
CGCTTGAAGGAACACAAAGGTGTCCCATGTGAAATAAAAGTGCATCTTGGAGGTGAAAATTTGGGACTTGCGTACCCCCCAATAGTGCCTTGTAAGTGTGGCCGAATTCTGGGTCACTCTCATAGAGAAGCGGCCAATTAGAAGTTTCGTGCCCATAAGAGTTGAGCACAGTGGTGAGCGCCACGATCGGTGGTCGGCTGAGGCAGTCTGCAACATGATTGGTGCTAACCTTCTTGTACTTGATGTTCAAATGAAACTGTTGCAGATATGTGGACCACTTCTGATGGCGATCATTCTGCAACTTCCCTTGTGTCTGTATGAACTGCAGGGGCTGGTGGTCTGTGTGGATGATTGTTTCCTTCCCCAAAATGTAATGCTTCCATTGTCAACAAGCTTGCACAATGGAATACATTTCTTTGTCATAACTGGGATACTTGCGAACTGTGTCAAACAATGTCTCACTATGAAATGCCACTGGATGTCCCTGTTGAGTTAGAACTACCCCAATATCATAGTCAGAGGCGTCTGTCTCGATCTCAAATGGCTGTTGCAAGTCTGGTAAAGTGAGCACTGGGGAAGAACAGAGGTGATTTTTCAATTATGTGAACGCCTTCTGTTGAGGTTCCGACCAAAAGAATTTTGCTCTCACTCCTCCCTTGGTGACTTGACTCAAGGGCCAAGTGATATGAGAGAATCCCAACACGAACCTCCGGTAGAAATTAGCAAGACCCAGAAAGATGCGAAGCTCTGTTATAGTGGTTGGGGCTGGCCAATCTCGAATGACTTGGATCTTGGCTGGATCCACATGCACCCCCCTTTCATCAATAATGTATCCCAGATATTGAACCTGGGTCATGCCAAAAGTGCACTTCTCCAAATTGGCACACAACTTGTGTTGCCGCAGTGTTTGGAGGACTTGTCGGATGTGGTGAAGGTGCTCTTCCCAATTCTGGCTGAAGATCAGAATATCATCCAAGTACACCACTACAAATGAGTTGGTGAATGGCCGCAAGATGTCATCCATCATCCTCATGAAGGTGGCGGGAGCATTCGTCAACCTGAAAGGCATGACCAACCATTCGAAAAGGCCTTCCTTGGCTTTGAAGGCAGTCTTCCACACATCGGAGGGTTCAATTGGTACCTGGTGATACCCAGACTTCAGGTTGATCTTGCTGAAATATTTTGCACCTTTGAGTTGGTCCAGAAGGTCATCAATCTGTGGGATTGGGTACCTATTCTAGACAGTGATCTTGTTCAGCGCCCGATAGTCAATACAGAGTCTCCACGTCCCATCCTTCTTCTATACCAACACGATCGGGCTCCCACAGGGCGATGAACTTGGTCTGATGTGACCTTTCTGCAACAGCTCCTGAATCTACCTCTTGATTTCATCATTCTCCAGAACAGAGCGCCGATAGATCGGTCCATTAGGTAGCGGCGCACCTGGGGTCAGATCAATCGGGTGCTTGACTTGACAGTGCAGAGGAACCCCTGTGGGTGAGGTGAATATGTCCCCGTACTCCTCCACAACCTTATCCATTTGTTGTTGTCGTGCAGAGGAGCCCTGTCTGGAGGTCGTGGCCACAGTCTTCTTCTTGCCTTGGGGGTGGATCATCAGGAAAACGAATTTCCCGGTTTGGGAAATGAGCTTACTGCATTGTTTTGCAGTAACCAAAGAGATAGTGGCAGGAGGTGGTACCTCTGGTATCCTGTACAACTTATTTCCCAAAGTAACAATAACAGCACGAGGTCGAGACTCATACACAGCATGATGCTTCCACAAGTATGGTTGTCCTAATAATACATCAAAAACATCAATAGGAGCAACGTCACATAATACCTCATCCGCGAAGGGCTTGATGCTATAGGGAAGGCGGCACTGCTGGCTGACGCGGAGATCTCGTCCTTGGTGAAGCCACCCGATGGTGTATGGATGTGGGTGAGCTATGGTTGGCAAGCCCAACCGCTTCACGACGTCTGCTGAAATGAGGTTCTTTTGGCTCCCATTGTCGACAATGAACTGTACAGGGGAGCCCTTTACCCACATCTAGGAGTGGAAGAGACGTTCCTCCTCCTCTGGATCTTCCGGTTCCTCCTTCTGGACCTTTGTAGTGGCAACAGTGGCGTTGGGCTCCGCATCAATAATCTGTTTCCCTTTTCATTCCCCTTTTCAGGTTCTGATTCGAAGTCAGAGCATGCATCTGACTCAGAAGCCCTCATCTCGGCCACTAGCGACTGCTTGGCCCGACACTCACTCGTGTTGTGAGTGGAGCTCTTATGGAACTCACACCACTTTCCCGTGTCCTTCTTTGGCTTTGCGGTGCTGTTCTTTTCTTGTGGCTTCGATGAGTTGTCTTTAGCCACCATGCCTTGGCTCTGTCCTTTGTTCTGCGGTTTGGAAGCACCTTTCCCTTGCTTTTGATTCGCAGATCCAAAGCCTCGCTTCTTCTGCTTGAATTTCTGCTCAATCTTGGCAGCATATCGGTATTCCGTACCAAGCGAGGAGATGTCGAGGAACTCCATTTCCTCCTGAATGTATCTGTGCAGACAGCTGCGATACTTTAGCACTAGATGTTTCTGTAAATATTTGATACCCAACTTTGTGCGCAGGGTATGGAACAGATTCGTCAGCTCATGCACATCTTGATCCCTTTGTTGTCGCAGCGTGGTCCATTGTATGTACTTGTTCTCATAGCTCCCCACGGGATAGTACTGTTCCTTGACGGTGTCTCATAAATAATTCCAAGTTGGTACGGCCAAGAACAGAGAGGGTTTTTTCTGGTCCTTGTTCTCACAGTAGGTTTCCCACCAGTCCTTAACATGGTGGGTAGCTTTGAGGAGTGAAAAAATAATCTTCTCCCGGTCTGAAAAGTCATGAACCGAGAAATATCCTTTTAACAGATTCAACCATCTATCTACAGCATCTGTGTCTATTTGACCCTCAAATATGGGAATGTCAAAATTTACTTGTACCTTAAAAGGAGTCGCACCTCCAGAGTGGCTGCTGGATGCAGATGCGCCGCCGGTGCGTAGCTTTTGAAGGATCTGAGCAAAGTTATCCATCATCGTGTTCCATTGTTTTTCGAGGGCCTCCTCGAGCAATATTTTGATAGGATCTCCTGCTCCCTCATCTTTCTTTTCGTCCCCCATGGGCGTCCGTCGAGGTTTGCGAGGCTGATCTTACAAAGTTTCCACCAGATTGAGCCCTAGCTCCTTATACCCCGACCTCGTTGGGGGCATGCAAAGAAGGATCGAGAAAAATCAAACCCGCTCTGATACCTCTAATCCGGATTTATGCAAGAATGCAACAGAATAAACATATAACCATAAATACAGAGATGCAGTAGAAATAACACTTCATTTCATTAATATCAAAGAACTGAAATTTGCTTACAGACAGAATGGAAATAAAACTAGCTAGGGGGCTGGTAGCTATCTCTGAGAAGAGATGTGGAGGCTAGAGGCCTCTGAACTGAGTTACAATGAGGCTTGAGGGCCTATTTATTATTTAGAAACAATGGAAAATCCTAAACAGCCAAAACCCTAACCCTAGGAGATGAAGCGCCAAAACTATGGGCCCCGTTTGGATAAATTGGTGTTTCAACTTCCCAAGGGCGTAACTTTGGCATACGATCTCCATTTGACGCGTACCATACCTCGTTAGAAAGATCTATCCGAGGACTACAGATTTGGAATGAGCAACATTGATCCATGGACTCATGTTTCTCTCCGTTTTCCCAAAAAAACGTCGTTTAGGGCCTCAAAACGGCTCTGGAAGTTTAGGACCCGAAAAACTGCTAAAAATAGTAAACTGTGCCAAAACTGAAAAACTGAAAGAGACAATGGTGGAGCCCCAATTGGAATAGGAGGGTGACCACCAATATCCACTTGGATCAGGAACATAATGAAAAGAAAGCTGGTAGTCTCAATTTTGGGATCCAGGGTAAAATCTTCGTGTATATTTGTTTTATGTTTTATGCTCTCGCTATTATTTATTTTCTGTTTTAAGAATTCGTTTGCAGATAATTTATGTATAGGGTTAAAACCTACATGGTTTTCATATTGAGACAATCTTTGTCACAATGCGACGTTGGAACATGGTTGACCATGATTGACTGTGATTAATTTTACAAAACATGGTTGACCTTCATTGACCATGGTTGACCATGATGTTATAAAGCCAATGGAATAATATTAAACCCTAGGAATATGAATTCTTAGATTAATAAACCCATGGATTGATATTATAGACCTAAGGAATAGTAAACCCAAAGGATTAATACTAAAACCCCAAGGGATTACGAACCTAGGGGAATAATATTAAACACAAGGGATTAATATTATAAACCCAAGCTATATAACCATAAGATAAATATTATAAACCCTAAAAGAAATAATGTGACCATAGTTGACCATGGTTTATTTTCATATTGAGACAATCCTTGCTGCAATGTGACGTTGGACCATGCTTGACCAAGATTTCTTTTCATATCAACACATTCTTTATCACAATGCCACGTTGGAATATGGTTGACCAAGGTTTATTTTCATATTGACACAGTCTTTGTCACAATACGATGTTGGACCATGGTTTTTCATGATTGACCATGGTTGACCATGATTGATTTTATAAAAAATTGTTAACTATGGATGACCATGTTTGACCAAGGTTCTCTATGTTTTTCCATGGTTGACCATGTTTGACGATGGTTTATTTTACAAAACATGGTTGATCTTTGTTGACCATGATTGACCATGATATTATAAACCCAAGGGATTAATACTAAAAACCTAAGAAAATAATATTAAACCGAATGGAATAATATTAAACCCTAGGTAATAATAAACCCAAAGGATTAATTTAGACCCATGGGAATAATAAACCCAAAGGATTAATACTAAAACCCCAAGAGATTATGAACCCAAGGGATTAATATTATAAACCCATGGTATATAAATCATAAGATAGATATTATAAACCCTAAAATTAAAAATTTTGACAATAGTTTACCATGGTTGATTTTCATATTGAAAGAATTCTTGTCATAATGTAACGTTGGACCATGGTTGACCAAGATTGATTTTCATATCAACACATTCTTTATCACAATGTGACGTTGGACCATGGTTGACCAAGGTTGATTTTCATGTTGAGACAATCTTTGTCACAATGTGATGTTGGACCATGGTTGGCCATGATTGACCATGGTTGACCATGATTGATTATATAAAATATGGTAGACCATGGTTGACCATGATTGATTATATAAAATATGGTAGACCATGGACCTAAGGAATTTATATTATAAACCCAAGAGAAAATAAACCAAGTTACCGATCAAACAAGAAAATTACCTAGTACCCGTTTTTTTGAGGTAGTAAAAAAAGCACCCGATTTTGAAAAGGGTGATGTAAACTCATTTTTGTTTTTTTTTTTGGCATAATTTTGGCACTTTAAATTTTCTTATGACTTTTTTTGTTTTTGTTTTTTAAATGTCATGATTTTCATGTCGATTTTGAAAAGTGGTGATGTAGAAAAACCTGTTTTTTTTAGCATATTTTTGGAACTCTAAATTTTCTTTGATTTTTTTTTAATGATACGATTTTTATGTCGATTTTGAAAAGTGGTGATTTTTTATTTATCAAGTATGAACAATTGTTTTAAAATGTTCATGATTTTCATGCTAATTTTGAAAAGTCTTGTTGCAACATCAATTCTTTTTGTTTAGAATGGTGATTTTCATCTTGGTAAGAAAACATAAAAAGAATATATATAAGAATGTAAAAAAAAGACAAAAATAACTTGTAAACATAAAAAATTTAAATGAAAAAATAAGAATGAAAATAAATAAATAAATAAAATTTTAAAAACACATAATTTAAAGATAAATAAATAAATTTACCCAAAATATTAAAAAAACAATGTTTTTTTTTAAACTTATATTAAAAAAACCCACATAATTAAAGAAAAAGAGAAAAACTAAAATAATTAAAATATTAAAAAATAATTAGAAATTTAAATTTAAAATAAAAAGAAATAATTAGTTAATTGAAATAAAATTTTAAAATAATTAAAATTAAAATTTAAAAAAAAAAAAAATATATATATATATATATATATATATATATATATATATATATATATATATATTAAATAATTTTTTTAATTAAAATAAATAAATAAACAACAACCAAAATTTAAAAATATAAATTAAATCTAAAAAAAAATATTAAATTAAATAATATATATATAAATTTTAAAAATAAAAAATACATTCAAAATATATATATTGTGAGGCTCGGTCACTGGGGTGGGGTGGCAGGTCAGCTGGCATCTCTTACCCCCACCTGGCGACCCCCAGGCAATGGAGATTGCTAGCTCCTCCCCCCGCTCGGCGGCCGAGCCCCGCAACCCCCAAGCACCGGAGGTCAATTCTGGAAATTGACCTCTGCCGCCTAGGGGCCGTCGGCCGTGGGGAGGAGCTACCAACTCACTCTTTGCTTGGTGGCAAGGCTCTGTGATATATATTTTTTGTATTTTTTGTATTTTTTTTAATTTAATAATATTTTTTTAAATTTACGTTTTTTTTTTAATTTAATTTTTCTTTTTTATTTGTTTGTTTTTTATTAATTTAATTTTTTTGTTTTTTTTTTATTTATAAAAAAAAAAATATTTTTTAAATGTTTGTTATATATATATATATACATATAATTTTTAAATATTTTATATATCTTTAGGTCCGATAGACCAAAGATTGGTCTCAGTGGACGTTAACCATCATCATCATCATCATCATCAACATCATATATACTTTTTTGTTTTTAACTTTAAATTTAAATTTTAGTTTTCTTTTTAAACTTTAATTTTTTTCATTTAAACTTTTATTATTTAAAAATAATAACAATTTAATATTTTTCTATTAATTTAAATTTGCAAATTTTAATTAATTTTTATTTTAGTATTTTAATTATTTTTAATTTTTAATTTTTTTAAATTTTAATTGTTTTTAAAAAAATTATTTAAATTATTTTATTTTATCAATTTTTTTAATATGTGTTTTTTTTAATAACTTTAAGAAAAAAAATTTGTTTTTCTTTTTTATTTGCTTTTTTCTTTACAAGTAATATTTTATCTTTAATACAATGCCTAAAAATCGTTGGAATTTTATTTTCATAAAGATGATATTTTATCTTTAATGTTATCCTTGGATTTTTAAAGCTTTTCAGAGACACGATATTTTATCTTTAATACCATGCCTAATAATCGTTGGAATTTTAAGGATTTTGATATTTTATCTTCAATGTCATTATTAAAAATTGTTGACAATTTACGCCAAAAAGAAAAAGATGTTATTCCAACATCAACACTTTTCGTTTTCAAGGTGTTTTTGCACACAAAAATTTGACAATGTTATTCTAGCATCAACATTTTTCGTTTTCAGGGTTTTTTTTGCACACAAAAATTGGCGACGTTATTCCAACATCAACAGTTTTCGTTTTCAAGTTATTTTTTGCACAAAAAATTGGCGACATTATTCCAGCATCAGCACTTTTCGTTTTCAGGTTGTTTTTTGCACACAAAAAAATGTCTTTTACTTCTGTTTTTAAAAAATGTTGAAAATTTACCTTGAAAAAAATGTTATTCCTAAATACAACTTTTCATTTTCGGGTTGTTTTTTCATGGTTTTTTGATGTTTTTTTTGTTAGAGTTCTCGTTTTGAGGTAATAGTTCTTGTTTGATCGAAAACCTTGTTAATATTAAACCAAAAGGATTAATATTATAAACCCTAAAATAAACATGAGGCAATCTTTGTCAAAATGTGACCATGGTTATTGACCATGATTTATTTTCATATAGTGACAATCTTTCTCACAATCTGACTTTGGACCATAGTTGACCATAAACCCAAGGGATTGATATTTTAAACTCAATGGATTAATATTATAAACCCCAAGGTACATAAACCATAAAATAAGCATGGTTGAGCATGGTTGATTTTCATATTGACACAATCATTGTCACAATGGGATGTTAGACCATGGTTGACCATATTTGATTTCCATATTGAGACAATCTTTGTCACAATGTGACATTGGACCATGGTTGACCATGATTGACCATGGTTGATGATGGTTGACAATGGTTGATCATGGTTAATTTTCATATGGAGACAATCTTTGTCACAATGTGACATTGGACCATGGTTGACCATGATTATAAACCCAAAAGATCTATATTAAACCCTAGGATTAGTATTATAAACCCTATGAATAATATTATACACTAGGAATATGAACCTTTAGACTAATAAACCCACAGGATTGATATTATAAATCTAAGGGGATAATAAACACAAGGGATTAATATTATATTATATTAATATTATGTCATATTAATATTATGTCATATTAATATTATATTATATTAATATATAAACTCTAACATAAATATTATAAACCCTAAAATAAACATGGCTAACCATGGTTGATTTTCATATAAACACAATCTTTGTAACAATGTGACGTTGGACCATGATTGACCATGATTGTCATAATGTGACGTTGAACCATGAGACAATATTTGCCACAATGTGACCATGTCTATTTACCATGATTGACCATGGTTGACCATGATTGATTTTCATATTGAGACAATATTTCTCACAATGCAACATTGGACCATGGCTAACCATAAACCCAAGGGTTAATATTATAGTCCTAAGGGATTATAAACCCAATGGAATAATATTAAACCCAAAGGATTAATATTATAAACCAAAGGTATATAATCCCTAAAATAAACATGGTTGCCCATGGTTGATTTTCATAATGACACAATATTTGTCACAATGTGTCATTAGACCATGGTTGATTGCAATTGATTTTCATTTTGAGACCGTCTTTTTAAAAATGTGTCGTTGGACCATGGTTGATTTCCATATTGAGACAATATTTGTCACAATGTAACATTGGACCATGGTTGACCATGGTTGACCATGATTGATGATGATTGATAATGGTTTATCATTGTTAATTTACATATGGAGAAAATATTTGTCATAATGTAACATTGGACCATGGTTGACCATGATTGACCATGATTGATTGTGGACGACCATGGTTGACCATGATTGGCCATGATCAACCATGGTTGACTATGGTTGACCATGATTGAATTTCATATTAAGACAACCTTTCTTGTAATGCAATGTTGGACCATGGTTGAATTCCATATTGAGCCAATATTTGTCATAATGTGAAGTTGGACAATAGTTGACCATGATTGACCATGGTTGATGATGGTTGACAATGGTTGACCATAGTTCAGTTTTATATTGAGACAATTTTTCTCACAATTCGACGTTGGACTGTGGTTGACCATAAACCCAAGGGTTAATATTATAGTCCTAAGGGATTATAAACCAAATAGACTAATATTAAACCCAAATGATTAATATTATAAACCAAAGGTATATAATCACTAAAATAAATATTATAACCCTAAAATAAGCATGGTTGGTCATGGTAGATTTTCATAAAAATAAAATTAAAAAACATGACAAAAAAAATCAAATATATAAAAATATAAAAAATAACTAATAAAAATGTAAAAAAAAGACAAAAATAACTTGTAAACATTAAAAAAAAAAGAAAAAAAAATGAAAAATAATTAAGTAAAGTTTCAAAAAATAAATTAATTAATTAAAAAATTAAATTAAAAAAAAACAAAAAAACACATAATTTAAAGAAAAAAGATAAAATTACCCAAAAATAAAAATAAAATTAAAAACAATGTTTTTTTTAACTTATATAAAAAAACAGCATAATTAAAAATAATAATAATAATAATAATTAAATAAAAATAAAATAAAAATAAAAATTTAGAAATTTAAATTTAAAATAAAAAAATAGATAATTAATTAATTAAAATAAAATTTAAAAATAATTAAAATTTAAATAAAAGTTTATATATATATATATATGAAAAAAGAAAAAAAATTATATATATATATGAACAACAACAAAAATTTAAAAATATAAATTAAATTTAAAGTAAATAAAAAAAATTATATATATCTATATATATATATATATATATATATATATATATATATATATATATATATATTTCGTGGGCTTGGTCGTTGGGGGGCATAGCGGGTGAGCTGGCATCTCCTAGCCCCACCCGACAACCCCCAGGAGGCAGAGGTTGCCAACTGCTCCTCCCACTCGATAACCAAGCCCTGCAGCCCCCAAGCGTCGAAGGTCGATTCTGGGAATTGACCTCTGCTGCCTGGGGGCCGTTAGGCGTGGGGAGGAGCTGCCAGCTTACCCTTCGCCTGACGACCAAGTTCCATGATATATATTTTTTTAATTTATTGAAATTTATTTAATTTATTATATTTTTTAATTTATTATATTTTTTTAAATTTACATTTTTTTTAAATTTAATTTTTTGTTTTTTAATTTAATTTAATATTTGTTTTATTTATTTTTTTAATTTAATGTATATATATTAGATCTCAAATGATGTTGATATTATATTGCTTGTTGAAACTTGGGAGCACGAAAAATCTAAGGTCCCTAACATAGATGGCTTTGCAATATGGTTTACCTGGAACAAGAGATCCTCCTGTAGAGGCATTAGGGGCATAGCTTGCTACACTAAGAAGAACATCTCCCCCCATGCTAGGATTTATAAAAACGATCCTTACAACCAATATAGTTGGATTGAGATTAATGACATTAATGATAAAAAGACCTACATACCATTCTGTTATTTTTCCCCCATTAATTCTACCTTCTATAAGAAAAATAATCTAGATAAAAATAGTCCTTACAATGGTTTAGAGAATGATATTTCTAGCCTAAGGAATGAAGGTAGTATCCTTTTAGTGGGTGACTTTAATGCTCGAACTTCAAGCAACCAAGCCATTTTTCTAAGCAATCATTCCAACCCCAATCCTCTTTGGTTAGATGAAGACCTTACTCTGGCTAGCCAGTAAAAAAGGAGCTCTAAAGACCTTGGGGATAATTTATTTGGGTCGGAGCTAGTCAAGCTCGGTAGTGCTCAGGATCTAATAATTTTCAACGGTCTAAAGAAGTGGCCAAATTCTAGCCAAATGACCTACATCCATGAGCTTGGTAGCAGCATGGTAGACTATGTTATTTTCGATCTCCATTTATACAACGAAATAATAAGTTTTGACATCTTAGAAAACCACGAGCCTGACTCTAATCATAAGCCTTTACTCATAACTCTCAATTTTTTCATGAATAGAGATCCCATAGAAGATAGATCCCATAGAAGATAATCCTTATAGTCAAAAGAACTTAATCTTTGATAGAAATAAAAATGATCTCTTTCTAAATGAATTAAAAACTAATTTTCTTCCTTTATCTAGTATATACAACGTAGATAACCTCTATCATAATTTTACTACAACCCTCTCATATTCTATTAACAAGTTCTTAATTGAATTCTCAAGTAATAAAAGAAATAGCAAAACCAACCCATGGTATGACAAAGATTGTAAAAGTGCGAGGAGAGCAATTAAGGAAGCTGTTGATGAATCTCTCAAAAGTGACAAGATAAAAATCTACAAAGCCTTAACTAAAAGGAAAAAAAGGCAATATATTCATAAAAGATAAGAGAATCTCTTACACCTCTCTAAGGTGGCTCCTAAGAAATTCTGGAGGCAGATTCTAACTAGGAAAACAAAAGATAATAATAAAATTGCTTTACACGACTAGAATTCCTATCTTAAAAAGCTTTATGAATATCCAAATGCCAGGGATTTTGAAACCTTGCTCACAACGAAAGAATTTTTCTCATTAGAAGACATTGATTTTGGGGTTAAACGCCTGGCAAATGGGAAAGCTAAATACATTGAAGGTTACCAGGCGGAAATCTTAAAAATTGGAGGTCCTGTCCTCATCCCTCACATCCACAAGCTTTTCAACCAAGCGGTCAAGCAAGCGTTCCCTAAACCTTGGACTCATAACCTCATTATCCCTATTTTTAAAAGTGGGGATACAAATAACCCCTCTAATTATCGGACAATTATGATCAGCCCTTTCTTAGCCAAGTTATATGGTATTATTTTGGAAAAGAAGTTGAGCATTTGGATTGAAAGTGAAGGTAAGCAGGCTAAAGGCCAAGCGGGTTTTAGAAGACAGCACTCAACAACAAACCACCTCATTATGCTTAGGATCATTGTGGACGAATTCCGCAATGATAAATCCAATCTCTTTTGTTGCTTTGTGGACTTTAGAAAGGCTTTTGATACGGTTAACAGAAACAACCTATGGAGTAGATTAGAAGAGCTAAATGTTCCTTTCAACCTAAAAGCAGTCGCTATATGGTTATACGAGAATGTAATTGCCAAGTTAAAGAGCAATGAGGGGTGGTTGAAATATATTAAGTGTAATATCGGAGTTCAACAAGGTTGCCCCCTCTCCCCTACCCTATTTGGAATTTACATCGACAAGCTAGAAGATTGTTTAGAGGAAGCAGGATGTGCTGGCATGATCTTAGCTGGTATAGTCATCATCCTTCTTCTCTATGTTGACGATATTGTTCTTCTCGCAAGGTGCCCATCTAATCTTGATAAGAAACTTAGACTTCTTAAGGATTTCTGCTCTACCATGGGTATGTTTGTTAACACTGACAAAATAAAAGTTATGATTATCAAATCCAAGAAGGACACTTACGCTAATTTTATGTATGACAATAGTAACTTGGAGGAAGTGTCTTCATACAAGTACCTAGGAATTGATATTCATCACAAGATCAACTGGAACTATATCATTCAGAAAAGGGTTAATGGCGGGTGGAAAGCTTATTTTGGTCTTGAAACTAATTGTAAAACGACAAACCTCGTAATGTGGGATAGAAAGAAGTTCCTCTTTGAAACTTTAGTCACTCCTATTATCTTATATGGATGTGAGGTTTGGGGTTGCAGCATCTCTAGAGAATCCTGGAGAAAGATTAAGCAAATCCATAAGCATTTTATAACTTATAACCTTAAAATTAAAAGCTATACACCCTATCCTATTCTCCTTATAGAAGTGGGTCTTTCCCCTATCGAGAGCCTAGGTATGACTAGGCTTCTATTGTACAAGCACAAGCTGAATAACATAGGAGACCATAGACTTCCTAAGCTAGCTTTAAATTTCAGCCAAAACCACCTAAGGCTTAAAAGAGGTTGGTATAAAGACACCAGGCCTGGTTAAACCGTTGGGAGATTGACGAGAATGTTGCATTGCAAAACATTAATAACATTAAAAAAATTATTACTTCTAAGTTCAAAGAAAAAATGTGGTGTGAGAAAGATCTAGCAGCTAAAGAAAATTAAGATATTATAAGGAGGTCATGAATCCCACCCTAGAAGATCAAAAGTATCTATCTGTTTTAACTAGCTCAAAGAAGAAAATTAATATATCCAAGATTAGAACGAACACTCATGAGCTCCATAGTGAAACAGGTCGTTGGATAGTTCCTAAAACACCATGGATGGAAAAGATCTGCCATCTTTGTGAGAATATGAACATCGAGGATGAAAATCACTTCCTCTTAGAGTGCCCCGCGTACAACCACATTAGAGTTGAATTTCATAATATTTGCTGCAATACTGACCTTCCTAGCCTTTTAAAATGTCAAAATTATAGTGAGCTCGGGAGGCTTCTCTCCAAGCTTTTTGAGCATAGGAATAAAATCTTAAATCAAACTAAATAACTCTTTCTTTAGGTCCGATGCTGCATCACAAAGATCGTCTCAAAGGGACGCAATCATCATCATCATCATCATCATCATATATATATATATATATATATATATATATATATATATATATATATATATACTTTTTTGTGTTTCAATTTAAATTTAAATTTTAGTTTTTTTTTTTTTAATTTAATTTTTTATTCATTTAAATTTTTATTATTTAAAAAAATTTGATTTAATGTTTTTTTTTTAATTTAAATTTCTAAATTTTAATTATTTTTTATTTTAGTATTTTAATTTTTTTAATTTTTTTTTAATATGCGAGTATTTTTTTAATAACTTAAAATAAATAAATAAATTGTTTTTTGTTTTTTTTGTATGTTTTTTTTTACAAGCAATATTTTATCTTAATAATTAAGGTTAAAAATCATGGAATTTTATTTTCATCCGTATTTTATCTTTAATGTTATCCTTGGAATTTTAAAGCTTTTCAGAGACATGATATTTTATCTTTAATACCATGCCTAAAAATCATTGGAATTTTAAGAATTTTGATATTTTATCTTTAATGTCATTATTAAAAATTGTTGACAATTTACGCCGAAAAGAAAAAAAACATTATTCCAACATCAACACGCTTTTTTTGCACACAAAAATTGGCGACGTTATTCCAGCATCAACACTTTTCGTTTTCAGGTTGTTTTTTTCACAAAAAAATGGCGACGCTATTCCAGCATCAACACTTTTCGTTTTCAGGTTGTTTTTTGCACACACAAAATTGGCTTTTATTTCCATTTTTAAAAAAATGTTGAAAAAATACCTTGAAAAATAAATGTTATTCCTGAATACAACTTTTCATTTTCAAGTTGTTTTTTCATGATTTTTTGATGTTTTTTTTGTAAGAGTTCTCGTTTTGAGGTAATAATTCTCGTTTAATCAGTAACCTTGTTAATATTAAACCACAACAATTAATATTATAAATCCTAAAATAAATATTATAAACCCTAAAATAAACATGAGACAATCTTTGTCAAAATGTGACCATGGTTATTGACCATGGTTGAACATGATTGATTTTCATATAGTGACAATCTTTCTTACATTCCGACGTTGGACCATAGTTGACCATAAACCCAAGGGATTGATATTTTAAACCCAATGGATTAATATTATAAAACCCAAGGTAGATAAACCATAAAATAAGCATGGTTGAGCATGGTTGATTTTCATATTGACACAATCATTGTCACAATGGGATGTTGAACGATGGTTGGCCATAGTTGATTTCCATATTGAGACAATCTTTGTCACAATGAGACATTTGACCATGGTTAATGATGGTTGGCAATGGTTGATCATGGTTAATTTTCTTATGGAGACAATCTTTGTCACAATGCGACGTTGGACCATGGTTGACCATTATTATAAACCCAAAAGATCTATATTAAACCCTAGGATTAGTATTATAAACCCTATGAATAATATTATACCCTAGGAATATGAACATTTAGATTAATAAACCCACAAGATTGATATTATAAATCGAAGGGAATAATAAACACAAGGGATTAATATTATATTATATTAATATTATGTCATATTAATATTATATTATATTAATATATAAACCCTAACATAAATATTATAAACCCTAAAATAAGCATGGCTAGCCATGGTTGATTTTCATATAAACACTATCTTTGTAACAATGTGACGTTGGACCATGAGACAATATTTGCCACAATGTGACCATGGCTATTTACCATGATTGACCATGGTTGACCGTGATTGATTTTCATATTGAGAGAATATTTCTCAGAATGCAACATTGGACCATGGCTAACCATAAACCCAAGGGTTAATATTATAGTCCTAAGGGATTATAAACCCAATGGAATAATATTAAACCCAAAGGATTAATATTATAAACCAGAGGTATATAATCCCTAAAATAAATATTATAACCCTAAAATAAACATGGTTGGCCATGGTTTTTTTCCATAATGACACAATCTTTGTCACACTGCATCATAGGACCATGGTTGATTGTGATTTATTTTCATTTTGAGACCATCTTTGTTAAAATGTGTCGTTGGAACATGGTTGATTTCCATATTGAGAAAATATTTGTCACAATGTAGCGTTTGACCATGATTAACCATGATTAACCATGATTGACAATGGTTTATCATGATTAATTTACATATTAAGAAAATCTTTGTCACAATGTGACATTGGACCATGGTTGACCATGATTGACCATGATTGATTGTGCTCGACCATGGTTGACCATGATTGACCATGGTTGACCATGATTGGCCATGGTCAACCATGGTTGAATATCGCTGACAATGGTTGACCATGGATGACCGGACTTATTGACTTAGGTAAAATTAGTGTACTTAGGTAAACTTAGTAAATCTATTAAACCTAGAAAACTTATGTCAACCTAGGTCAACTTCGAAAACCTAAGTCACGTGGTAAAACTAGCAAAACTAGGTTAACTTAATAAACCTAGTTGATCTGCAATGACCATGGTTGACCTAGTAAACATAGATCAACCTAGTAAACCTAGGTCAAATTTAAACCTCAATAAACTTAGTAAACTGAATATCCCCAAGTCAACATAATCAAGCTAGTAAACCTAGTCAAACCATCTCAACATAATTAACGTATGTCAACTTCATAAACTGAGTAAACGTAGGTCAACTTGGTAAACCTAGTAAAACTAGTAAACCTAGTAAGCCTAGTATACCATGGTTAAGCTAGTAAACTTAAGTCAACCCAGTAAATTTAGTAAACTTAGTAAATGTAGGTCAACTTAGTAAACCCAGTAAACCAAGGTAAATGTAGTAAACCCATTAAACCTAGTAAACTTGTGTTAGAGTAGGTCAACCTAAGCCAACCTTGTAAACTTAGAAAACCATGATTAAGCTAGTAAACCTAACCGAACCTAGTAAATGTAGGTTAACTTAGTAAACTTAGGTCAACCTTATAAAGGTAGATCAAACTAGTAACCTACGTCAACCTAGTAAACTTAGGCTAACTTGGTATACCTAATAACTCATAGTTAATTTGGTAAACCTCGATCGACTTGGTAAACCTAGTAAACTTATGACAACCTAGTAAATCTGGGTCAACCCAATTGATTGTGGTTTATTAATGTGGTTGTCACATTGTGAAATTGTTTTTTGTTCATTAAGTTTTGATGTCGTCTCTTGTTTTTCAAATTACAACTTTGTTTCTTGTTCATCGCATTGCGATGTCATTGTTTTATCCAACAAGAAACTAGTTTAGATTGCAATAATGATGAAATGGTGATGTCATTTGTTATTCATCATAATTCAAAATCATTTGTTATTTTCTACTTAATCTTGAAATGTTGTTTGTTATTTGTCACATTTCAAATTCATCGCATTGTAACATGGTCTGATGATTGTCATATTATGGCATTTCTTTTTATTCATCGCGATGTGATGTCATTTCTTGTTCATTAAATTACAAATTTTTTTTGTTCATCATGGTGCGATTTATTGTCATTGCCAGATTCTGACATTGTTTCGCTCATGACATTCTAACGCATTTTCTCATTCAATTGTGATGTTGTTTGTTGTCATTACAATTTTTTTATTGTTTGGCAAAGTTCCAACATTGCTTATTATTCATTACATTGTGACATCGATTATTGTTTCTCATGTTGGGAAAAATATTAGAGTTAATTCCCATGGTGACTATGGTTTTCTATAGCACCCATCTTGGCTAGGGTTGACCATGTTAACCATATCCAACCATAGTCAACAGAAGGTGACATGCGTTAGTGTATAGATTAATGTATAGTTACCTAGTTGAATATGGTTGACCTAGTAAACTAGGGTTAACCTTGTAAACCCAGTTCAAATTGCAAATATGTGTGTTATTTGTCAAATTGTCATGTCATTTTTTGTTCATCATATTGTGAGGTCATATTTTTTGTTGTCCATCACATTGTGACATTGATTATTGTCTGTCACTTTGGAAACAATATTAAAGTTAATGCCCATGGTGACTATGGTCGACCATGACACCCATGTTGACTATGGATGACTTTGATGCTCATGTTGACTATGGTTGACCATGTTAACCATAGCCAACCATAGGGGACATGTGTTACTGTATAGATTGATGTATAGTTAATATTTTATCAATGTATAGTAGACCTTGTAAGCCTAGGTCAACTTATTTGATTATGGGTAAAATTGCGTCAACCTAGTAAACATAGGTCAGCCTAGTAGACCTAGTTAACGTAGGTCAACTTAGTGAACTTGGTAAACATAGTTTAGATTGAAAAGATTCTTAATTTTTGTGAAATTGTGATGTCATTTATTGTTCATCATATTGCAACATCATATTGTTTGTTTTTCATGTTGTTTCAATTTCATTATTATTTATCAAATTACAACATTGTTTCTTTTTCATCACATTGTGACATCATTATTTTTTCCAATTATAATGTTTCTTGTTGTTCGTCAAATTACAACTTTTTTTTTGTTTATCATAGTGTGGCGTTTTTTTATTTTTCATCACATTGTGACATTTATTATTGTTTGTCACATTGGGAATATAATTAAAGTTAATTCCCATGGCGACTATTCACCATGGAACCCACATTGATTTATGGTGATTGACCTCGATTTACATGCAGAATTGCTAAGCAATATTACATGTTAATCACAACCAATCATTATTAGTTATTTCATAACCTTTTGAAAATGTATATTTATGTAAAGATTGACATGTCTTTGTTTGATACATTGCGATGTTGATATTTATTTGTGATATTGCAATGTTATTTTTAGAACATGTTTTCTATGGTCAACAGTGTTTGTCACATTGCAATGTGAAACTTTGAACATGGTTGTCCATGGTCAACCATGATTGACTATGGGTTAACATTGTTGACCATGGTTGTCAACGTTTAACTATAAATGAATCTGGTTGACCATGTTCACTATGGTTAACCATGTTAACCATGACTAGCCTTGGTGACCACTAGCTACCATAATTAAGCTAATTTGACCTTGTTAAATACTGCCACCATAGAAAATTGTTATAAAAGTACTGTTATTCTTACTTTCAAACATTAGCACACATCAAGGTCATGGTTGACTAAGGTTTACCATGGTTGATTACAAATGATTATATTCGAGACTAAGGTTGATTATGAGTATGTTGGACATGATGTCTATGGTTAACTCTAGGCATACTAAACATAATATGTTTCATTAATCATTGATGAATATCATATACATGTTGAATATGATTAACCAAGTCAATCAGAATTACCCTGTGTTAATATACAAATTAATATATCAATTTATATCTTAATAGTATAATGTGCCCCTTAATATATTGTTAATATGTGGATAATTATATTAATGTATAATCATTAATATATTAATATAAAATTATTAAAATTAAAAAATATCATAAATTTATTAATAATATTAATAAATGTTAAACTTCATTAATATAATATATTATTAAACTTTATTAATAAATTGTAAAATTTAATATTTCATAACATATAATTCTAAAATTTAGAAATAAAATATTTCTATAACATATATTCTAAATTTTAAATATTATTAAATATTATAATTAACCATTAAAAATTAATTTAATTTATTTTTTTAACTTGATAAGTTATTTCTTTCACAAATATTTATACCATTCATGACATATACTTTTATTTTTTTCACAAATATTTATATCATTCATGACATATACTTTTAGTTTTATTATTATTTTGAAAATTATCTCTATATTAGTTAATGTTAATCATTATTTTCATCGTGATACTAATGTATATTAAACTATTATCCAATTTCATTATTATATTAAACTATTATCTCATATTCATATTCATATTCATATATATATATATATATATATATATATATATATATATATATGAGATAATAGTTTAATATAATAATGTGAAACAATATGCAATTTATTTAATATTTAATTTGAAATTTATAATAAAATTTTATAAATTTCAAATTAAATATTAAATAAATTGCATATTGTTTCACATTATTATATTAAACTATTATCTCATATATATATATATATATAATAAAATTTTATAAATTTCAAATTAAATATCAATTAAATTGCATATTGTTTTACTCTTATTCATATTAGTTTTCAATTACCTATTATTTGTCATATTTCCAATTTTCTTGATTTATTAAACTAATCTATCTATAGTAATTTTGAAGCACTTATTTTCCTTTTCTTTAACCATAAAAATAAGATTTTGAAAAATCAAACTTAGATTCTTTCTACACTATTAAAATCTAATAAACCACATTAATCTTAACTAAGTGTAACCATCATTATCATCATTCTTCATATATAAAACTTTGACACTTATAATTTAAAAATTAATATAACATTTAAATAAACTTTTACCCTTAATTTTTTAATACAATATCCTCTTTTTATATATACAATAAGTTTAGGAAAAAAGAAAAAAAAACATATTTTCCAATAGTAAAACTGTGTCTCATTGCCATATTCTTTGCTACGTTTCTAGAACAGGGAAAATTTTAGGGGCTAATATTCGCAAGTGGGCTAATTTTCCATTCGCCCAAATTTTATAGTATACAAACATTTTACATAATAAATCGCCAAAATTTTATAGAAACTATATAAAATCATTATAAATTTGAATATTTTTACAAAAATATCGCCAAACATTTTATAACTTGCATATTAAAAATTAGTAAATTTCACCAAAATTTCTAAACTTTAAAAAATAATTCCATATTTTCTCTGTTCCAAAATGTCCAAAATATTTATGTGCCCCTCGAGTGGAATTGTCTACGCCACCTGACGATGGCATAATTAGTGTATAACGTTTGAGATCTATATATAATGGATGGTCCCTTAACGTTGGCTACAACCATCATTGGAATTTCATAGCGTGACCTTCAATGCCTGAATTAGATGTCGGTTATACTTGATTGTTAAATGATGCTTAAGATGTCGGTTATACTTGGTCTAAACCCAAAATACATGTAATTGGGCTTAAGATCAATGTGGATGAATATGGGAAAGTAGAAGCGATGCAAGATGCGTAACTGGTGCAATGATCACTACTTTTATTTGGCCTCTATTGAATAATTGCTTGCTCGGCCAAAGTCCGGGTAATGAAATAAAACTACACATTTATATATTAATTAGTACTTAATAAAACTACGCAGGTTCTTGTGGAAAAATAATATAAAGTAGAAGTAAAATCTTAATCATTCAAATATTATGGGAAACTTATTCCAATATAATACTTATATATATAAAAAAATTCCCTATGATATTAAAATATTATAATAAAATTATAAATTTATTTTGTCTTTCTTAAATAAATTATATAAATTTAGTAGAATTGATTAAGTTATAAGAAAAAAATATATATAAAAGATAAATAAACAAGGCAATATAGTTAGCATTTTTTTGTCGTATAGTTTAATTATTGAACATTGAATGATATGAATTAATTTTGATAGTTGAATAAAGTCAACATTGTGGATGGAATTCCCGGATGCGGGTGTACGTGAAAAGGTTTAATTCGTAGACGGGGAGGTGGCCGGGCACGTGGTCTACCACCACCGCCAGTCCTCCGCATTCAAAGCGCAAGTTAATCTCGCAGGCTTTCATAGTTAATGCTGCATCAATGTAGATTACTCCGCCTCGTTTTCTTGACTACCTCAGTGCTATGGCGCCCATTCCGTCGATCCTTGGCGTCTTACCTCTGAGCTCTTGTTGTTCGCAGGTTGATAATGAGCCCTGTCTGCGCACCAGCACAGGGAAGCGGTGTCGTTTGAACTGCTGTCTTCAGCTTGCTCCAGGTATTCACGTCTCCTCTGGTCCGTTTTGCAATATCCGGGGCTCCTCCTTTGTTTGCAGTCAGCCTCAGCACTCGTTCACCTTCCCCCTTTCGTTTTTTCGCCCTGCCAAGTTCACTATGCCTCGTCTGAGACCCAGGATGACCAGTAGGCGCGGCTCCTCTCGAGGGCATGTCATCAGGCCGCCTGCGTCTCCTTCCTCTGCCTCTTCGTCGGACTTCTCTGACCCTGGTGATGGTCGCGCTGCTGCTTCCAGACGTGGCAGAGGTCGTGGTCGTGGGGCGCAAGTTCGCCTCTCCTCCAATGCTCACTCTCACTCCGCCCGTTTCATATACCCCTGCTCCCTCAATCATCATGAGTTCATTTCCTCTGTCTCCATCAATCTGAGGCCTAACCCGATTGCTCAGTTATTGCCCGCGGCTCCCAACACGATTGCTCAGGCTCTGCCCTCTGGAATTGTTCCTGCACCTGAGGACGAAATTCTGTTTTGTCCCCCCGGCGTCAGTATGCAAAGTGTTCAAGGAGCAATCACCCCTCAGTTTGAGCTTCAGCAAGCTGAGCCCAGCGCTCCTTCAGGCAGTGGCTTCTTGGGCAAAGCTCCTCTTCCTCCAGCTGACGATGACTTCAGCCCGTATGCTTGCCTAGTGGTGGAAGAAGCGCCCTCGCCTACCAATGAAGCTTAATGGATTTTGCACGCCAGTTTTTGACTACAGGTATCAAGAAGGGGTTAATCCTCCTTCTTTCTTTCAGTATTTTGCAGGATATAGACTGTCATTCTCCATCGACATATCAATGGTCTCCCAGCTACTGTTTTCTAAATATTTCTATACATGTAATTGTCCTCTGGACAGCGTACCAATGCTACACTAAAACTGTTTGTAATTTTAGTTTTGGGAAGTGTCTGCTGTGGTCTTGTATGTCGGAAAGAGTCCTCCATTTCAGACAATGAATTATCCCTGTTGCAAATATTATCCCAGTTGGATGTTCTATTGTATTCATAATATATTTCTTATGAAAAATACTTTATTTCAAAAATTGGAGCATAAATAAGAAGTTGTAACTAATTGTTAATCAAATTTAGAAACTATAAGAACGCCTAGAATGACAAAGTTGAGAAAGCACACCACAAATTCATAGATATTTGTAGTCTTCAGTACCAAAATCAGTTGGGATTTCTAATAAAATAAATCAACTACTACATATTGATCTACAAGAATAAATGTATATTTCATTGGGTTTCAACCATTGCAGCTCCCATGTACATAAGATGAAAACACAATCTAAAGGTTGTTACAAAAAGCTAAATTTTCTTAGGGAAAAAAGACCCAAAAGAATAGCACAAAGCATGTCATAGGTAGGTACCAATTATATAGATGAGAAGAGGCTTGGGAACATCGACCTTGCATTGGCCTAGACATCTAAAATTTAAGTGAAATTTATGAGTAGAATGAATCTGACAACAACACAAGTCTAAAATCTTTATTTTATCTATTTTATCATGTAGATTTCCCAATTCATTTTGAAGATGCATTCAAGGAGGAAAAGTGGGTAGCAAAAATAGATGAAGAAATAGAGGAAATAGAAAAGAATGACACATCGGAGTTACTAAATCTTCTAGAAGGAAAAGAAGGGATAGGTGTCAAGTGGGTCTATAATGCCAAAACCAATGTGGAAGGAAGGATTGAAAGGCATAAATCAAGGTTTCCTGTCGAAGGATATAAGCAGTAACATGGAAGAGATTATGCAGAGACATGTGCACCAATTGTAAGAATGGAGGCAATGTTGACAGTGTTGTCAATAACAACACAACATAAATTGAAGGTATATCAAATGGATATGAAATCAACATTCTTGAATGGAGTCCTGCTGAAAGAGGAAGTGTATGTCATGCAACCACCTGGTTATGAGGTGCAAGTCCAAGAATACAAGGTGTATAGACTGAAGAAATATTTTTATGGGTTAACGAAAGCACTGGGCACATAGTACAACAAGATAGACACTTACTTGATTGACAGTGTCTTTAGAAAATGTGACGGTGAGCTGACACTCTACATCAAAGAAAGCAATGGTAATATTTTAATTATGGTTTTATATGTTGTAAACATTGAGCACTACTAAGAGGGGGGTGGGGGTGAATTATTAGTGTGTCTTATTACCAATTTTTACCAATTTAAAACCTCTCTACTGAAACATGCATAAATTAAACAACAACACATTTAAGCATAAACCATGTAAGAAACTAAAAAAAACAACCAGTAGAGAAAAAATAAAGAACACATCAAATCACAATCACATAATCACACATGAGACACAAGATATCTAGTGGAAAATTCCTCCAAGACAAAAAAAACCACCCTTATTTTTTCTATGATGCTCTGAATCCATATTATGTCAAGAAAAAACTCTTTTACATAGATTAGATGACACCCATTGACCAGGAGACTCGACCTCATAAACAATTAGTTGACACCCATCATCCAAGAGACTCAATCCCTATGATCATATAGGAATATTGTTCTCACAAGAATCTATGAACATCCATTCACTGGAAGTCACCATGACCAACAAGCCTCACCCAACACCCATTGGACTATCTAACATCGATTGGATGGATAAATTGTTCCTCTTGTGGATGTTATGAAATCACTACTCCACTCTCATGAGGAAAATCCTCCACAAACTATATGCACACCTCGTTTCATATATTTTCACACCATATCTTGAGACTCTATGCTCAATAAGACTTATATCTGCAATTTGAATCTCAAAAACAATAAATCATCAATAAATCAAACAAAAACACCACAAACATATGCTCTCTACTCAAGAAAAATAGGGGCTACAATGAAACCATATTCAAATATGTTAAAACATACTCAAAAACCAATCTCTCATCAACAAATAACCAGTACCAAAGCTCTCAACTATCAACAATGATCTTCAAACATCCTCACTACATCAACCACGAATCTAATCGAAAAATATAATATACTACTTCAAAACTCCGCTATAATATACTACTTCAAAACTCCGCTTCATGCTTACGATTTTCTCACTACAATACCATATACACTCATGCACTAAAATATCTCAGCTGGCTAGTATATATTAAACATTCATCCTCTTCTACAACTCTTCTAACTTACACACTCACTTTTTCTCACCCTCGACTCAACCATCTAACCTCACAATGATATATATGCTCATCTATTTAAACTCATTGTTCATTATCTCCACTACTCAAATTTTCAATATATTCACACTCTAACCACTTATCTGAGTTGTATATTAATTCAACATAAGGTTACAATTCATACCATGGTAAATTACCATTGTTTCAACCTATAGAAAACACTTTATGTGCAAGGAATGTGAGAAAATAGAGTATGTACACTGTAACATTATTTCTCCCTTTGGGAAGTGCATTCAAGGTAGGGGTAAAAAATGTCTAATGAAGGTAACCTTGGTTTAAATTCTCCCCATTCATTGGTAACATATGTTACCCTTATTTCATCCCCAAAAGTGAGTCAAATCAACTCCAAAACTTCCACAATGTGCCTCTCTATGCCTGTAACCATCTCCTAAACATGTACAATGAATATACACCATCATATAAAACTCATATGAAGGATCTAATTTATCATTTCAATGCCTCAAACCCTAACTAACTTATCAACTTGTTAAGGCCTCCAAGTTAGTTGATATCCTCTCCACATACATCTACACAACCCCCAATATCTCTGCACAAACTTGTGGCACCTTTGCAAGCTCATCACAAATCCAACACTCCTCTACAACAATTCATGAAAATGAACATGAACATGAGACCTAATCTTCCAAACTCATCAACATGGTGCACAAACATCTGTAAGACCTATCCAAGCATCAAGCCACATCAATTCCATCATCCTACATAAACACATAAACCATCATGAGGTTGAAATCAATGCACCATCTAGATCATCACAAGGCGTCACAAGTCATCACAAGGTTGACATCAATGCCAACACAATCAACTACAGCCAATGAAGAATTAACATGACTAAAAATTTGTAAGACATGCTACAAGTTTGACATCAATTCCAACACAAACCATCTGCAACTACACAAGCCATAATTTCAACAATCTACCCATTTGGAATTGATGGCAACCACACACAACCTCCAAACCAATATCCTCTTCTATTACTCCCCCTTTGAAATCAATGGAAAAGGGTCAACTCCATATGATAAGGAAGCAATAATTGAAACACAATCACCGGAACATCCAATCTCTACATGGCTAAAGTAATAATGCATATCAACCAACAAACCATACCTCTCACATCAACAACAAGCAGCATATCAAGCCAATCAACAAACAATCTCCTATGAGAAGTATATTCAACCAAACAACCTCTTGCAGCAACAACAACAATATGTACATGAGGCAACCATAAGAAACATCAATGAAAAACATGACATATTATGCAAAAACATGCGCATGAGGCACCAACCCATACTCTCCATAGTAGAAATTACAAGTCAACAACCACCAACCATCTCTGAGTTCAACATCTCCAACAGTCAGAGCATAGCATGAGGTACACCATGAACAACTCCGAGTAGAGCATAATTCCAATAATGGATGGCTAAAGAAAAAAGAGAAAATAATATTCTCCCCCTGAACACATGCCATCTCCAAGTTGTAATGACTGCTTCTACTACAAACAATGCTTCCTTGCCACAAATCAAAGCACCATATGGACCAAGACACATATGAATATGACTAAAATTCATTGTAAATAAATGGTTGTAGAAATGAAATAATACCTCATACATGCCTATCATGTGACCTAATGTCTCATGACTAGAAGACCCGATGATAGATATCATACAAGTACATGGCTTCATGAGAACTTTACATGAATTTTACAATGAAATAAATTGTTGCTATGAAATATCCTATGGACTAGGGACCCAAATAAAAAATATAGCATATCATGGTTGTTAAATCATCATTAGCCCATACAAGTGGTTGCAAATTGAAGTCAAGAGACTTCACCAAAACATGATTATCACCATGAAGACTCAACTCACTAAGGAATGGACTCTCAACTAACATAACATGATGAAACAATAATAAGTACATTTCTATAATAATGAGCACATAACAACACACACATGGTTGGTCCAAGTCTCAAATCAACTTTGTGCATGGTTGAAGCAATGATCTCATTCTATGCATGGTTGTACAACTTTTCAAAAAACTATATATGGCTAAAAAATGAATACCAAAAGAATATATATGGCTAAAAAATGTACCTCTTTCACTTAGGAAAACATATGTAATACTAGTAAAAATGACTGAGTAAAAATAATATCAAATAACTCATACCATGCATAGATCCCCTTGAGCTCAATATACCTCCAATAAGTAGGTTGATCACGGGGAACTGAATATGCATGAGGCTCAAATGAAATCATCATATGTTTATGCTATAACTCTATCATACGCTCCTCTTGAGGTTATGCACCTCTCATTAACTCTAAATTTTACTAAGAATATGCAAGACGTAACCATGGACTGCAGAGGGGGTTTATATTGCTACCTCATGAGTTTCTTCTCATTCATTCTCCACACGATCTTCGGCTTCTTCTTTTCTTTCTTCTCAATTTTCCTACTAGATCCTCTCTAAATCTTCTACTTTTTCTATATTTTCCTTGATCAACTTGCCAACATGCAGTCTCTCACCATATGGAAAAATTTATGACATGTGTAGCACTCCACATGGCCAAGATATGAAGAAAGAGGTTATTTTAACTCATTTCAGATATATATATTACAAGCAATTTATTTCTCCTCCACTGATTAGATCTATAATCGATTTCCTTCTGGCGAAACATGTTGTAAAATGCAGCAATAATTTTTCAATTTGATCTTGCCTTGATTAAATTGAGAAAAAAATGAATCTCCACATCAACAGACAACTTGGATGATGTTAACTAGAGTGACATGGCTTGTGTCACCTAGTTTACTTAGTAAATTTGAGTTGAAGGAGTTAGATTTTATTTTAGCATGTTTGATTGGTAATTTTTAGCAATCAAGGTCAATTATCTAAAGTTGTTTTCTATTAAACTAGTTCCAACTATTGGAAGAACTAGTGGAGGCTCAAGATGTGCAGTCGGACTTCAGTTAAACTAAGTGATCATCTAATTAACTGATCAATCATCCCAAAATATCTAGTGCATGCAGATAATTCAATTTACCCAGTTGAGGTGGAGATTCCAAGGCAGTGTAACATTAATTGTAGACTAGTTTTGAGTGTACAGGTGTTTCATGCAGTCGGAGGAAGGACCTGGAGTATTTTCAAAATTCAATTGAAGAAATTTCCTTGAAAATAGGGGCTAATTCCACCAGGAAAAATGCAAGGAAATAGGAGCTCAAGACATGGAAGAATTTTACTAAGTCTAGTTCAGAGGCATTCAGTGAGTATTGAGATAGGTTGATTGCTTGTAGGGTGACCTCAGTTGAGAAAAGAAATTGTAATCCATCTATATTATTCTAATTAATGCAAAATACATTGGGGTTTTTAGGAGATTGATTTCTTGAGATAAAAATACTTGTTTCATGTGTGTGATTTCTTATTGAATGACTGAAATTTTTTCTTTATATCGTGAAATAATATCCGCAAAATAGCAGAGTAGTTTGTGTCTTGTGATTTAGATTAAAAATTCATGATAAGTTGCAAATATACAACATAATATCTACATGGTATCGGAGTTGGATTCAAAGTAGAGAAGAAATTCAAAGTTTTTTATAAGAGGCTCGAATTGGAAGATCAATGTTGCAAGTTTTCTTCAGAATTAAGAAGACGATTTTCAATGGACTAAGGCTAGAGTATTACTTGGAAGGCACCTATAATTTTGTTGCATGGAAGGACCATATGGAGAAAGTATTGGATGAAAATGGTTTTCTAGAATACATCAAGTCAAATTTTGCACAACCACTTGAATCTTATGCTCAGAATTGTGCTCAGTGGAAGAAAGATGTGGCCAAAGAGAGGCGAAGATTCCAATGTTGGACTATATTGCACTCTAATGCAAAATGAAGATTATTGTTATGGAATTTGATTTGATTGATTAATCTACATATACTTATTGTTGAATAAATCTGGACACACTTATTGTTGAATAAATTTGGACCAGATAAGGGTATTGATTCTGAAATAAACTCCCTTGTATATAGACATCAATTAAAACCTGTTATTAATATCTAATATCCCATTCTTTCCATTGGAATCCATCTTTGATTTTTTGTCACTTACACTATTATATTTTATTTACATATTTTCCCAATTTGCAATACAAATAAATTTGATGCAGTTTGTCTCCTATTATGAAATTTCTTTAAAGTTTTGAATATAGTCTTAGTTCATTTTAACTTTTTTAAATTTTGAAAAACAAAAAAAAAATGAAAATGTTTGTATTTTTAAGATGTATATCCTATATTTTTTTCAGTGTTAGATTTTATAGCTTCAAAAATTTTATGTTTTCAATAGAATTTGAATTCGAATTTGGAAATTTGAATTCAAATTTGGAAACTATGCTTAAAAGTAGTCTTAATAGTTAGGAGTAATTGTGTTTTTGTTGTTTATTTTCTATTAGAATCTTCAAAGCATTGAATGAAACAATTGAATAAAAAAATTATAGCTACAATAATGAGATGCAATTTCTATATTAATTTATTTAACTTATTATTTTTTCTTTATGAAAAATAATAATTTATTTAAAATATGTCATTATTATTAAAAATATTATTATTAATATAAAAGTATAAGATTAAATAATATATATTTATAATTATTATACTAGAACAATTACATTAGTAAATATGGTAGATATACATCGATTGTTGTTATTTTCGTACATTTATTGACGTATAAAAGACACAAGATAACGTCGATCAACATTTCTCAACCACATTTACTCATGTGGTGGAGTTAGTACACAATTGACGTGCTTGGGGTGGATACGTAAACCATGATTGACTATGGTTCTTGTTAGCTAGCTATGGCTTAAAAATGGTTTTCAAGGGATTACCTTTGTTGACAATGATATACCATAGTAGACGAGCGTTGATGAGGTTGAACAATGTTGAAGAGAGTTGATTAAGCTTGACCATAGTTGACTGAGGTTGATTTTGGTCAACCATTAACGTAAAAATATATTAATGTTACATTATTCTTATAATATATTAATATCTATGATTGTTACATTACTACATTAATGTTCACCATGGTTGACCATGGTTGATGTTACATTAATGTTAATCTTAATCTTAAATTAATGTTACAATAATGGTTACATTAATGGTTGAAGAGGGTTTTCCCATGGGGGAATCTTAATTGGTGATCAAAGTAATATAAAATGTGAAAATTGAGAAATCCAATGTTCAAATCCCCCTAGTTATGACCTGATTTACGGAGAGGAGAACATGTCATAGACCCCCATATATTTACTGGTAGCTACGTGCCAGACAGGCTATTGGGTTCCTCCAGTATACAAAAATAAATGGTTGAATAGGGTTGACAAGATTGACCATGGTTGATCAAGGTAGACCTTAGCTGACTAAGGTTGACCTTAGTTGAGTAGGGTTGGTTATAGTTGACCTAGGTTTATCATGGTTAACCATGGACGTAGATGAAAGACTATGGTGTACTAAAAATGACCATGGATGACCAAGTTAACCACATTTAACTTTGTGACCATGTTTGACCATGTTGACCATAGTTGATCTTGTTTGAATATGGTTGACCATCCTTGAGCTTGTTTAACAACAGTTGACTATGGTTAATTATAGATGACCATGGGAGACCATGGTTGTTAAAATTTAACTATAAATCACTATGTTTGACCATGAGGGCTATGGTTAACCATCATTGACAATGTAAAACATCCAACAATGTTTGACCATTTGAATTATGTTAGCCATGTTGACCATGACCAAGCATTGTTTAACCAAGTTCATCATGGTTGACTATGTTGTCTATGGTTGTTTGTGGATAATAACATATGAACATGTTGACCATGTTTAACCACATTAGTAACTATGGTTAACCATGGTTGACCAAATAAAGTATGTATGGCCATTATGATAATGGTTGACTATTGTTGGGCTGGTTTTAGAATGGTTAACTATGGTTTAACTTGTTGACTTAAGTAAAACTAGTATACTTAGGTAAACTTAGTAAAAATATTAAACCTAGGAAACTTATGTCGACCTAGGTCAACTTAGAAAACCTAAATCACATGGTAAAACTAGAAAACTTAGGTTAACTTAATAAACCTAGTTGATCGTAGTTGACCATGGTTGTCCTAGTAAACATAGATCAACCTAGTAAACCTAGGTCAAACTTAAAACTCAATCAATTTGGTAAACCTAATATCCCTAGGTAAACCTATTCAAGCTAGTAAACCTAGTCAAGCTAGGTCAACATAATAAATGCATGTCAACTTAATAAACTTAGTAAACATTGGTCAACTTGGTAAACCTAGTAAAAATGGTCAACCTAGTAAGCCTAGTATACCATGATTAGGCTAGTAAACTTAAGTCAACCCAGTAAATATAATAAACTTAGTAAATGTAGGTCAGCTTAGTAAACCCAGTAAACCAAGGTAAATGTAGTAAACCTATTAAACCTAGTAAACCAGTGTTAGAGTAGGTCAACCTAAGCCAACCTAGTAAACTTAGAAAACCATGATTAAGATAGTAAACCTAACCGAACCTAGTAAACCCAGGTCAAATTAGTAAGCTTAGGTCAATCTTGTAAACATAAATCAACCTAGTAACCTAAGTCAATATAGTAAACTTAGGTCAACTTGGTATACCTAATAAATCATAGTTAATTAGTAAACCTCTGTCAACTTAGTAAACCTAGTAAACTTATGTCAACCTAGTAAACCTAGGTAAACCCAATTGACTATAGTTGTCACATTGTACATCAAGTTTTGATGTCGTCTCCTATTTTTCAAATTACAACTTTGTTTCTTGTTCATCACATTGTGATGTCATTGTTTTATCCAATCAGTAAACCTAGTTTATATTGCAACAATAGTGAAATGGTGATTGCATTTGTTCCTCATCATAATACAACATCATTTGTTATTTTATACTTAATTTTGAAAAATTATTTGTTATTTACATTTCAAATTCATCGCATTGTGACATGGTTTGATGATTGTCAGATTATACCATTGTTTGTTATTCATTGTGTTGTGATGTCATTTCTTGTTCATTAAATTACAACATTTTTTTTTGTTCATCATGGTGTGATGTTGTTTGTTGTTCATTACATTATGACATTGTTTCATGTTCACCACATTGTGATGCCATTTTTTGTCCAATTGTGTTTTTTTTTCATTACAATTTTGTTTATTGTTTGTAAAGTTGCACCAATGTTTATTATTCATTACATTGTGACATCAATTTTTGTTTGTCATGTTGGGAACAATTTTAGATTTAATTCCCATGGTGACTATCAGGTTTTCCATAACACCCATCTTAACTAGGATTGACCATGTTAATCATAGCCAAACATAGCCAATAGAGGGTGACATGTGTTAGTGTATAGATTAATGTATAGTTAAAATGCTATCAATGTATAGTAGACATTGTAAACCTTGGTCAACCTAGTTGAATATGATTGACCTAGTAAACTTGGGTTAACTTAGTAAACCCATTTCAAATTGCAAATATGTTTGTTATTTGTGAAATTTTCATGTCATTTGTTGTTTATCATATTGTTAGGTCATATTGTTTTTTGTTCATCACATTACAAGTCTGTTTATTTTTTGTCATATTTTAAAGTCATTTATTGTTCATCATATTGTGACATTGATTATTGTTTGTCACTTTGGAAACAAAATTAAGCTTAATTCCCATGATGACTATGGTTCACCATGGCACCCATGTTGACTATGGTTGACTTTGATGCTCATGTTGACTATGGTTGACCATGTTGACCATAGCCAACCATATTCAACCATATGGGACATGTGTTAGTGTATCGATTGATGTATACTTAATATTTTATTAATGTATAGTATACCTTGTAAACCTAGGTCAAATTAGTTGACTATGGGTAAAATTCGATGAACCTAGTAAACTTCGGGGAGCCTAGTAAACCTAGGCCAATCTAGTAAACCTAGTAAGCGTAGGTTGACTTAGTGAACTTGGTGAACTTAGTTCAAATTTCAAAGATGCTTAATTTTTGTGAAATTGTGATGTGATTTATTGTTAATCATATTGCGACATCATATAGTTTGTTTTTCATGATGTTGCAATGTCATTTATTGTTTATCAAATTACAACATTGTTTCTTTTTCATCACTTTGTGACATCATTATTTTTTCCAATTGCAATGTTGCTTGTTGTCCGTCACATTACAACTTTTTTTGTTGTTTATCATGGTGCGACGTTATTTAGTTTTCATCAGATTGTGACATTTATTATTGTTTGTCACATTGGGAACATAATTAAAGTTAATTCCCATGGTGAATATTCACCATGGCACCCACATTGATTATAGTTGACCTAATTCTCATGTTGACTATGGCTAACCATGTTAATCATAACCAGTCATGGTTATCTATTTCCTAACCTTTTGGCAACATATATTTATGTGAATATTGACATGTCTTTGTTTGATACATTGCGATGTTGATATTTATTTTGATATTGCAATGTTATTTTTAGAACATGTTGTCTATGGTCAACAATGTTTGTCATATTTCAATGTGAAACTTTGAACATGATTGTCTATGGTCAACTGTGGTTGACTATGGGTTAACATTGTTGAACATGGTTGTCAATGTTTAACTATAAATGAGTTATGTTGACCATGTTCACTATGGTTTACCATGTTAACCATGACTAGCCATGGCGACCACGAATACCATAATTAAGTTAATTTGACCTTGTTAAATATGATTTCACCATTGAAAAATGTTATAAAAGTATTGTTTTTCTTACTAAATATTTTTTCACATTGGCCATGGTTGATGTTGTGGCTCATTTGAAATATCCTTTATTTTTAATTTTCAAAAATACAAAAAAATAGAAAATTATCAAAATATATGTCAAAGTATAAAGTTTCATGTACTTTAGCATAAAAATGTAATATTTGTTACATTAAGTTTAAAGTTTAATACTTTAAGCCTTTATGGAAGCGGGTCCCAACACACAAACTAAAAAGCGAGCATGTTATGGAGTGGGATCCAATGACTTATCAGATAGGGAATAAAAGTGTCAACTCGCGGGCACTTTCAACGTGCGGGTTACTGAGGAGGGTGCCTCCATAGTTGACCTTGTTGACTGCGGAGCCGATCCAGATCAACGGTCGAGATTCACTGCGGGGGCATAAACCCGACGAGATCTCCATACCTCGAGACCTCCCGCAGTGATGTAAGAAACTAGTTAGTGACAGTTATCATCCACATCGGGGTATTTTTAACGGCCTTTTGACGCGTCTTTTCAGCATTTAATTCTTAAGCCTGCGCCACCTATTTAAGATGGATTCTCATTTTTGTAAGGTTATTATTGTTAGTTTGTATCTGAATTTTTGTCTGCACTATGTCTTTCCCCACTATCTGCCACCCTGTCAGTTATCTATCACCCCAAGCTAAACTATGGCCAAGCGTCCATACCTTTCAGGTTCATCTAGTCACATTCCTCTCATGGACACTGAGAGGGACATCTAGGATATTGTCTGTTATTTAGACCACCTTTCATTTTATCAAGAGGTCTGCTTAAATGATAAAGCTTCTCCAATTTACATCGCAATGGTTAAAACTGGTGTATTGTCTGCATGCATTCCAAGAACACACCTTTTTCCCAAATTTGTGTATTGGCTAGTGTCTATCATGTACCCAGGAAAGTGTTTTGTAATGAATTGTCAAGGAGAAAATGTTCTGCAAGTCTCGGCCCAATTAATTCGTCAAGCTCTGTGTTACCCTGAGTGGGAGTTGTATGTCTAATTCACTGATGATTCGTTGATGGCGCATTATGATAGTATTGCAGGTCAAGAGTTCAACCAATTCATCTTTTTTCTGAAGCCAGATACAAAGTAGTTTTCACCTGATAGTAAATAATTCTCCATGGAGGTTCTTGATGTTGAATTCAGACCTGTGCTGAGGTGCATTTCAAAGATTTTGTGAAACGACGACGACAGTACAGTAGACAAATAAGATCTGGGAATATTCGCCTTGATGATGAAGCCAGGAGTAGTGTTGGATATCCCTTCTTATTGGCAAGAAGCTGTCAATTCTCAGCTTATGATTTTATCACTAACAGGTTCATTCAGGTTTCCCTCTCTTGTTATTTATCTATTTTTATATCAAAATGTAGAAGAATTCATGCATCCAGGGTTAAATATCATGGATACGAATAAGAAGAGGTAGCCAGTGGTATTTTGGACAGATATAGTAAGGAAAGAACAGAATGAGGAAGCTTTGTTTCACTTTTCAAGTCATTTTATGTCTACTGCATATAGAATTTTGAATGGAATATCTCCCCCGTGCTTCTTGCCAAAGGCTCAAGAGTTCTTGCAGCTGGGGACGAATTGTAAGTTTGGTGATTGGTATGTCTTTGAAGATTATTCTAAAATCAGACTCTATGGAGCTAGTGTGGAACCTTATAGGATTCCAGTATTTGTGCCCATGATATTATTTTCTTTGGAATTCATTAGGAAAAGTTTAAATGTTGATCAAATCAATTTTGTGCCTATGAATAAAGGTCATATGTTTAAATTGCCAATGACTGTTGGTTTTATAGTTAATATGAGATAGGAAACTGATGAAGTCACTAATACGTTAGATGAAATGGACCTAATGTTAGGAGAGAAGTGGTATTATGACCCTCATAATGTGATTTCTAACGGGAGAATTGAAAATGGGTATTCAACATTCATTCATGAAAGTAGACCTGATGTAGAAAAGATGGAAAATAAGGGTTTTGTAGGTTCTGTGAGTTCAAATGTACAAACTCCTGTCATATCAGAGAAGTCAAATAAGAGAGGTAAATAAGTAGTGATTGATTCAGAGGATGAAGAATAGAGGACTGAAAAAAGGACAAAGCTTAGTGATTTATCTGTATATGCTCAACCTGGTTTCTCACTACAATTAGGAGATGAGAAAAATGTCCTTGCTTCACCAAGAAGACATGAAAGCACTCACGAAAAAGTTCCCTTAACTAAACAAATGTTTTCTCATATTGCATAAAGAAATCAGAAAATGAAGGCAAGCATGGAGGCTCAAGCTGAGTACCAAATAACCCCGGAGAAAGCAAGACTGCTAACTGAAATGGATCTTGAAAAGGATCAATTTAAGATTTCCCTTTCACATCCCTCTGATATGTCTATTGGTTCATTCAATAATTTTAATACTGTGAATCAGACTGTAGATGTAAAGAAAAATCCATTTCTTGAAAAATTAAATCTACATATACAAATGGGTCAACCGATTGTGAATGACTTAACCAAAACCAATGCAATGGCACTCAAGGCTAAAAACGTGCTTGGAAAATGTATCAAGCAATTGAAGTTAGAGAAAGAAAATTCTGAGGATTTAACAATCCAGAAATAAGAACTCAAAAATATTATTGTGAAGATTGGGGTAGATCCCAATGACAGGTATGTTGTACAAAAGCTTCTGCAAAGTGCTGAATCAGAAATATCTATGCTGAAGAAAAAATTGAAGTTGCCCACAGGAGAGAACTCCATGGCAACAGAGGTTGCAGAAGTAGAAAATGAGAAAGAGAAACTTCTTCAGCAACTCTTGCAAAAGGAAGAAGAAATTAAAAAATTAAAGCAAACTGCATTATCATTGCAGAATCACATTGAATCTCATATTTGTACTTTCATTTTTCCATCTGGTAATGAATATCAAGTAGCACAAATATCTCAATTGACTATTGAATTGAAGATGGCAGAGAGAGATCGTAAAAAGGCACAAGCTGATTTGGAGATAGCAACAAATATCATACAAGCCAAAGAGGGGGATGTCAGTAAATACAGAATAGATTGCCAGTTTTTTTATGCTGAGATTAAAAATCTCAAGGAGAAATTGAAGGGAGATATATCCCTAATGCAGGCTAAGGATATCATCTCGAATGATATCATTGCAAAAATGAAAGAAATTTGGGGTTTTCTGACTGTTGTAGCAGAGGAAAGAAGTATTATCAGATATTTTGAAGACCAATTCATGGTAGACAAGCAAAAGATAATTAAAAAATCCATTTGGGCAAGAAAATGCATTGATTTCATTGATTCGAAAATTGATCAAGAGTTGGAAGAAAATGAGATTAAAGACAAGATTTTATATGCTATGGAAATTAATAAGATGATTGTCAAAAAGGATTGCAGGAAGTCTACAGGGAAGAAGTTGATTGAGCTTAAAGAAGAAGTGAGCCAGTTTGATAATTTATTTGACAAAATAGCTAGAGCAGGTTTGCCATCATGTTGGGGTCTTGGAGGTAGTCTTTTATCATGGGATTCTTATGAACCCTTACTGGTGTTGGAAAAAAGCAAGGTAGACAATACTCATGAAAAGACTCAGATTCTTAAAGGAGCAGCAATGATCTTTTTCCTTCAAAGACATTTTCAGCTGTTGTGGTTAGTGTAGAATTTATTTACATAGAGGCCATCATTCAATAGAATCACTGCCTTTAGATTGGAATATCACAAGCTGGTTCATTCACCTAAGACAAACATTGAGATATGGAAGAAATGCAGAGCCTGGATGACATATATACCAAAGGATCCCTCGACTTCAAAGAAAGATAAACCAGCCAGTCAAGAAAATGCAGCAGTAGCATCATCAGTTCACATTCAACAAATAGATTAGGATTTCTGTTTCATGTTATTTTCCTCTTTTAAAGATAATGTAATTGTAATAAGACATTTTTGATGACATGTAATAGGTAGTTGATGAAGTCCTAAGTAGTTGAAGCAGTTAGGATTAGTTCCAGCAGTTACAAACTGCTTTCTATTGTATTTAAAGAGATAGACAAGAAAGAAAAAGGTTCCAAGTTTTGGACCTTCAGGCTGCAAATTTTGTACTCAGTTTTCAAATGATTAATGAATGAAAATCAGATTTCTGGCATTTGTTGATATTGATATGTTTTCCAGTTTATATTGTATATTTTCTGTTCTTGAATAAAATGAAGTAATGAAGCTACAGGTCTCTTTTGACATATGTGAACAAGAGTTAAAGTCCTTAATCGGCGTTCCTTCATTTTAACTAATATTCTGTCATAAAATTCTTCTGAAGTTTAAAGCGGTAGATATTGTTTATCAACATATCAATTTAGGCTTCATTTCTTCATATTCTTCTCATCATTCCATTTGATATCAACAAATAATGGCATTGCAAAACATTTACTACATTTGAATCTTGAGGGTTTAATAACAAAACATCTGAAGGTGATTAAGTAGAGACCCTTGATATTAAAATTCTGTGAAATACATGTATAAATGTCTTAAGCATTGATTCCTTAATACAACCAAGGGATTGTCTCTTAAGGTACAACATTTTTTGGTGCCGTTGCTGGGGAAAAAGAAGCAAAGTTATTTCCCTGGGTTTTATTCATATTTCCTCTGGTTGTTCAGAGAGGAGGAAATATCAGGCTGTGTCTTTATTTCATAATTCTAGCGTATAAAAGGCCACATACGAGGTCAGGTACCTCTCAGTAGAAAGATCCCATTATGTCAAATCCTGAAAAGCTGGTTTCTAAAAAAGGCCAGAAATCAAGAACGCTTTCTACACCTGATGTTACACTGCCTACACCGGGCAACAGTTCCCATAACCTTTCATCCAAGGATATTTCCCAAAAACTCATTTTCTCAGAACAAGAATCCTTTTCCCCACCTATTCATTTCCAAGAACTAAAGATATAAGAACACTATTTTGAGTCTATTTCATTCACATTTATAGAAGCTCAGCCTAATACATTTTCCAGTTCCTTTGCTATTGTTCATCAACCCCTTCCCATATTAGTTGTTTCACCCCATTCATTCACATCTACAACTGGTATACAAACCCCACCTACTCAAGGAGTAGTTAATCAAGGCATAAACATGGCAGACCCTGTTCCTGCTTTCTTGATGAATAGATATGCACCATTAAATGTCCCACGACCTATGAATCCAATGCCCCAGGAATACCTTAAGTTGCTTCCTGGATTTACTGGTGAACATAAAGTAACTGCAGAACAAAACTTGCCTTTGTTTTGCACTTTTGCTGAAAATTTAAATGTTGAATATCTTGATGCAGTAATGAGGCTTTTTGTACAGTCTCTAAATGGAGAGGCAAGAAAATGGTTTAAAGGATTTCCAAATTCCTCAATTAATAATTGGGACGAATTAGAAACACAATTCATCCGAATATGGGGTGTGTTGGAGTTCCCATGTTTTGGCAAGTTTGGCAATACCAAAAGATGAGACAACATCAGAACCACTTTTAGACCTCAAGATCTAGCCCTCCTGGGTCCAGAGAGGGATCTCTCTATATAGGCAAAGGTATATGTCTTTGAAGCTTGTTTAAAGGTATTAGGCTAGCTATAAAGTGCGAGGTTTGTTTTGTTTGATTGTTTGTTTGGTTGTTGGGAATTGGGAAGGAAGGGTTCAATACAAGACAAAGGGTGAGCAAAGAGGATTTTAGGGAAAGGAGAGATATTTCAGAGAACACTCAAGACCATTGGGCAATGCAGTTAGGAAAGGTTTTACTTGCTATTCAGTATTCAAGGCTTTCATTTGGGCTATTCATCTAAAGCATTGGATCTTAAAGATGACAATGTGGTATGAAATGATAAGGAAGGAAGGTGAATGACAAGGAAACCTCCAAGGTGACCACTTAGGAATCAGATCCAAGGATAGGGCATGCCATTAGACACCTGTGATCCAAATCCTAAAAGGTTAACTCTTTAGACAAAGGAAACATAAAATATTTAAACACAAAGGTGAAGGCCTGAGATCATAGGAAGACTTTGAACTTTCAATGCTTCAGCATCCAACTTAAGGGAAATTAGAAAGATTCAATTAATCAAAAAGGACCCTAGTGAGGCAGAATCAGCATTCTAAACTCCTAGTATCCCAATTCTTTCAATTAAAACCCAACAAGAACATCTAAGAACAGATTCATTAATTCATACATCAGCTAGCAGTAAATGTTAGCTACTACACTAGTTAAATTAACTTGAATCAATACTCAGATAACACAATCAGTAGAAAAAATCGAAGGTAGGGAGAGAAGAAACATAGGGTACCATGCAAGGGTATATCCTATGCCAGATTTCTGATGCATACCAGAGAAATGAGATGTGATGAACTACAAAGGAAAACAGGGACAAAGTAAGAAAACATCATCGCTGCTTTAAATCAAGATCAAAATAAATGTGCTTGTCATATTTAAAGACCAACACCAGTGATGTACAACATTTCCAACAGCTTGATATTCAGTCTGAACACATATTCCTCAGCCTATCTTACAACTTTACACAGAGAACTATATCTCAAGAGAAACAGCTTAAAATTCACAGATATTCGAACAACAACCACCCTTACAATGTGTTTTTCTTGAGTTCTTATAGCTGAAAATAGGCAGAGGAGGTAGATGAAATACTAAATGAAGCATTAAAAAAAAAAAAAAGAGTGGCTCGAGGCCCATTCTATCTTAATATCAATTCATTGATACTTGGTACTCTTGGAAGAAAGAGTGGTCTTCGACAGGCTGAAATTTACTCCAGTATGTTCTTGATGTACTTTGGTTGCAGTACTCTGTAGTACTCTAGTGAATAAACAAAAAGGCAGATAAATGACTTCAGGTCTGCCATACTGCATAACAAATTCCCTGGTAGCATTAGGACCATTCTGTCAGGGTGGAAATCTTCTCAGGAACACATTGTAGAATAAAAATAGTATGGGTACTGTGTCCTTTCTCGGGAGAAAACTTCTGCTGATGTGAAACACTGATAATATTGTTTTCTATGCGTTAGGCCTCATTAGGCCTTCTGTGTTAATCATGAGGTCTAAAATTTGGCACAATTTCCTTTTGATCATTGAATCAGAGCTTAAAATCTTCAATTATAGGCATTAAAATCTCTGACTATCCACTGATACTCTTTACCGCTTCGTGACTGTCTCTGTCTGTGAAATTTGAGCTTTAATGATTGTTGGGTAGGTTTTATAGAGTTAAACTCTGTCCTTTAATGAAAATTACATTCTAACACCTTCCTAGGCTCTTCTCTGTAATATCAGGCTCTGAAAATGGTCTCTACTGTGCTCTGTGTCACTGAAACAGTGACTGTGAACGATGGCGGTTTACACCACCTGTATCTTGCAAAACACACAAATATGTTAGGAAATCCATGCATGGGGGAGGATGGATGCAGTGGAAGGTTATGACGATGGCAGCGCAACATGGATGAAAACAGTGGAAAATGCAGCTGATGGAGGTTTGGTGGAGAAATGCATGTGGACCGTTCGATCAGATCTGGAGGCGATGATCGACGGTGGAGATGTGATAAAAAACATATGGAATGGGTTAGAATGGTGGGACCCGGCATGGGCAGAGGGCGATGGAATATGGATCGTAGATCTCAGGAGGAGATCGACGGTTGAAATGACGCGATGAAGTTATATGGTCGCGCGATGAACAAATGTGAATGGAGAACACGATGCATTGTGGGCCGTCGATCTGGATCAAACGGACAGTTGTGATCCACTCGGAGGATCGCAATTGGGTGAAACAAGAAGTGGCACACAAATATTTCCCAATTGACGATTGAGTGATGTCGCAATGGCCGTCGGATCATTGAGAGATCAACGGTGGATATTTAAGAGGAAAGCGGAGGCAAAAGCTCAAAGAGAAAGGGTGGGAGAAAGGTAGACTGTTGGATCCAGAGGATTGGACGGCGGAGATCCAATCGGAGGGAGAGCGATGGAGGGCAGAACTCCGATGGGGGATGGTTGCAATTGGCTCTGGACTGTTAGATCTGCGGAAGATCGACGGAGGGGATTGTTCGGAGGAGAGCCGATGGAGAGCACAGGGGTGGGGTGTGATCCAATCCTTATCGTTGGTTCTTGTGGATTCAATGGCCGAGATTGAATCGGCGGATTGTAATCGGAGGTGGCAAAGAGTGGCACAATAAAAAGTTCTGATTGGTGATGGGGCGGCGATGCGATGTTGCAATGACCGTCAGATGCTTTGAAGATCAACGGTGGAGATTGCCTTTCGAGGGCTACACGGGAATGTTATAAGGCGCAATGGAACGGGCACGGCCCGTCAGATCTTTTCATATCAATGACGGAGATCCTTTCAAGGGCCGACAGGCAAAATACACTATCGCATCGGAACTTTTTGTTTTGCAAAGAGAATAGGCGTTCCGACCAATCCTCCTGATGCAATAAGCACCTTATGGACTAGCGCTTGGTATTAACACTCGAACTCATGGAGGGGAAGTGGTTAGGGGCTGGCCAAAATGGGCTAAGCCTGTAATATGTTAAAATATGGGTTTTTTAGCCAAAAAACAGAGTTTTCAAGGTTGAACAAGGGTTCCGGTAGGGGAATAAAGGGGATTCAAAACCAGCTGAAGGGATTTCACTTGGTTTAAGAGGATGAAAAAGATGGTTTGGATGACTTAGGAGGGATTTTTTGGGTTAAGGGGAAACTTTGAAAGGGGAAAAAGGGGGTAAAATGGGGAATTTTGCAGAGATACAAGGGGCAGATGAAGACCTTCTCTGAGCATAATTTTTTCAAAACCAGTAAGGCTTTTGGATGGAAATAGTAGTGAATATCTTATCAAAGGTGAAGGGCACACAGAGGCTTCAAGGATGAGAGATTTTCATAGGAAATGTATCTCTTGAAGGCACAAAGCAATTTAGCCACCCGTTTGCTTGACAAAAAATACATAGGTGGCTAACAGTGGCTCCACATGGGGATGGCTTCTTCTTGAAGGAGTCAAGAATTCAGAAAATAAATCTTTGGAGTAGGCCAGATGCCTGATTTTTGAACCATCTTCCTTCTTTGATTCAGTTGTAAAAACATGATGGAATTAATCAGCAAAAAACATTCCCCAAACAATCTACCTACCCATCCTACAATCCTAACATTTTTTTCTTCAAGGTGCATTTGAATTTTTAGACCTTCTTCATCATTTTTTTTTATTGAAAGCAGAAAAACAAACTAGTCTAATTATACCCTTATTCCTCCATGGGACTAGATTAGACTGTTGGCCTCATAGCTTCTCTACCTAATATAATATCTGCTAGGATTAAATTGTCTAGCAGATTTCTTCTCTACATTCTACAACAGAAATTCAAAGCAGTCAAACTAGGATTAGACAGTCTAGTTTGTTGTGGGTCCAAGGCATAAAGACAGCTGCACATGGACTGAAATTGTGGAAAATTGAAAACAAAATCTTGAAGGCTTGAAATCTAAAGCTTTGAAGCATCCTTCTTTCCTTTGTGACTCAAGTTTTGAGCTTGTTAGAGTCACTTTTCTTCTTCATTTCAGCTCTGGTTTTGGGCTTGTTAGAGCTGATCTTTTTCTTCTTTGCTGGCTCAGATTTTGAGCGCATTAGAACTAGCTTCTTTACTTCCTTTGGCTCAGGTTTTGATCATTTAGAGCCAATCTTTGCACTTCAGAGGTTCGAGTTTTGAGCATTTCTAAACCTCTCTTTCTCTGTTTTTTGAAACATTTTCTCTTTTTCTTGAAAATAAAACACAGCAATGGTATTTACAATGGGAATGAAAACTGGAAATTGGAAATCAGCAGTAGTAATGCTTGAGCATCCTGCCATTTACAGGACCCCCAAACAGCTCTGTACCATCTAGCTCTTGCAGAAAAAAGGCATTTGGACCAACAGTGGCCTGATGATGTAAGGACCCTACCACAAACTGTCAAACTTGCCATGCTTTCCTTTGTCTTCTCTCCTAGAGTCCCATTTTAAAACTTTATCTCCAATTTTGAAGTCAGAAGCTTTTTTTCTTTTATCAAATAACTTCTTTATATTTTCCTGAACTTTCTTCTCTTGTTTGTTAGAGATGAATTGTTTGATTTATCCTCCTTACCATGTTGTCTTCTTCTGTTTGAATCTCTTGGACAAGTTTAATCACTGGTACCCCAAGGCTGGTAGGAAATATTGCCTTTGTTCCATAGACAAGCTGATATGGTGACATGCCAATGGATTTCTTTGTTGTTAGCCTGCCAGCCCACAAAGCGTGCACTAACTTGTTATGCCATGACTTCTTATTCTCTTCAAGCAGTTTTTTAATGATGCTCACCAAGCTCTTGTTTGATGATTCAGCTAACCCATTACCTTATGGGTAATAAGCAGTTGAATGACCGAGTGCTATCTGATACCTGTGAAAAAAATCAATCATTTTCTTGGATCCAAAAGCAGCAGCGTTATCAGTGATTATTTTTCTTGGGCAGCCAAATCTAGAGAGGATGTGGTCTTCTAGGAACTTAATGATGACAAAATATGTAGCATTCCTAGAAGGTATGGCCTCTATCAATTTTGTGAAGTAGTCTGTGGCTGTAAGGATCCACTTGTGTTGAGCTGAAGATGCAAGGTGTATTTCTCCTATGAAATCTAGGCCCCATTTTTGGAAGGAATCCTCAACAGTAATGGGCTGTAATGGTAAAGGGAGGAGCTTTCTTTTGCCTTCAAAAATCTGGCACTTATGGAAGGCAACTATCATTTTATGGATGTCATAGAAAAGTGTAGGCCAGTAATATCCAGCTCTGAGAATTTTGTTAGCAGTGGCTTTCTAGTTTAAATGGCCTCCACACTCTCCGACATGGAACTCATGTTCTACCCTCTCTGCTTCAGTTTCAGGCAGACATTTCAGCAGCAATCCATTTTCATTTTTCCAGTATAAGCATTAATTTAGTATGTAATAGTTTCTGGCTTTTAAAATTAGAAATTTGGCCTTATTCTTTGACAGATCGGGAGGGGCATTAAGGTTTGTGAGCACATACAGGATATCAGAATACCAAGGAGAGTTTTGAAATTGTTCTTTGACAGTAGGATCAGGCAATCCTTCATGCTCATCCAGGGCATCTACCATGTTTATGTCAAGGGCCTGCAAATTTAATTCAGCCATTAGCTGATATAAGCCCTGACCTTTGATCAGTTTTGTGGGTTTTATTTCCAGGTCATACTCCAATATTACAACAATCCATTTGCCCCTCTTTCCATCCGGATCTTGGGACAAAATGTCTTTAACCACTATGTTTGGCACGTAGGCTATGATGTGAGAATGCAGTATATACACCCTAAAGTCTTTCAAGGCCTTTACCAAGGAATAGGCTTGTTTTTCCATTATGTTGTATTTTAAGGGTGCGTCCCTCAGAGCCTTGCTGAAGAAGGCAATAGGCTGTTCCATTCCCTCTGTATTTTTCTGCAGCAGGACTGCAGCCACTATATGCTTGGAGGCAAAGGAAAATATCAGGAAATATTTTGAGAAATCTGGGCTAATTAGGACAGGAGCCCGGGTGAGTGCAATTTTAACTAACTCAAAGGATTTTTTAGCCTCTACATTCCACTTAACCCCTATACCTTTTTTCAGCATGTTGGTCATATTCCTGAGGTGCTCAGCTAAGTTGGGAATAAACCTCCCTAAGAAGTTAAATTTCCCAGTAAAGGATTGTAACTCTTTTATGTTTCTCGGGTGTGTGATCTCTAGTATTCCCTCAACTCTTTGCGGGTCTATCTTAATTCCCTTCTCCGATATAATATGGCCTAGAAGCTTGCCTTCTTGAAGTCCGAATACAGTCTTCTTGGGATTTAATGACAGACCAAACCTTCTACATTTTTCAAAGACTCTTCTCAGATGTTTTAGGTGCTCCTCATCAGTCTTGGAGTAGACTGTTATGTCATCCAGATAGATGACAATGAAGTGCCCTATTTCTTCCAAAAAGGCTATGTCCATTGCTCGTTGGAAGGTCGCACCAGCATTCATCAATCCAAAAGGCATTTTTACGTACATAAAAGTGCCCCATGGAGTGGTGAAAGCGGTCTTGAGTTGGTCTTCTGGGAGTACTAAAACTTGGTTATAGCCTGAAAAAACATCTAATAGGGAGATCCTTTTTGAGCCAACTACCCTCTGCAGGATATGTTCCATCTTTGGTAAAGGGTAATTGTCTTTAAGTGAAGCTCTGTTAAGGTTCCTGAAATCAATGCATAATCTGATCTCACATGTCTTCTTTCTCACAGCTACAAGGTTTGAGACCCAATCGGAGAACCTCACAGGTACTATAATGCTTGCCTCGTACATATTTTTGATCTCTTTTTCAACTAGAGGCAGTTGTTTCGAGTTAATTCTGCGAAGTTTCTGTCTGAAAGGTTTTTGGTTCTCTTTCAAAGGTATTTTGTGTTGTATAATGTTTGTGTCGTAGGCTTTTAAATCCTCGTAGCTCCAGGCAAACACATCGATGAACTCTTTGAATAAGTCAATATATTTCTTTTTCATGTCTGCGGGCAAGGACTTAGCTATTTTATTCATCTTAGGCTTATCTTCTGTGCTTATGTTTCATTCCTCGACATCAGAGTCTGAGTGCTCTATAGTGGGTTTTTTCGCTACGTCATCAAAGTCAAAAAGGTCCTCTAAAGGTGCCAGTCCCCTGGGTATGTTCTTATATTTTGATTGCAGCACCTCTATTTCCTCTTCTCCTACGTTCCTATACTCTTCGGTGGAATTTCCAAGTTGTTCAGTTATCACGTTTATTTCTACGTTATGGGGTGAATTTTCTTCGTCGGGGGGCTCTTCACTTAGGCAGCTTTCATCGGATTTAGAGTCTGAATCGGAGAATTCAAACTCATTCCTGCCAGTCAGGATATCCTCTATCTGCTTGGCGCCCTCAAAGAACTGCCAATATTTCTCGTTATCGGCCACCACAGGCCTATATTTCGTCTGAATGATGATTTGTTTGTCACTAGGAGCTTTATGATATGAACTAGCTATGCAGGCTAATCCATTTGCAACAATGTTCTGACTCCTAGGAACAAACACCAATTCGTATTCCACAAAGGTTTTCAGTAAATCCATAGCGTCATTCCTGTACGCTCTCAATCTAGGGTGTTTCTTTGTATACTCGCCATTCACTTGTTTGATGATTAACTCAGAGTCTCCATGCACAGCTATCCTTCGGGATCCTAGTTATTTAAATAGGTTCAAACCTAGGATGAGAGCCTCATACTCCGCGATATTTTTTGTACAATTGAAGTTCAGATTGAAAGCATGACTCTCAGCATAGTCACTCTCTGTGTTATGTAACCACACTCCCGCTCCTGCAGTCTTTCTAGTGCAAGACCCATCGAAATTCATTCTCCATAAGGGACTTCTGTCGGGTTTAATATCATTTTCCTCCCTAACGTGGGTTTCACTGTTATGCTGCAAATTGGGGTCTGCATCGTGGTGTGGAGATTTTTTTTCTTCATGATGTGTATGTAGTTCAGAGAGATGTCCGGTCAGCTGTTGGCATTCTATTTCTTGTTCATTCTGGGCTTCTGTTTCAGTGAACTGTCCAGAGGTTTCTTCGTCGTTTTCCTCTAAGTCTATATTGGCCATTATGTTAAAATCTAGGGGCTCTACTCTATTGTTTTCATTTGTGTCTCCTAACTCTGGCTCATCTATGGATTCATCGTTGCAAAGGATAAAGGAATCCAGATCTGTATGTATAGAGTACAGAGGATAATTTTCGTGCTTTTCAGGGTTGCTGACCATCAATTTCATTTATGCTTCTCTATACAGTCTCCTAAGCTGGCTAAAGACAGGGATTGTGGCATATGAGCCATCCATCTGGATTGTACCTTGCAGCTTGGCTCCCCATGACCTCGATAGTAACATGCCATACTTAGGTGGCACATCTGCCACTACAACATCCATAACCATACATTTTGCTGGAATTTGGGTCAGGTTCACACGCAGGTCTTTGATTAGGCCAAGGCATTTTACTCTGCTAGCGTCAAATGAATATAAATCCTTGTAGGGTCGGGTTATCTCTAGGCCTAACCTCTCCATAACTACCTAAGGCATTAGGTTGTGTGATGCCTCAGAGTCGTGCATTGCATTGTAAAGGATCTTGTCATGGATATTGAGACTGATATAAAAAGGAGGCACTACCCTTTCCTGAAACTTCCCTTCTATCTTTGGACCAAACAGAAGTGCTGGTTGTTCATCTCTTAGATTGACAGTGTCACTGCTTTCACCTAGATTCAAAGCTTTCAAAATTTGGCCTTCATATACATCCTGAGTGGCCAGCTCAGAGAGTGGGACAGAGATTTTAATTTTAGCAATCTCACTCTCCAGATTGAAGGGAGATTGACTCTTTGTAAGACTCAACTCTGTTTTGTTAGCCACTACTTTAGTGGCAGAATCAGTGTGTTGATTCTCACTATGTACAGTGCTTGTAGCTGTTTTGTCATGAGCATTAGCTGCAATGCTAGTGCTGCTAGTTTGTTGACTTTGTTTATCAGTAATTTGGCTGTCTTTTTCTTTGTTCTTACCAGAACCTCAGCTGTTGATTTGTTACTTTCAGCAATTACCTTGGGAGTTTTCTCGAGCCTTTTCTTAATGGTAATCTCAGAAGCTTTTGGTTTGGAATTGTCTAAGCTCTTTTTGCTTCTAAGTTCATACTGTTCTCTGACCTGCATGATGGCATTTTCAAATCCTAGCCTATAATCCTTAGATTCTAACCTTTCCTCATCCCAATGTGAGTGTGAGGTTTGATTATCTTCTGTGGAACAGTTATGGATTGAGTTGTCTATTTCCACCATGTTTATTATGGTTCCCTCGGACTCTTCTATTATCCCCTCATCTTCATCAAGGAAGTTCTCTTGAAATGGGGGTATGAATTTTTTATCAGAGTCTCTCTCTCTGTTAGGAGGGTTGTTTCTCCTAAAGTTCTGATTCAGGTTATGATTTTTGTTCTGGTTGTTGACTTGGACAGTCAAATTTTCCACCATTTTTCCTAGTATCTCCATGGTTTTGTCTAGACTGTCATATTTGGGATCAGATGTGGAATCTGATGTGTCATCCCTATATTTTACCCTTTTCTCAACCCTCATTCTATCTTTCTTCTCAATCAGGTTAGCCTCTACACTCACTGCTCCCTTTTGCATATCTTCCAATGTGTTGTAATCTCTCTCCCTAAGCTGGTAGGCCATGTCAGCATCAAAGTCTTCAGGATATTTCACTAAAGCCATACCTTGGGGAGGTTTCATATGTGGAGGGAGAGTGTTGTAAACACTGTTAAACCTTGTAGAATAGTCATGGACACTCTCTCCTACATTTCTTCTAAGATTCTTGTATTCTGCTAAGATTTGGAGAGGGTTGGTCTTGAATTCCCATTTGTTTATGAAGGACTGATATAAAGAGGGAAGATCATGGATACTATTAGGAGGTAGGCCTTTAAACCATTTCTCCACATCACCTCCCAAACTCTGGGCAAAGATTCTCATCTTGACTGTCTCATCATCTATTTCCATATAGTCAAATGAATCTTCCATCCTATCTACAAGGTGTTGAGCCATGGTAGACACTTTTGCAGTGAAATGTGGGATCTTAGATTGATAATCATTGGGTAAAGACACTAGAGGTTGTGGTAACACTAGAGGTGCATACTAGGCTGCCATAATGATGTTCTGAGGATGTAAAGGATTGGCTTGAGCAGCAGGTATATGGATGATAGGAATACTAGGACCAGCAACACTCTGTTAAGCTGATTTAGGATGACAGAGCCTCAAGTTTTGAATGAAATTAATATCCGGAGGTGTAGATGGAGGGGTATCTCTATCCCTAATGTGTTGACCACTGTGAGGGGGTGAATCTGGACGCTTAAGGTCTGACTAGTCTAGATTATTGAATGACCTAGATCTCGGTAAACTGCTTGGTAATTCTAGGTCAAAATGAGTGTCTGATAGAGCTGTAAAGTCTTCTGGTGCAGAGTTAGCTCTATGGATGTGTCTATAAATAGTTGGCTTCCTGGGTGTAGGATATTTCTTGAGGATGTTCTCAGGGTTTTAAACAATTTCAGGTGGATCTGGGTTAGGATAAGCTCTGGTATGAATGGTCCTTGAAGCCAGAATGTTCTCTTCGAACAAAGCAGCTTAATCCTACTTGTTACTTCTAATATGGCCTATGTTGTAATGGAGGCTGGTCTCCCAGTGGAGTCTTATGTGAAAACCAAGATAATCAGCAGGCCTATTGATCACCAGTGGAGTCTTTAATCGTTAAGGAACTATGGAGTCACCAGGTGGAAGGTTTAGAATGTTTCAAGAAGGCATACTATCCACCACAGTAATTAACCACCAAACTAAGGCTAATATGGTCTTCTTTGAGTCTTAGAAGTGTTTAAAGGTGTGCTTTACTCAAATCTTCCCCAGTGGAGTCACCATTATGTTGGAGTTCCCATGTTATGGCAAGTTTGGAAATACCAAAAGATGAGACAACATCAGAACCACTTTCAGACCTCAGGATCTAGCCCTCCTGGGTCCAGAGAGGGATCTCTCTATATAGGCAAAGGTATATGTCTTTGAAGCTTGTTTAAAGGTATTAGGCTAGCTATAAAGTGCGAGGTTTTTTTTGTTTGATTATTTGTTTGGTTTTTGGGAATCGGGAAGGAAGGGTTCAATACAAGACAAAGGGTAAGAAAAGAGGATTTTAGGGAAAGGAGACATATTTCAGAGAACACTCGAGACCATTGGGCAATGGAGTCAGGAAAGGGTTTACATGCTATTCAGTATTCGAGGCTTTCATTTGGGCTAGTCATCTAAAGCATTGGATCTTAAAGATGATAGTGTGGTATGAAATGATAAGGAAGGATTTTGAATGACAAGGAAACCTCCAAGGTGACCACTTAGGTATCATATCCAGGGATAGGGCATGCCATTAGACACCTGTGATCCAAATCCTAAAAGGTTAACTCTTCAGACAAAGGAAACATAAAAGATTTAAACACAAAGGTGAAGGCCTGAGATCATAGGAAGACTTTGAACTTTCAATGCTTTGGCATCCAAATTAAGGGAACTTAGAAAGATTCAATTAATTGAAAAGGACCCTAGTGAGGCAGAATCAGCATTCTAAACTCCCATTATCCCAATTATTTCAATTAAAACCCAACAAGAACATATAAGAATAGATTCATTAATTCATACATCAGCTAGCAGTAAATGTTAGCTACTACACTGGTTAAATTAACTTGAATCAGTACTCAAATAACACAATCAGTAGAAAACATCAAAGGTAGGGAGAGCAGAAACATAGGGTACGATGCAAGGGTATATCCTATGCCAGATTTCTGATGCGTACCAGAGAAATGAGATGTGATGAATTACAAAGGAAAATAGGGACAAAGTAAGAAAACATCACCGCTTCTTTAAATCAGGATCCAAAGAAATGTGCTTGTCATATTTAAATAGCAACACCAGTCATGTACAAAATTGCCAACAACTTGATATTCAGTCTGAACACATATTCCTCGGCCTATCTTACAACTTTACACAAAGAACTATTTATCAAGAGAAACAGCTTACAATTCACAGATATCTGATCCACAACCACCCTTACAATGTGTTTTTCTTGAGTTCTTATAGCTGAAAAAATGTAGAGAAGGTAGATGAAATACTAAATCAAGCATTAAAACAGAAGAAGAAGAGTGGCTCGATGCCTATTATGTCTTAATTTCAATTCATTGATACTTGGTACTCTTGGAACAAAGAGTGGTCTTCGACAGGCTGAAATTTACTCCAGGTATTGTCTTGATGTACTTTAGCTGCAGTACTCTATAGTACTCTAGTGAATAAACAAAAAGGCAGATAAATGACTTCAGGTCTGCCATACTGCATAAAAAATGCTCTGGTAGCATTAGGACCTTTTTGTCAAGGTGGAAATCTTCTCAGGAACATGTTCTAGAATAAAAACAGTATGGGTACTGTGTCCTTTCTCGGGAGAAAACTTATGCTCATGTGAAACACTGATAATATTGTTTTCTGTGCGTTAGGCCTCATTGGGCCTTCTGTGTTAATCATGAGGTTTTCAATCTGGTAAAATTTCCTTTTGATCATTCAATCGGAGCTTAAAATCTTCAATTATAGGCATTAAACTCTCTGATTATCCACTGATACTCTTTGTCGCTTCGTGACTGTCTCTGTCTGCGAAATTTGAGCTTTAATGATTGCTGGGTAGGTTTTACATAGTTAAACTCTGTCCTTTAATGAAAATTACATTCTAACACCTTCCCAGGCTCTTCTCTGTCATATCAGGCTCAAAAAATGGTCTCTACTGCGCTCTATGTCACTAAAACAGTGACTGTGAACGATGGCGGTTTACACCGCCTGTATCTTGCAAAACACACAAATATGTTAAGAAATCCATGCATGGGGGAGGATGGATGCAGTGGAAGGTTATGAGGATGGCAGCGCAACATGGATGAAAATGGTGGAAAATGCAACAGATGGAGGTTTGGTGGAGAAATTCATGTGGACCGTTCGATCAGATCTAGAGGCGATGATCAACAGTGGAGATGTGATAAAAAACATATGGAATGGGTTAGAATGGTGGGACCCGGCATGGGCGGAGGGCGATGAAATATGGACCGTAGATCTCAGGAGGAGATCGACGGTTGAAATGACGCGATGAAGTTCTATGGTCACGCAATGAACAAATGTGAATGGAGAATATGATGCATTGTGGGTCGTCGATCTGGATCAAATGGACGGTTTTGATTTTCTCGGAGGATCGCAATCGGGTGAAACAAGAAGTGGCACACAAATATTTCCCGATTGGCGATCGAGCGATGTCGCGTTGGCCGTCGGATCATTGAGAGATCAACGGTGGAGATTTAAGAGGAAAGCGGAGGCAAAAGGTCAAGGAGAAAGGGTGGGAGAAAGGTTGACCGTTGGATCCAGAGGATTGGACGGCGGAGATCCAATCGGAGGGAGCGTGACGGAGGGAAGAAATCCAATGGGCGATGGTTGCAATTGGCTTTGGACCGTTAGATCTGAGGAAGATCGGCGGAGGGGAATCTTCGGAGGAGAACCGATGGAGAGCACAGGGGTGGGGCAAGATCCAATCCTGATCGTTGGTTCTTATGGATTCAACGGTCGGGATTGAATCGGCGAATAGCAATTGAAGGTGGCAAAGAGTGGCACAATAAAAAGTTCCGATTGGCGATGGGGCGGCGATGCAATCTTGCGATGACCGTCGGATGCTTTGAAGATCAACGGTGAAGATTGCCCTTCGAGGGTTACACAGGAATGTTATAAGGCGTGATGGAACGGACGCGGGCCGTCAAATCTTTTCAGATCAATGGCGGAGATCCTTTCAAGGGCCGACAGGCAAAATACACTATCGCATCGGAATTTTTTGTTTTGCAAAGAGAATAGGCATTCCAACCAATTCCTCCTGATGCGATAAGCGCCTTCTGGACTAGCGCTTGGTCTTAGCACTCGGGCTCACGGAGGGGAAGGGGCTGGCCGAAAGGGGCTAAGCCTGTAATATGTTAAAATATGGGTTTTTTAGCCAAAAAACAAAGTTTTCAAGGCTGAACAAGGGTTCCGGTAGGGGAATAAAGGGGTTTTAAAACCAGCTGAAGGGATTTCACTTGGTTTAACAGGATGAAAAAGATGGCTTGGACGACTTAGGAGGGAATTTTTGGGTTAAGGGGAAACTTTGAAAGGGGAAAAAGGGTGTAAAATGGGGAATTTTGCAGAGATACAAGGGGCATATGAAGACCTTCTCTGAGCATAATTGTTTCACAAACAGTGAGGCTTTTGGATGGAAACAACAGTGAATATCTTATCAAAGGTGAAGGGCACACAGGGGCTTCAAGGATGAAATATTTTCATAGGAAATGTATCTCTTGAAGGCTCAAAGCAATTTAGCCACCTGTTTTCTTGACAAAAAATACATAGGTGGCTAACAGTGGCTCCACATGGGGATGGCTTCTTCTTGAAGGAGTCAAGAATTCAGAAAATAAATCTTTGGAGTAGGCCAGATGCCTGATTTTTGAACCATCTTCCTTCTTTGATTCAGCTGTACAAACATGATGGAATTAATCAACAGGAAACATTCCCCAAACAATCTACCTACCCATCCTACAATCCTAACATTTTTTTCTTCAAGGTGCATTTGAATTTGCAGACCTTCTTCATCATTTTTTTTTTATTGAAAGCAGAAAAACAAACTAGTCTAATTCTACCCTTATTCCTCCATGAGACCAGATTAGACTGTTGGCCTCATAGCTTCTCTATCTAATCTAATATCTGCTAGGACTAAATTGTCTAGCAGATTTCTTCTCTACATTCTACAACAGAAATTCAAAACAGTCAAACTGGGATTAGACAGTCTAGTTTGCTGTGGGTCCAAGGCATAAAGACAACAACACATGGACTGAAATTGCGGAAAATTGAAAACAAAATCTTGAAGGCTTGAAATCTGAAGCTTTGAAGCATACTTCTTTCCTTTGTGACTCAAGTTTTGGGCTTGTTAGAGTCACTTTTCTTCTTCACTTCAGCTCTGGTTTTGGGCTTGTTAGAGATGATATTTTTCTTCTTTGTTGGCTCAGATTTTGAGCGCATTAGAACCAGCTTATTTACTTCCTTTGGCTCAGGTTTTGATCAATTAGAGACAATATTTGCACTTCTGAGGTTCGAGTTTTGAGCATGTCTGAACCTCTCTTTCTCTGTTTTTTGAAACATTTTCTCTTTTTCTTGAAAATAAAACACAGCAATGGTATTTACAATGGAAATGAAAACTAGAAATTGGAAATCAACAGTAGTAATGCTTGAGCATCCTGCCGCTGACAGGACCCCCAAACAGCTTTGTACCATCTAGCTCTTACAGAAAAAAGGCATTTGGACCAACACTGGCCTGGATGATGTAAGGACCTTGCCACAAACTATCAAACTTGCCATGTGTTGAGGAGGTAAATCCCCTCTGCGGACAGAGGTGATCCCTACTAGCCCAGATCGGGTCTAGCAACAATCAAACACGCTACAGTGCAGGTTCCTAATTGTAAAAAAACTGACTTGCGAGGAGGGCTTACGTGGAATCCAACGCTGTCGTCCGTAGAGGAGGTGGTGCTCCCGTTCCTTTGCCTTGGCAGATCACAATCCTCACGATCTACGTGATCGGACACCTGCACATGCAAGAAACAACACAAACGCAAGCATAAAATCCAGTATATACAACTATATGTCAGTCGAAGAGGACATAACTCATGAACATAATCAAGAACAAGAGTGGAACCATAACCAATAGTCATTTATCATTAAAGAGTCAAAAGAAGAATACAACCATAGCTTCGACGCAGCACTCTCCTTTGGCGGGTCGTCAGCACAACATGTCTCGATAAAGCCTGTCAAGGATGGGACAATCCTCTCTCTCCGAATACTCGGCAATAGTCTCCTTGCTTGGATTTGGCCTTAAGGGAATCAAGAAGGCTTTTGCAGCATGAAATCTCTTGGGAACTTAGAAATTTTGCCACTCTTTTGGAACTAGCTTGCAATGGAAATGGGCAAGCTTTTATAGAAGGAGGAAGGGGAGTTGGGATCCCTATAATTATGGGATTGGACCTATCATCAAGGAAGCTTCCATGAGAGGTGGCAAACCACTTCCTCTCCATGGAAATCCGTAGCCAAACCTCCCAACTCAAGATAGAAATCAGCCCAATAATTTGTTAGGATGAAAATTCCGCCTTTTATTTTTAAAAAACACCTCTTAATATGGTTGGCGCGGGTACGGATCTATGACAGAGCGCTAATTGGCGTGCCCTCTTTGGAGGATTTCCCTCTTGGCGCGAGGGCTGAACTATGGAATCGCGCCAATGGAAAAAGAGCTATTTTTAGGGTTTTTTGCAGGGAGATGTCTTTAGGGCAATTAAAGCTCATCTTCAGAGGGATGCAATGAAAGTATTTTCAAGCCTTAACTCTATCCATAGGTCACGGAATGAGCCCTCCAATGTGCGGGATGGGGATTGTAGGGACGGTGACAAATTGATGTGTAACATATGCCCCCTAAAGCATGAGGCCCGAAAGAGAGAGAGAGGGGTGAAATGCTTTACGAGAACATGCCGACCGAAAACATCGCCATCGGAAAACCTGCGGAGCGAAGTACAACTGATGTCTCAGATACATGATATATATGCGTGGTATGGGCACAGCCATCCATAACAGAGTGTACAATAATCTAGATCCAAGGCATGGACGCAGCCATCCAATGAAGATCGATAAATTGACTCAGGTATGGTCGCAGCCATCCAATCAGTGAGTCATGTAAATAATCATAATAATCCACAATGTCACAGCCTGGATTACAACAGACACAATCCAGGGTCTTGCGCTCCATCTCGACCCGAAAAAAGTACAAGTTCAAGCATGCGAATAAGTGAGTTGAATTTGAACATGCAAGAACATCGTCTGATTACCAGCCAATGATGAAAGATGTTAACAGACGCGAGAGGAACCACCAATAATGACAATGGCCCTAAAGGTACTATAGGTACAATCTACGGCGTGTGAATCAATGAGCTGGTGTCGAACACCCGTAGAATCACTCGATCGAAGGCCAATGATGAAAACCTCACGTCGAATGCGACGAACCTGCCATTGAGGCATGCAGGCTCCAAGGTACCATGAAAGAGTCTCTAGATCAGCTTCCTGGATAATGAGCTGAAGTCGACAGGAATTGACCTTGATCGAAGGCGGGCCATATTGGTTCCCACATCATCGACACGAGACAGAGGAACATAATGTTTTTGTGAATCAGAATCAGATGAGAATCAGAGGAAGGTTGAAATCTGCAGAGGTCAACTTCTCTTGAACATATTGACGGCACGACAGTGGATTTGGCAGTATTTGACATCAAAAGATCAGAGGTCATAGTGACGAGGCAAAGAGCAGATGAGAGGTCAAAAGGGATTACCCAAACCCACGGAGGCAAAGTGAAGAACGAGATGAGATGTCCCCAACCCGACACGAATGCAGACAAGTGCCATGTTCAAGAGCGACATACTGCCGACACGACAACGATACTGGTTCCATTTTTTCCCCCACCATCTCGGTGAGTACCTCTTTATTTTTACACAAGCTTGAAGAGGATACCATATGCTTGTCATATAAGTCCTTCCTAGTGCATTTAATGAGCCCTAGGAAGGAAAGACTCGAATAACGTCATGATTGACAATTTCCGATGTCATTTAGGTTTAACGAGTCTGAAAAAGGAAGAACTCGGCGTCTTTTCATATTTAGAGAGTTTGAAAAGACAGCAGAAAAGTAAACTCCAACGGTCCCTTTTCGTAAATAGTTCCTCAGATCTGAAAAGGTAGAAAAATTTGTCTGAGAAATCCTCCTAGTCGCAATAGGCTAGGGTATTCCTTTTTCGTAAGTAATCCATCCCAGCCCGAAAAATGGGTAAACGTATACTGGGTAGATGTCGCTTCGCAGCCACTTTAACGAGATCGAAACGACAAGGGCCTCGGCAATATTTTCAATTTTAGAGAGTCAGAAAAGAGCTGAAAGGTGACTCCTCCTGGAGGAACGAGTGGTATAAAGGGAAGCAACTGGTTCCGGTAATGATGGAACTGCTCAGAACAAGTAAAGGTCAAGAGGCTGGCTAACAAGACCACTCATCGCAGCGGTTCCTCAGGAACGGGTAAAACAACCAAGTGAAGGCATATGATCGGCCAAGCAGATGGGGACGATGGAATGAGAAAACCAAGGCTCATCTAGAAAAAACAGGCTGATAAAATGGCAATCACAAGAGGTAAAATGGGAAAGGTTTCATTTTTACACAAGCTTGAAATCAGAAAACTCTGCTTGAAGTTGGTTTCATTTTTACACAAGCTTGAAACAAAGATAAAATATGCTTGAAACCGGTTTCATTTTTACACAAGCTTGAAACAGAAACAAACTATGCTTGAAAAATTAAGCATGCCCCCAGCATGGTGACTCAATTCGAGGTACATGCCCCCCAAGCTTCAGTCCATATGTAAGGCAGATGGAGTGAAGGTTCAAGTTACGAGATCTAAGAAAGACTCGACTGGGATTTTACGAGATCTTATCAGAGACTCGAATTGAATAGGAAAGTGTTTCATTGTTTTAACGAGGTTGACACATTAAAAGAACTATCCTCAGAACACCTTGTTTCATGGTTTAAGGAGCTTGGCACAAGACAAGGAACTATGCTCTGACAACCTTGTTTCATTTTTTAAGGAGCTTGACTCAAGAAAAACGAACTCTGCTCCGACAACCTTGTTTCATTTTTTAAGAAGCTTGAGACAAGACAAAGAACTTTGCTCCAAACGACCTCATCATAATGAACAAGAAGTCATCGCTTCCAAGAGTTCCACTCCCGATGGAAGAAAAACATCATGGAAGTCAGGACCCAATGCCCCCAGCACCTGATGCACGACGGCATCATCACTGAGTACAGGCACGGGGTAGGTAGCCACATAGTTGACCTGCGGTGGGGCAGATACAACGGGTGGATAAAAACCAGGAAGGGATGATGGCGGGACAGTTGCCACATCAGGACCAAAGAAAGAAAGATGATCAATGGTCACGATCCGTCCTTCATGCGGAAAACAGACCACACGAAAAAGGGAGGAGACAAGAGCTCCCACGGCAAGGTGTAATCGTGCCCCAAGAGCAGATTGAAATCCAAGGGGCCTGGAACAACCATCACGTCCATATGGACAGTTTTACCTCCCAAAGTAACAGGTAACCTTGGAAGGATCCCTAACGGTTGACTTTTTCTTCTGTTAAATGCCAACAGATTCTGTGTAACAGGCGCAAGCGGTGGCGAACCGAAAGCTTGCCAAGTAGTTGAAGATATAATACTAACAGACGCGCCTTCGTCTATAATGGTACTGGGTATGACCAGACCAAAAGCTTGTACTGTGATCTCGAAAGGCACATAAGACGGAAGGCGGTATCCTGTAAATCGACTCCAATCGAAGGAAGCGACCAAACTACTTGGAGGGGCTACCATCGAACCAAGATGGTCTTCCCCTGGTGTTACAAAAGAAGAAGGATCATCCTTCACGACCTCCATCTCGAAGGTGGGAAGGGAATCCTCCGGGATCTCCATCACGGGAGGTGGAGGAGCAACTTCTTGAGGTATAGGGACAAGAGAATCTTTCTCCAAGTCCGAGGAATCTGAAGAAACAAGAAGAACCTGAGGGATGGGAGGTCCAATCTCAATGGAAAAGACCTGGTGCACCGCAGACAGGGCCAGTTCAACCGATCCCATGACCAATGGTTGGTCGGGAATGGATTCCTGAATCTGAATTTCTGAGGGAGCGGGATCGACCAAGGATGACTCTTGACCAATCATGGAATCAGCTGGTGGAGGACTCGAAGAAATATTTTTATAACCAGCCGGGAGGCGTGGTGTAGGAACAGTTGAGTTGTCCAAAACTCTCTTGGCTTCATCCATATATGGACAAAGGTGAATGGCATGGTGCCCTTCACACAAATTACAGGGATTGGTAATCTTACCCTGCTTCTTAGGAGCCTTACCAGCAGCAGCTGACGACGTGCCCCCAACCTGACTCCCGGAAGCCAAAGGCAATGGCGGGCGACCGTTGGACCATACTTCGAGCACCTTGGGAATGCCAGGGCAGTCTCGAAGAAGATGGTCTCCCATGCACAACATGCAAGGGAACTTGACTTTCCGCGGAGGGTTGGAAGGTTTATCAAGAGGAGACTTCTTAGGCGCAATAGCCGCAGAGTTAGCCTTTCCTTTATCGGACTTCTTCTTCTTTGTCTTCTTCTTCTTCTTCTTAGCCACCTGGTTACTTGAATCCAGACTTTCACCAGGCGAAGTAGAAGAGGAGGACGCAGAAACAGGCGAAGAAGGGGAGAGGTCCACCTTTGAATCAACATGATGTTGTTCAGGTGGAGGAACTGATTGAACAGTAGTGGAGACATTCGGGACCACAGAGGTAGAAAACAACCAAACAGGAAACCCAACAGTTAACCCAGGAAGGGACAACGTTGCCATGTAAGGAGCACCAACATTCCCAAAAGGAGGAAAAGGACCGGGATTCCCATCAGATGGGATTCCTTGGTTGGTGAACTCTGAAAAAGTTGCCATCGGAAACGACCCAAAACAACACCCTAAGGAAACTAACTTTAACCGGGAATATTTCGTGGGCAGTTAATTTTTAAAACATTGAAACAAAACTCTACTGTTTCATATTTTAAGAGTCGAGAAACAGGCAAAAGGTGACTCTATCACTTTCAGATTGGAAAAAAGCGTGAAAGGACAAGCGCTTAATGACCTTTTCAAATTTAAAGAGTCAGAAAAGATCGAAATTACTACTCAGGGATTCTAGGCAAAGGGTGTACCAGATATCCGTGAACTGCAATATACACCTTGGTTTCAAAATGAAAGAGAAATCAACCAAGGACTTTCCGTACGTGCAGGCAATCTCCCCGAATGCTGTGTTCGGTGTATCACGGGTATAGGGCGACAGACTCGGCTTCCTATGGATAAAGGATAGAAACCTAGTGGGGTCTCTCTTTATATACGCGACGGTACGGGGAGCACAAGTCCGTACTAGTGCTGTCTAAAGCCAAGAGGCGAACGACAGCTACTAGGTTTAACGACGCCGGAACACGTCTCTAACCTAGACCTCTAAATGTTCGTTAATGTTTCAATGCTTCCTTAGGTTAATTCCATGAATTTTAAGGTTGATCTTCAATTATGTTTCAGTTTTCATGCCCTAACGAATGTGCTGCCTCAAAAAATCTCCTAAATGCAGCTATATGAGAAAAGAAAACTTTTCAATTCGATGAATGATATCTAGTTAAGGGAAGAGCTTCAGACAATGATGCAACAAACAACAACACTGAAAACGAAAACTTTTCCAAACTAGATGACTTTCACTATCCAAAAGTAATTTCAAACATTCAACAATGCAAACAATGCAATGTGATCTATGCAAAATCCTCTCTTTCGAAAACGATGCAATTGTAATCTATGCACAATCCTCTTTTTCGAAAACTATGCAATTGTAATCTATGCACAATTTCCTTTTTCCTTTTCAAATAATAAGAATGCACTCAATGCATTTTTCGATGAAGTGAGAATCTACTTAATGCATGCTTTCAATGAAAGAGAATGCACTCATAGCGATTTTTAGCTTTCAATCATTAAACAATGTGATCTAAGTTCAATGATAACTCTCAAAAATACTTTTCAATGCAATGTGATCTAATGCATTTTAACAAAAAGAACACTTTGAGACGAAAACTAAATAAACGCAAATCTTCTTAATGAAGGATGAATGCAAAAGAGATGTAAACAAACACTAAGAATGCAATCGTTGTTTTAAACACTTTGTAACGAAATCCATCAAAAGGCGACAAGACATATGAGGTCAAACACAAAGAGGACTTCCAAAGCAAGAAATCAAAACAAGGCATTCATTCCCTTTTACATCAAACAATCATGGAAAGAAGACATTCCAACCAATGAGCAATGTAATCTATGCTCATACAGTGAAAAGACCGGAAGGGAAAGACACACTGGTGAAGGATTTAGGGAAAAAGTCTCAATTTTCATACATCCTGAAATTGGCTCGACTTGTACATTGACAACTAGCACCAACTGGCGCGACTTGCACATTGACAACTAGCGCCAATGGCCAATTGGCGCGGGTTGCTAACTGACAACAAGCGCCAACGCCTGAAAATGAAAAAAAACAAAGAATTTCTCCCAACCAAGACCAGACTCACCACTTCAAGCAGAATCCAAAACAAACCCAGAAGCAAAGTACTAACCAAAAGAAGCTTCCGAACAAGGGTAAACCCTAGCACCTACAGAAGATGGCGCGATTGTCTGGCTGTAATCCGCGCCAGATAGGGGATGGCGCGAGTGATGAACAGGCAACCCGCGCCAACTGGCGCGACTGTCAGGGCTAAACTCGCGCCAATCAAGCCAACTATGGAAAGGTGAAAATTCGGAAAAGCAGAGGTCAGATCTGATCCTCTGGGGCTGAACCAAAAGCCAAACACATGAAAAGAGCCAGCCAAAAGAGCTGACCAAGCAAGCAAGGCCAAGAAGTTGACCGGAAAGAGAAGACAAAGCTCCAAGTTGTTCAGTCCGTAAACCAAACCGGAGATTGACTGAAGCAGCGTTGATCTACTCCACTAATGCAGAGCAAGAGCGTTTCGAAGGCTATCTGGCTGCACTTCAGGCTCCGTCTATAGTTTACAAATCAAACAACAAGCTGAAGTCCCCAGTGGAGTCGCCAAATTGTTGAGGAGGTAAATCCCCTCTGCGGACAAAGGCGATCCCTACTAGCCCAGATCGGGTCTAGCAACAATCAAACACGCTATAGTGCAGGTTCCTAATTGTAAACAAACCGACTTGCGAGGAGGGCTTACCTGGAATCCAACGCTATCGTCCGTAGAGGAGGTGGTGCTCCCGTTCCTTTGCCTTGGCAGATCACAATCCTCACGATCTCCATGATCGGACACCTGCACATGCAAGAAACAACACAAATGCAAGCATAAAATCCAGTATATAAAACTATATGTCAATCGAAGAGGACATAACTCATGAACATAATCAAGAACAAGAGTGGAACCATAACCAATAGTCGCTTATCATTAAAGAGTCAAAAGAAGAATACAACCATAGCTTCGACGCAGCACTCTCATTTGGCGGGTCGTTAGCACAACATGTCTCGATAAAGCCTGTCAAGGATGGGACAAGCCTCTCTCTACGGATACTTGGCAATAGTCTCCTTGCTTGGATTTGGCCTTAAGGGAATCAAGAAGGATTTTGTAGCATGAAAGCTCTTGGGAACTTAGAAATTCTACCACTCTTTTGGAACTAGCTTGCAATGGTAATGGGCAAGCTTTTATAGAAGGAGGAAGGGGAGTTGGGATCCCTATAATTATGGGATTGGCCCTATCATCAAGGAAGCTTCCATGAGAGGTGGCAAACCACTTCCTCTCCATGGAAATCCGTAGCCAAACCTCCCAACTCAAGATAGAAATCAGCCCAATAATTTGTTAGGATGAAACTTCCGCCTTTTATTTTTTTTAAACACCTCTTAATATGGTTGGCGCGGGTACAGCTCTATGACAGAGCGCTAATTGGCGCGCCCTCTTTGGAGGATTTCCCTCTTGGCGCGAGGGCTGAACTATGGAACCGCGCCAATGGAAAAAGAGTTATTTTTAGGGTTTTTTGCAGGGATATGTCTTTAGGGAAATTAAAGCTCATCTTCAGAGGGATGCAATGAAAGTATTTTCAAGCCTTAACTCTGTCCACAGGTCACAGAATGAGCCCTCCAATGTGCGGGATGGGGATTGTAGGGACGGTGACAAATTGTTGTGTAACACCATGCTTTCCTTTGTCTTCTCTCCTAGAGTCCCATTTTAAAACTTTATCTCCAATTTTGAAGTCAGAAGATTTTGTTCTTTTATCAAATCACTTCTTTATATTTTCCTGAACTTTCTTCTCTTGTTTGTTAGAGATGAATTGTTTGATTTATCCTCCTTACCATGTTTTCTTCTTCTGTCTGAATCTCTTGGACATGTTTAATCACGGGTACCCCAAGGCTGGTTGGAAATACTGCCTCTGTTCCATAGACAAGCTGATATGGTGACATGCCAATGGATTTCTTTGTTGTTAGCCTGTCAGCCCACAAAGCGTGCACTAACTTGTTATGCCATGACTTCTTATTCTCTTCAAGCAGTTTTTTTATGATGCTCACCAAGCTCTTGTTTGATGATTCGTCTAACCCATTACCTTGTGGGTAATAAGCAGTTGAATGACCGAGTGCTATCTGATACCTGTGAAAAAAATCAATCATTTCCTTGGATCCAAAAGCAGCAGCATTATCAGTGATTATTTTTCTTGGGAAGCCAAATCTAGAGAGGATGTGGTCTTCTAGGAACTTAATGATAACATAATTTGTAGCATTCCTAGAAGGTATGGCCTCTATCCATTTTGTGAAGTAATTTGTGGCTGTAAGGATCCACTTGTGTTGAGCTGAATATGCAAGGTGTATTTATCCTATGAAATATAGGCCCCATTGTTGGAAGGAATCCTCAACAGTAATGGGCTGTAATGGTAAAGGGAGGAGCTTTCTTTTGCCTTCAAAAATCTGGCACTTATGGCAGGCAATTATCATTTTATGGATGTCATTGAAAAGTGTAGGCCAAAAATAGCCAGCTCTGAGAATTTTGTTAGCAGTGCCTTTCCAGTTTAAATGGCCTCCACACTCTCCGACATGGAACTCATGTTTTACCCTATCTGCTTCAGTTTCAGGCAGATATTTCAACAGCAAGCCATTTTCATTTTTCCAGTATAAGCATTCATTTAGTATGCAATAGTTTCTGGCTTTTAACTTTAAAAATCTGGCCTTAGTCTTTGACAGATCGGGAGGGGCATTAAGGTTTGTGAGCACATACAGGATCTCAGAATACCAAGGAGAGTTTTGAAATTTTTCTTTGACAGTAGGATTAGGAAATCCTTCATGCTCATACAGGGCATCTACCATGTTTATGTCAAGGGAATGCAAATTTGATTCAGCCATTAGCTAAGCTAAGCCCTGACCTTTGATCAGTTTTGTGGGTTTTATTTCCAGGTCATACTCCAATATTACAACAATCCATTTTCCCCTCTTTCCATCCAGATCTTGGGACAAAATTTCTTTAACCACTATGTTTGGTATCTAGGCTATGATGTGAGAATGCAGTATATACACCCTAAAGTATTTCAAGGCCTTTACCAAGGCATAGGCCTGTTTTTCCATTATGTTGTATTTTAAGGGTGCATCCCTCAGAGCCTTGCTGAAGAAGGCAATAGGCTGTTCCATTCCCTCTGTATTTTTCTGTAGCAAGACTGCAGCCACTGTATGCTCGGAGGAAAATGAAAATATCAGGAAATATTTTGAGAAATCTGGGCTAATTAGGACAGGAGCCCGGGTGAGTGCAAGTTTAACTAACTCAAAGGAATTTTTAGCCTCTACAGTCCACTTAACCCCTGCACCTTTTTTCAGCATGTTGGTCATATTCCTGAGGTGCTCAGCTAAGTTGGGAATAAACCTCCTTAAGAAGTTAAGTTTCCCTATAAAGGGTTGTAACTCTTTTATGTTTCTCGGGTGTGTGATCTGTAGTATTCCCTCAACTCTTTGCGGGTCTATCTTAATTCCCTTCTCCGATATAATATGGCCCAGAAGCTTGCCTTCTTGAAGTCTGAATATAGTCTTCTTGGGATTTAATGACAGACTGAACCTTCTACATTTTTCAAAGACTCTTCTCAGATGTTTTAGGTGCTCCTCATTAGTCTTGGAGTAGGCTATTATGTCATCCAGATAGATGACAATGAAGTGCCCTATTTCTTCCAAAAAGGCTATGTCCATTGCTCGTTGGAAGGTCGCACCAGCGTTCATCAATCCAAAAGGCATTTTTACATACATAAAAGTGCCCCATGGAGTGGTGAAAGCGGTCTTGAGTTGGTCTTCTGGGAGTACTAAAACTTGTTTATAGCCTGAAAAACCATCTAATAGGGATATCCTTTTTGAGCCAACTACCCTCTGCAGGATATGTTCCATCTTTGGTAAAGGGTAATTATCTTTAAGTGAAGCTCTGTTAAGGTTCCTGAAATCAATGCATAATCTGATCTCACTTGTCTTCTTTCTCACAGCTACAAGGTTTGAGACCCAATCGGAGAACCTCACAGGTACTATAATGCCTGCCTCGTACATATTTTTGATCTCTTTTTCGACTAGAGGAAGTTGTTTCAGGTTAATTCTACGAAGTTTCTGTCTGAAAGGATTTTGGTTCTCTTTCAAAGGTATTTTGTGCTATATAATGTTTGTGTCGTAGGCTTTTAAAGCCTCGTAGCTCCAGGAAAACACATCGAAGAACTCTTTGAATAAGTCAATATATTTCTTTTTCATGTCTGTGGGCAAGGACTTAGCTAGTTTAATCATCTTAGGCTTATCTTATGTGCCTATGTTGCATTCCTCGACATTAGAGTCTGAGTTTTCTATAGTGGGTTTTTTCGCTACATCGTCAAAGTCGAAAAGGTCCTCTAAAGGTGCCAGTCCCCTGGGTATGTTCTTATCTTTTGACTGCAACACCTCTATTTCCTCTTTTCCTGCGTTCCTATACTCTTCGGTGGGATTTCCAAGTTGTTCAGTTAACACGTTTATTTCTACGTTATTGGGTGAATTTTCTTCGTCGGGGGGCTCTTCACTTAGGCAGCTTTCATCAGATTTAGAGTCTGAATCGGAGAATTCAAACTCATTCCTGCTAGTCAGGAAATCCTCTATCTGCTTGTCGCCCTCAAAGACCTACCAATATTTCTCGTTATCGGGCACTGCAGGCCTATATTTCGTCTGAATGATGATTTTTTGGTCACTGGGAGCTTTATGATATGAAATAGCTATGCAGGTTAATCCATTTGCAACAATGTTCTGACTCCTAGGAACAAACACCAGTTCGTATTCCACAAAGGTTTTCAGTAAATCCATATCGTCATTCCTGTATGCTCTCAATCTAGGGTGTTTCATTGTATACTCACCGTTCACTTGTTTGATGATTAACACAGAGTCTCCATGCACATCTATCCTTCGGGCTCCTAGTTTTTTCAATATGTTCAAACCTAGGATGAGAGCCTCATACTCCGCGATATTGTTTGTACATTTGAAGTTCAGATTGAAAGCACGACTCTCAGCATAGTCACTCTCTGTGTTATGTAACCACACTCCCGCTCCTGCAGTATTTCTAGTGCAAGATCCATTGAAATTCATTCTCCATAAGGGACTTCTGTCGGGTATAATATCATTTTCCTCCCTAACGTGGGTTTCACTGTTATGCTGCAAATTGGGGTCTGCATCGTGGTGTGGAGGGTTTTTTTCTTCATGACATGTATGTAGATCAGAGAGATGACCAGTCAGTTGTTGGCATTCTGTTTCTTGTTCATTATGGGCTTATGTTTCAGTGCACTGTCCAGAGGTTTCTTCTTCTTTTTCCTCTAAGTCTAGAGGGCCATTATGTTAAAATCTAGGGGATCTACTCTATTGTTTGCATCTCTGTCTCCTAACTCTGGCTCATCTATGGATTCATCGTTTCAAAGGATAAAGGAGTCCAGATCTGTATGTACAGAGTACAGATGAGAATTTTCAGACTTTTCAGGGCTACTGGCCATGAATTTCATTTTTGCTTCTCTATACAGTCTCCTAAGATGGCTAAAGACAGGGATTGTGGCATATGAGCCATCCATCTGCATTGTACCTTGCAGCTTGTCTCCCCATGACCTCTATAGTAACATGCCATACTTAGGTGGCACATCTTCCACTACAACATCCATAACCATACATTTTGCTGGAATTTGGGTCAAGTTCACACACAAGTCTTTTATGAGGCCAAGGAATTTTACTCTTCTAGAGTCAAATGAATATAAATCCTTGTAGGGTCAGGTTATCTCTAGGCCTAACATATCCATAACTACCTTAGGCATTAGGTTGTGTGATGCCCCAGAGTCGTGCATTGCATTGTGAAGGATCTTGTCATGGATATTGAGGCTGATATAAAAAGGAGGCACTACCCCTTCCTGAAAATTCCCTTCTATCTTTGGACCAAATAGAAGGGCTGGTTGGTCATCGCTTAGATGGACAGTGTCACTGCTTTCATCTAGATTCAAAGCTTTCAAAATTTGGCCTTATATACATCCTGAGTGGCCAGCTCAGAGAGTGGGACAAAGATTTTAATTTTAGCAATATCACTCTCCAGATTGAAGGGAGATTGAATCTTTGTAAGACTCAACTCTATTTTGTTAGCTACTACTTTAGTGGCAAAATCAGTGTGTTGATTCTCACTATGTAAAGTGCTTGTAGTTGTTTTATCAGGAGCATTAGCTGTAATCCTAGTGCTGCTAGTTTGTTGACTTTGTTTATCAGTAATTTGGCTGTCTTTTTCTTTGTTCTTACGAGAACCTTCAGCTGCTGATTTATTACTTTCAGCAGTTACCTTAGGAGTTTTCTCAGGCCTTTTCTTAATGGTAATCTCAGAAGCTTTTGGTTTGGAATTGGCTAAGCTCTTTTTGCTTCTAAGTTCATACTGTTCTCTGACCTGCATGATGGCATTTTCAAATCCTAGCCTGTAATCCTTAGATTCTAACCTTTCCTCATCCCAATGTGAGTGTGAGGTTTGATTATCTTCTGTGGAACAGTTGTGGATTGAGTTGTCTATTTCCACCATGTTTATTGTGGTTCCCTCGGACTCTTCTATTATCCCCTCATCTTCGTCAAGGAAGTTCTCTTGAAATGGGGGTATGACTTGTTGATCGGAGTCTCTCTGTCTGTTAGGAGGGTTGTTTCTCCTAAAGTTCTTATTCTGGTTATGATTTCTGTTCTGGTTGCTGACTTGGACAGTCAAATTTTCCACCATTTTTCCTAGTCTCTCCATGGTTTTGGCTAGACTGTCATATTTGGGATCAGATGTGGAAGCTGATGTGTCATCCGTATATGTTACCCTTTTCTCAGCCATCATTCTAGCTTTTTTCTTAATCAGGTTAGCCTCTACACTCACTGCTCCCTTTTGCATATCTTCCAATGTGTTGTAATCTCTCTCCCTAAGCTGGTAGGCCATTTCAGCATCAAAGCCTTCAGGATATTTCACTAAATCCATACCTTGGGGAGGTTTCATATGTGGAGGGAGAGCATTGTAAACACTATTAAACCTTGTAGAATAGTCATGGACACTCTCTCCTACATTTATTTTAAGATTCTTGTATTCTGCGAAGATTTGGAGAGGGTTGATCTTGACTTCCCATTTGTTTATGAAGGACTGATATAAAGAGGGAAGATCATGGATAATATTAGGAGGTAGGCCTTTAAACCATTTCTTCACATCACCTCCTAAACTCTGGGCAAATATTCTCATCTTGACTGTCTCATCATCTATTTCCATATAGTCAAATGAATCTTCCATCCTATCTACATGGTGTTGAGCCGTGGTAGACTCTTTTGTAGTGAAATGTGGGATCTTAGATTGATAATCGTTGGGTAAAGGCACTAGAGGCTGTGGTAACACTAGAGGTGCATACTAGGCTGCCATAATGATGTTCTGAGGATGTAAAGGATTGGCTTGAACAATAGGTATGTGGATGACAGGAATACTAGGACCAACAACACTCTATTGAGATGATTTAGGATGACAAAGCCCCAAGTTTTGAATGAAATGAATATCCGGAGGTGTAGATGGAGGGGTCTCTCTATCCCTAATGTGTTGACCACTGTGAGGGGGTGAACTTGGATGCTCAAGGTCTGACTGGTCTAGATTACTGAATGACGTAGCTCTCGGTAAACTGCTTGGTAAGTCTAGGTCAAAATGAGTGTCTGATAGAGCTATAAAGTCTTCTGGTGCAGAGTTAGCTCTATGGATGTGTCTGGAAATAATTGGCTTCCTGGGTGTAAAATATTTCTTGAGGATGTTCTCAGGGTTTTAAACTATTTCAGGTGGATCTGGGTTAGGATAAGCTCTGGTATGAATGGTCCTTGAAGCTAGAATGTTGTCTTCAAAAAAAGCAGCTTAATCCTACTTGTTACTTCTAATATGGTTGATGTTGTAATGGAGGTTGGTCTCCCAGTGGATTCTTATGTGAAAACCAAGATAATCAGTAGGCCTATTGATCACCAGTGGAGTCTTTAATCGTTAAGGAACTATGGAGTCGCCAGGTGGAAGGTTTATAATGTTTCAAGAAGGCATACTATCCACCACAGTGATTAACCACCAAAATAAGGCTACTATGGTCTTCTTTGAGTCTTATAAGTGTTTAAAGGTGTGTTTTACTCAAAGCTTCCCCAGTGGAGTCACCATTATGTTGGCGTTCCCATGTTTTGGCAAGTTTGGCAATACCAAAAGATGAGACAACATCAAAACCACTTTCAGACCTCAGGATCTAGCCCTCCTGGGTCCAGAGAGGGATCTCTCTATATAGGCAAAGGTATATGTCTTTGAAGCTTTTTTAAAGGTATTAGGATAGCTATAAAGTGCGAGGTTTGTTTTATTTGATTGTTTGTTTGGTTTTTGGGAATCAAGAAGGAAGGGTTCAATACAAGACAAAGGGTGAGCAAAGAAGATTTTAGGGAAAGGAGAGATATTTTAGAGAACACTCGAGACCATTGGGCAATGGAGTCAGGAAAGGGTTTACTTGCTATTCAGTATTCAAGGCTTTCATTTGGGCTAGTCATCTAAAGCATTGGATCTTAAAGATGATAGTGTGGTATGAAATGATAAGGAAGGAAGGTGAATGACAAGAAAACCTTCAAGGTGATCACTTAGGAATAAGATCCAGGGATAGGGCATGCCATTAGACACCTGTGATCCAAATCCTAAAAGGTTAACTCTTCAAACAAAGGAAACATAAAATATTTAAACACAAAGGTGAAGGCCTGAGATCATAGGAAGACTTTGAACTTTCAATGCTTCGGCATCCAACTTAAGGGAACTTAGAAAGATTCAATTAATCAAAAAGGACCCTAGTGAGGCAGAATCAGCATTCTAAACTCCCAGTATCCCAATTCTTTCAATTAAAACCCAACAAGAAGATCTAAGAACAGATTCATTAATTCATACATCAGCTAGCAGTAAATGTTAGCTACTACACTAGTTAAATTAACTTGAATCAATACTCAGATAACACAATTAGTAGAAAAAATCGAAGGTAGGGAGAGCATAAACATAGGGTACGATGCAAGGGTATATCCTATGCCAGATTTCTGATGCATACCAGAGAAATGAGATGTGATGAATTACAAAGGAAAACAAGGACAAAGTAAGAAAGCATCACCGCTGCTTTAAATCAAGATCCAAAGAAATGTTCTTGTCATATTTAAAGAGCAACACCAGTCATGTACAACATTGCCAACAACTTGATATTTAGTCTGAACACATATTCCTCAGCCTATCTTACAACTTTAAACAGAGAACTATATCTCAAGAGAAACAGCTTACAATTCACAGATATCCGATCAACAACCACCCTTACAATGTTTTTTTCTTGAGTTCTTATAGCTGAAAAGAGGCAGAGGAGGTAGATGAAATACTAAATGAAGCATTAAAACAGAAGAAGAAGAGTGGCTCGAGGCCCATTCTGTCTTAATATCAATGCATAGATACTTGGTACTCTTGGAAGAAAGAGTGGTCTTCGACAGGCTGAAATTTATTCCAGTATGTTCTTGATGTACTTTGGCTGCAGTACTCTGTAGTACTCTAGTGAATAAACAAAAAGGCAGATAAATGACTTCAGGTCTGTCGTACTGCATAAAACATTCTCTGGTAGCATTAGGACCGTTCTTTCAGGGTGGAAATCTTCTCAGGAACACGTTGTAGAATAAAAACAGTATGGGTACTGAGTCCTTTCTCGGGAGAAAACTTTTGCTGATGTGAAACACTGATAATATTTTTTTATGTGCGTTAGGCCTCATTATGCCTTCTGTATTAATCATTAGGTCTTGAATCTAGTACAATTTCCTTTTTATCATTGAATTAGAGCTTAAAATCTTCAATTATAGGCATTAAACTCTATGATTATCCATTGATACGCTTTGTTGCTTCGTGACTGTCTCTGTCTGTGAAATTTGAGCTTTAATAATTGCTGGGTAGGTTTTACAGAGTTAAACTCTATCCTTTAATGAAAATTACGTTCTAACACCTTCCCAGGCTCTTCTCTGTAATATCAGGCTCTGAAAACGGTCTCTCCAGCGCTCTGTGTCACTGAAACAGTGACTGTGAACGATGGTGGTTTACACCGCCTGTATCCTGAAAAACACACAAACATGTTAAGAAATCCATGCATGGGGGAGGATGGATGCAGTGGAAGGTTATGAGGATGGCAGCACAACATGGATGAAAATAGTGGAAAATGCAGCTGATGGAGGTTTGGTGGAGAAATGCATGTGGACCGTTCGATCAGATCTGGAGATGATGATTGACGGTGGAGATGCGATAAAAAATATATGGAATGGGTTAGAATGGTGGGACCCGGCATGGGCGGAGGGCGATGGAATATGGGCCGTAGATCTCAGGAGGAGATCGAAGGTTGAAATGACGCGATGAAGTTCTATGGTCTCGCGATCAACAAATGTGAATGGAGAACGCGATGCATTGTGGGCCGTCGATCTAGATCAAACGGGCAGTTGTGATCTGCTCGGAGGATCGCAATCGGGTGAAACAAGAAGTGGCACACAAAGATTTCCCGATTGGCGATCGAGCGATGTCGCGATGGCTGTCAGATCATTGAGAGATCAATGGTGGAGATTTAAGAGGAAAGTGGAGGAAAAAGGTCAAAGAGAAAGGGCGGGAGAAAGGTAGACCATTGAATCCAGAGGATTGGATGGAAGAGATCCAATGGGAGGGATAGCGACGGAGGGCAGAACTCCAATGGCGATGGTTGCGATTGGCTCTGGACCGTTAGATCCGCAGAAGATCGATGGAGGGGATTGTTCGGAGGAGAGCCGATGGAGAGCACAGGGGTGAGGCGTGATCCAATCTTGACCGTTGGTTCTTGTGGATTCAACGGCCCGGATTGAATTGGCGGATCGCAATCGGAGGTGGCAAAGAGTGGCACAATAAAAATTTCTGATTGGCGATGGGGCGACGATGCAATGTTGCGATGACCGTCGGATGCTTTGAAGATCAACGGTGGAGATTGCCCTTGGAGGGTTACACAGGAATGTTATAAGGCACAATGGAATGGGCACGGGCCATCAAATATTTTCAGATCAACGACGAAGATCCTTTCAAGGGCCGACAAGCAAAATACACTATCGCATCGGAACTTTTTGTTTTGCAAAGAGAATAGGCGTTCCAACCAATCCTCCCGATGCGATAAGCGCCTTATGGACTAGCGCTTGGTCTTAACACTCAGGCTCATGGAAGGGAAGTGGTTAGGGGCTGGCCGAAAGGGGCTAAGCCTGTAATATGTTAAAATATGGGTTTTTTAGCCAAAAAACAGAGTTTTCAAGGTTGAACAAGGGTTCTGGTAAGGGAATAAAGGGGTTTTAAAACCAGCTAAAGGGATTTCACTTGGTTTAAGAGGATGAAAAATATGGTTTGGACGACTTAGGAGGGATTTTTGGGGTTAAGGGGAAACTTTGAAAGGGGAAAAAGGGGGTAAAATGGGGAATTTTGCAGAGATACAAGGGGCAGATGAAGACCTTCTCTGAGCATAATTTTTTCACAAACAGTGAGGCTTTTGGATGGAAACAGCAGTGAATATCTTATCAAAGGTGAAGGGCACATAGAGGCTTCAAGGATGAGATATTTTCATAGGAAATGTATCTCTTGAAGGCTCAAAGCAATTTAGCCACTTGTTTGCTTGACAAAAAATACATATGTGGCTAACAGGGTGAAAAGAGAGATCATGGTTATTCATTGACAGAGTTTAATGCTATCAAGAAAAAGTATGATGAAAACATGAATGATTTCATTAAAATATTCAAGAAATTGTATAATAGTTTGGCTGCAGAAATGAAACCCCCCCCCCCCCCTCCTCGGTTGGAGCAAGAGTTGGTTTTGTTGGGGCTTTTGTATCAGATTTTAGTTTCACTTTGAGAGAGAGAAGATCTGCTACTCTTGAACAAATCCAAACAGATGCTTTGGAGATTGAAGCAAACATGACTGCTACTGGAAAAACACAAGAAAAGCAGTCATTTCAAGATAAAGGTAAGGCCAAAGAAGATTCATCACAGGATCAAAGGATTGATGACATGACAAAGGTTTTCAAGAACTTGTCAGATAAATTAGTGAAGATGGAATTGGACAGTAAGAAACCTGCACAGCAAAACAGATGAGTTTTCAATCCACAGTTTAGAAAGCAGCCTTTGCATATTTTGCAGAGGGAAAGGAGAGTTCAGGATCAAGTTCAAGCACCTTTGTATATAGAAGCAGCACCTTCAGAGTCTGCTGAGGATGACCAGAAAGAAGTTGAAGATCAGATATTTGTTGTTTATATGGAATATGATGAGGATGAGGAGGAATGTGAAGAATAATGCACAGAAGCTGATGTGTCATTTGATCAGGAAGAAATGCATGAGTATTGTAAGAAATTCACAGATTTTATGCAAGAAAAACTGCATAAGAAGTATGAATTAAGATAAAAAAAAGAGATTAATAACTCAGGATGATGAGGAAAAATAGCTAGAGTCAGTCCCTTCTCCAATGGCGACTCCAAAACCAAATAAATCAGTAAAACAATCAGACAAGGGGAAACAACCTATGAATTCAGTGAGTGGAAATGAAAAAAAAATAGGTTGAGGCTTCCCAGAATAAGTCTATTGATTCTAATATTTTGGTGAAGACTGTTAATCTACCTGAGCAAAATGCTAATCCTAATAGAAATCAAGAAGAACCTGAGAAGATTATTAAACAAAATCAAACATTCAGTCTATCCAAATAATTAGAAAAGATCAAAATTCAAGTACCCTTGCTTGAGTTAGCTAAGACACTCGATTACAAGAAGGAAATTGTAGAATTTATTAATCTTTCTCAGTCTGATGATATTGGTGATACTGTGAATTTTCAAGAGGAAAAACCAGTGGTCACTTTTGGTCCACATGTGGAAGAGGTAAATACTTCTATTCCCCCATTTTATATATCAGTGCTTCTTCATGATTTCATTCTTCATAATTGTATGTTGGATTATGGTGCATCACATAATCTCATGCCCTTATCTATAATGAAAGAATTAAATTTACAAATCACTAAGCCTTATAGATACCTTTATTCATTTGATTCAAAAAGGGTGAAGTGTTTTGGGCTTATCAAAGATATGGTGGTAACACTGGCCCAAATTCCAGCCAAAAGTATTATGATGGATGTAGTGGTTGCAAATATTCTAGCAAAATTTGGTATGCTCTTGTCCAGATCTTGGGGAGCGAAGCTCGCTGGTGTTTTAAAATTGGACTTCACATATTCTATCGTTCCTGTGTTTAATGGGGAAGAAATAAGGTTATACAGAGAAACGAGATTTGTTAAAACTACCACAAGGAAAGATGCAGGAAATTCCCCTATCTATGGCCAAGAGAATGAAGATCTCTCTTGTTTTATGCCGCATGAAGGTGAAAAATTTGTTGAAGACTCACAGAAGAAGCTCCCTTCAGAAATTGTACTTAAGGATCTGGATTCAAATAAAATTTGGAAGTGTTATTTTGATGGTGCCTATTTTAAGGATGGCACAGGTGCTATATTTTTAGTGATTTCTCCAAAAGGTAATATTTTTCCTTTTTATTCAAAGCTTGAATTTGAATCGAAAAATAATGTAGCTGAGTATGAGGCATTAATTTTGTGTCTCCAAAATGCTAAACAAATGGGAATTCAATGTATTTCCATTTTTAGTGACTCTGAGTTGATTATAAGACAGATTAAAAATTTGTGTCATAACAAGCATCCAAGGTTGAGATCATATAGGAATGAGATCTGGGACCTTATTGAGAATTATTTTGAAGCTTTGAATCTTCAATTCATTCCAAGAGAAGAAAACAAAATGGAAGATTCACTGGTAGTTGCAGCCAGTACATTCAAGCCACCCATCAATCCTAATCTGAGATATGAGATTGAGTTGAGGCATAGACCCTCAATTCCTGATAATTTTAAACGCTCGCAGGTTTTCGAAGATGATGAGCAGATCAATCATTTTCTAACAATGATTGGAAACTTTGAATGTAGTGAAATAGATCAGGAAAGTGAGCAGACTAATTAGAATGATGGCTTGATAAACCTTAAGCAATCAATAGGTGATCAGAAGATAATACAATTGAAAGACAATGCATTACCCAGAGGTTTGGTTCCTCTTGAAAGGATGTTTGATGCAAATGATGTAGCATTAGATAAAAAGAAGGTATCTCAATAAGGTGAGATGGCGGACTGTAATCTAGGAACTCAGCTGGAGCCCAAGGTTGTTAAGATATTCAAAGGAGTCTGAAAGGATTATAAAGAAAGGTATGTTGATCTTTTCAAAAAGTATATGGATGTATTTGTATGGTCCTATGATGATTTGGAAAAATATGATTTAGATATTATTCAACATAAAATACCATTAAAATATGGGGTCAAGCCTCACAGGAAAAAGCTTAGGCAGATTAATCCTCTACTCCTCGCCCCAATTGAAAACGAGGTGAAGAAATTGCTGCAAGAAAAAATCATAGTCCCACTTAGATATTTAGACTTGGATTCTAATCTGGTTCGTATGAGTAAAAAGAAAGGAGAGATAAGGCTATGTGTTGACTTCAGTAATTTGAACAGAGCTTCTCTAAAAGACAACTATTCTTTTCCAAAGATGGATTATGTTTTAAAAAAAGTGGCAGGAGCTTATAGATTATCTATGGTTGATGGTTTCTCCGGGTACAACCAAATAGCTGTTGAAAAGGAAGATCAGAAGAAAACAACTTTTACCACACCTTGGGGAACTTTTATGTATGCTAGGATGCAATTCGGTCTCATGAATGGAGAAGCCACTTTTCAAAGGGCAATGGACATATCATTTTTGGGTGACAAGTTTGCAGTCATATATTTGGATGATGTGACTATTTTTTCAGGTTCTGAAGATGAGAACTTGGAGCATTTGTAGAAGGCTTTCCTTAAATGCAGGAAGTTTGGGTTATCATTGAATCCTAAGAAATATTTGTTTACTTTGGAAGAAGGAAAGTTACTAGGGCATATAGTTTCAAATCAGGGGGTGAAAATTGATCCAAGCAAGATTTGAAGCTATACAGACAATTCCTTTTCCTAGAAGTAAGAAGGATATCGAGAGGTTTCTAGGAAAAAATAATTTCCTAAGAAGATTTGTCCCAAATTATGTTGAGATTTTCAGAAACATAACAGATATGCTGAAGAAAAATGTTGAAGTAAAATGGGACAAATATGCAAGAGGATTCTTTGCCAGGATTAAAGAAGTTCTTCAAGAAGCTCCTATTTTAATCAGTCCATATTATCAAAATCCTTTCCAAATATTTTCGTTTGCATCACCTTCTACCATTGCTATTGTGTTGCTGCAGAAGAATGAAGAGGGAAAAGAGAAACATGTGGAATTTTTCAGTAAAGTTCTCAGAGATGCAGAACTCAAATACAATATCTTGGAGAAACAGGTATATGCATTAGTTAAAGCATTAAAATCCTTCAAACATTATGTGCTGCAGTCTCAAATAGTTGCATATGTACCTAATTCAGTTGTAAAATATTTGTTAGTTCAAAGTGATGTTGAAGGAAAAAGAGGAAAGTGGATTGCTAAAATCCAGGAGTATGATTTAGACATTAAACCTAATAAATTGGTAAAAGGATAGGGTTTGGCAAAGCTATTGACAGAATCTAATTTTAAAGCTCTAGGAATTAATCTGCTTGCACCCTTGGATGAAGTTGTTGATGAAACGAGTCAAAGTAACACAAAGTCAGCAATTAAATACAAGTTTCTCTGCTCCGATTGGTATAAGGATATTATTCACTACTTGTGCTTTTTCTCTTTTCCACCCTCAATAAACAGAACAAAGTACATAGCTCCTAAACTCAAAGCTCAGCCTTACGTTATAATTGATGCTAAATTGTATTGGAAGGATCCTGCTGGCATTTTGTTGTTGTGTTTGACAGAAGGAGATTCAATGGAATTTATTAAAGAATATCATGAAATTTTGTGTGGAGGCCATTATAGCTGGAAGGTTACTGCTCATAAAATCCTCAAATTAGTTTTTTACTGGCCTTCCTTGTTTGCTGATGTATACAGATTAGTTATAAGCTTCCAACAATATCAATTGTTTGCAGAAAAGAAAAGGTTAGCTCCTCTACCTCTTCTCCATGTGTTTGTTGAAGAACCATTCAGACATTGGGGATTAGATTTTATTGAAGAAATCAATCCACCATCAAGTGGGCAGTTCAAGTGGATTCTGACTGCCACTGATTATTTTACAAAGTGGGTGGAGGCAATACCTACCAAAAAAGAAAACGATCATGAATTTTCTCGAAGAAAACATCTTCAGAAGGTTGGGTGTCCAGTCAAGATTGTAACATACAATGCTCAGGTATTCAATTAAGTTAGATTCATTAATTTTTTTCAAACATATAATTTCATTTTGTCTCATTCTACAACATATCATCCTCAATGGAATGGACTAGATGAATCTTCCAACAAGACATTGGTTAAGATTTTGAAGAAAACAATTAATGAAAATCTGAAAAACTGGGATTAAAAGGTTATATTTGCTCTTTGGGCAGTAAGAATGACTACTAGAAGATCTACTGGTAAGTCCCCTTATGAATGGGTATATGGTACTCAAGCTTTGTTTCCTACTCAACTAGCTAGACCAATAATTCCTTTTCTTCAAGAAGCACAAGAAGAACTTAATGCATTGATAATAAGGCTAAATAAGGCGATAGAATTGAGTGGGAGCAGGAATAAAGTTAGAGAAAACTTGGTCACCTCTCAAGAAAAGATGAAGTCCATGATAGAAAAGCAAAGGAGATTATTTTTCAAACTGGAGATTTGGTATTAAGATGGGATACCAGAAGAGAAGAAAAGGGAAAGCATGGTAAGTTTGATCCACTCTAGTATGGCCAATACAGGATTGTTGAAGCTAGATCAAATAACACATTCATGCTGGAGAATATTGATGGAGAAATAGTAGAGCTGCCTATGAATGGGTAGTATCTAAAACATTACTTCCAGCATTGAAGTTTTATGGTTCACCATTGTATATATTAGGTTTCCTTCATTGTACATTTTTCATCAAACAACATTTGACTGCATGCCCGAAGTGAAGGCACTAATCTACAATTATTAGTGTTTCGTGGCAAAAAACACTATCCTCGGGTGGAGCCAGATGTTGTGGCTCATTTGCAATATCCTTTATTTTTAATTTTCAAAAATACAAAAAAATAGAAAAATATAAAAATATATGTTAAAGTATAAAATTTCATGTACTTTAGCATAAAAATGTAATATTCATTACATTACGTTTAAAGTTTAATGCACTTTAATCCTTTTTGGAAGTTGGTCCCAGCACACCGACTAAAAATCGAGCATGTTTTGGAGCAGGATCCGATGATTTATCAGATAGGGAATAAAATTGCAACCCGCTGGCACTTTCAGCGCGCGGGTTAACAAGGAGGGTGCCTCAGCAGTTGACCCTATTGACTGCGGGGCCGATCCAGATCAAGGGTCAAGATTCAATGTGGGGGCATGAACCCGACGAGCTCTCCATACCTCGAGACCTCCCGTAGTGACGTAAGAAACTAGTTGGTGGCAGCTATCGTCCACGTTAGGGTATTTTTAACAGTCTTTTGGCGTGTCTTTTCAACATTTAATTCTCAAGCCTGTGCCACCTATTTAAGACGGATTCTCATTTTTGTAAGGTTACTATTGTTAGTTTGTATCTGAAGTTTTGTCTGTGTTGTGTCTTTCAATGCTGTCTGCCACCCTGTCGATTGTCTCTCACCCCAAGCTAAATTATGGCCAAGCGTCCATCCCTTTCAGGTTCTTCCAGTCATATTCCTCTCATGGACACTAAGAGGGACATCAAGGATACTGTTTTTTCTTTAGACCACCTTTCATTCTATCAACAGGTCTACTTAAATGATAAAGCTTCTCCAATTTACACCGCCATGGTTAAAATTGGTGTATTGTCTGCATGCATTCCAAGAACACACATTTTTCCCGAATTTGTGTATTGGCTAGTGTTTTTCATGTACCCAGGAAAGTGTTTTGTAATGAATTGTCAAGGAGAAAAAAATTTGTAAGTCCCAGCCCAATTAATTCGTCAAGCTCTATGTTACCTTGAGTCAGATTCATATTTCCAATTCATTGATGATTCGTTGATGGCGCATTATGATAGTCTTGAAGGTCAAGAGTTCAACCAATTCATCTTTTTTCTGAAGCCAGATAAAAAGCAGTTTTCACCTGATAGTAAAGAATTATCCATGGAGGTTTTTTATGTTGAAGTCAAACCTATGCTGAGGTGCATTTCAAATATTTGGGAAAAGACAACAACAATACAGTAGAAAAATCAGTTCTGGGAATGTTCACCTGATGATGAAGCCAGGAGTAGTGCTGGATATCCCTTATTATTGGCAAGAAGCTGTCAATTCTTATCTTATTAGTTTATCACTGACGGGTTCATTCAAGTTTCCCTCTCTTGTTATTTATCTGTTTTTATATCAAAATATAGAATAATTCATGCATCTGTGGTTAAATATAATGGATATGAATAAGAAGAGGCAGTCATTGGTATTTTGGATAGACATAGTAAGGAAAGAACAAAATGAGGAAGATTTGTTTGACTTTGCAACTAATTTTATGTCTACTACATATAGAATTTTGAATGGAATCTCTCCCCTATGCTTCCTGCCAAAGGCTCAAGGGTTCTTTCAGCTGGGGATGAATTGTAAGTTTGGTGATAAGTATGTCTTTGAATATTATTATGAAATCAGACTCTATGGAGCTGGTGTGGAACCTTATAGGCTTCTAGTATTTGTGCCCATGAGATTATTTTCTTTGTAATTCATTAGGAAAAGTTTAAATGTTGATCAAATCCATTTTGTGCCTATGAAGAAAGGTCATATGTTTAAATTTCCATTGACTGTTGGTCCTTTTATAGTTAATATGAGACAAACAACTGATGAATTTAGGTGAGAAGTGGTCTTATGACCCTCATAATGTGATTTCTAATAGAAGAATTAAAAATGGGTATTCAACATTCATTCATGAAAGAAAACCTGATGTAGAAAAGATGGAAAATAAGGGTTTTGCAGGTTCTGTGAGTTCAAATGTACAAACTCCTGTCATATCAGAGAAGTCAAATAAGAGAGGTAAAGAAGTAGTGATTGATTCAGAGGATGAAGAACAGAGGACTGAAAAGTGGACAAGGCTCAGTTAGGATTTTGTAGATTCTTAACCTGGTTTCTCACTACAATTATTAGATGAGAGAAATGTCCTTGCTTCACCAAGAAGACATGAAAGCACTCAGGAATAAGTGCCCTTAATTAAACAAATGTTTGCTCAGATTGCAAAAAGAAATCAGAAAATGAAGGCAAGTATGGAGGTTCAAGCTGAGTACCAGATAACCATAGAGCAAACAAGACTGCTAACTGCAATGGATCTTGAAAAGGATCAATTTAATATTTCCCTTTCACATCCCTCTGATATGTCTACTGGTTCATCCAATAATTTTAATACTGTGAATCTAACTGTAGATGTACAGAAAATTCCATTTCTTGACAAAGTAAATCTACATATGCAAACAGGTCAACTGATTTTGAATGAATTAACGAAAACCAATGCAATGGCACTCAAGGCTGAAAACATGTTTGGAAAATTTATCAAGCAATTGGAGTTAGAGAAAGCAAATCCCAGGGCTTTAACAATCCAAAACAAAGAACTCAAAAATATTATGGTGAAGATTGGGGTAGATCCCAATGACAGGTTTGATGTACAGAAGCTTCTGCAAAGCGCTGAATCAGAAATCTCTGTGCTGAAGAAAAAATTGAAGTTGCCTACAGGAGAGCACTCCATGGCAGTAGAGGTTGCAGAAGTAGAAAATGAGAAAGAGAAAATTCTTCAGCAACTCTTGAAAAAGGAAGAAGAAATCAAGACATTAAAGAAAACTACATTATCATTGTAGAATCACATCGAGTTTCATACTTGTGCTTTCATTTTTCCATCTGGTAATGAAGATCCAGTAGCAAAAATATCTCAATTGACTACTGAATTGAATATGGCAGAGAGAGACCATAAAAAGGCACAAGCTGATTTGGAGACAGCAACAAAGATCATACAAGCCAAAGAGGGGGAAGTCAGTAAATTCAGAATAGATTGCCAGACTGTTGATGCTGAGATTAAAAATATCAAGGAGAAATTGAAGGGAAATGTATCCCTAATACAAGCTAAGGATATCATTTGGAATGATATCATTGCGGAAATGAAAGCAATTTGGGGTATTCTGACTATTGTAGCAGAGGAAAGAATTATTATCAAAGATTTTGAAGAATAATTCAAGGCAGACAAGCAAAAGACAATTAATAGAGCCATTTGGGCAAGAAAATTCATTGATTTCATTGATTCCAAAACCGATCAAGAGTTGGAAGAGAATGAGATTAAAGATAAGATTTTATATGCTGTAGAAATTAATAAGATGACTGTAAAAAATGATTGCAGGAAGTCTACAAAGAAGAAGTTGATTGAGCTTAAAGAAGCAGCGAGTCAGTTTGATAATTTATTTGAAAAAATAGCTAGAGCAGGTTTTCCATCATGTTGGGGTCTTGGATGTAGTCTTTTATCATGGGATTCTTATGAACCCTTATTGGTATTGGCAAAAAGCAAGGTATACAATACTCATGAAAAGACTCAGATTCATAAAGGAGCAAAAATGATCAATTTCCTTCAAAGACATTTTCAGTTGTTATGGTTAGTGAAGAGTTTATTTACAGAGAGGCCATCTTTCAATAGAATCACTGCCTTTAGATTGGAATATGACAGCAACAAAATTGAATCAGGCCCCCAAGGAGAGCTAGTCTCTATCTCCTATCCATAATCCCCCTTTTTCTCTTACCAAATTTATTTGTCAATTTCGTGGAAATTGAAAAATGAATGCCTTAATTCGACTTTATTTATAGCCTCTTATATACACCGCTCCTTATGTTTATATTTAAGAAATTTTAAATATATCTCTAGACTTTAATCCTTCTGAATTATATTAATAATCCGACGACATTGGTAAAGAACCACTTTAATATACCTTAGGCCCTGGGCCCACACAAACAATCAACAGATTTCAATTAAATACACATGCCCATACCTTGTGTTATCTTCCGAGCTCTTTTGGGTGCGATTATCGTTCGATGGCCAGCCTCCAGATCGGACGGCGTATTTCAATATCGCGCTAACTTCACCGTCGATGGTTAACGTGCGATGGGGGAGCGATGAAGCGGTATCATCCCGTCGACGTGGCGGCTTCTCACAGGATCGCTTGCTATTTGAGCGGTTTCCTTTTCGTACAAAAGTGGTGCGATCAAAAGTGCTTCCGGTTTCCTACAGTGGTTGACCGTGGTTTCACCGGGGTTGACGCTACTCCGTGTATTCGTTCCGGGTTACAAATTCAGGGTTCCAGCCTCGGGATTGCGCACTCATGTAACAATGAAACAATCCTATTTCTTTCACAAGCGGGTTTTCCACTATGACCAGAATCCACTGTTCTGTGGGCAAATAACTCCTACAGGCTACACTCTTCAAGACTGGCACTCTACAAATTCTACGACGATGGGTTAATACATCATTCCTGGCCTCTTACGTAAATGTATTCTGACAATTAAAGGGAAATCCACAATCAACCATAGATAGGGGTTTGCGGAGATTTACACAACAATTCTCTTCATTGAATTAATCACAGGACTAAAGATTCAATATGCTCGGGACCAAACAAATTCACACAGAGACTAATTCAATCACACGCAGACAATCAATAAAATATTGGCTTTAATTCAAACTAAAGCAAAAGCTTAACACACAAACTTCACTGCGAAAATATCCTCCCCCCAATACATCCGGGGAATACAATTTATGTGTATTATTATGTGTCTCTTTGGTTCCTCTCTGAGGACCGTTTCTAATCTAACAAAAGGCCTAATTACATTCATTCGAATAACTGAAACAAGAGAGATGGACTGAACCTAAAAATATTTGACTTCTACTGACTCTAACTGATCTAAATGCAACAGACAGCTAAGGTATTGACACCTGGTTGTTACATATTTGAATGATTCTGAACCCTCCTAGCCACAACATGTGGACAAAATTCCTACATTGCTGGCTAGTGTCTAGTGCCCCTGCATCAGACTCCCGAGGGCAATTTTCTTCATGGACTCCTATCCATGAGCTCCACCACCGATCTGCATGTCTTCTGCAACATTCCTTCAGTCATCCAAGTGGCATCTTCCTCTGGCTGGTCCTTCCACTTGATCAAGTACTGAAAGTACTCTTGTCCTCTAGTCTTCTTGAACACTCTTTTTTCCAACACTTTTTCTGGCTGTAGTGGTTGTGCTGGAGGTAACTGCTTTGCCCATTCAATTTGTTCCTCGTCTACTGGTCCTTCTTCTGCACCATCATCATCATACTTGTACAAATCTGCAACATTAAAAATGGGTGATATTCCAACATCAGGTGGCAATTCAATCTCATAAGCATTAGCAGAAAACTTTCTAAGTATCTTGCATGGTCCAATATTTTTAAAATTCAGTTTGTTATACTGCTTCTTTGGGAATCTCTCCTTTCTCAAGTGTGCCAAAACCAGATCTCCTACTTCAAAATGGAATTCTCTTCTGCTCAAGTCTGCTCTGCCCTTGTACTTGATGCTGCTACCCTGTAGTTGCTATTTCACTTGTTCATGTATGGCTTGGATTTCTGAAGAAAATTCCTCACCATCAGCACTCCTTAGCTATGCTTTTCCCAGATTTCTTAACTCCGATATTCCTATGGGGTGCATCCCATAAACAATATGGAATGGACTCTACCCTGTGCTTCTGTTTGGTGAGTCATTATATGCATATTCTGCCTGGGGAAAAATATGATCCCACTGCTTGGGATGCTCTCCTGCAAGACTTCTCAACAAATTTCCCAGACTTCTATTCACTACCTCATTTTTTCCATCAGTCTGAGGATGATAAACTGAGCTGAAACTCAGTTTGGTACCAAGTTTCTTCCACAGTGTCCTCCAAAAATGGCCCACAAATCTGGCGTCTCTGTCTGAAACAATACTCTTGGGCAACCCATGCAACCTAACAACTTCTTTGAAAAACAAGTTAGCAACATGGGTGGCATCACTAGTTTTATAACGTGGAATAAAATGTGCCATTTTGGAAAAAATTTCCACTACAACAAAGACTGCATCATTCCCTCTTTGAGTCTTGGGCAATCCTAGAACAAAATTCATACTCACCATGTCCCAAGGCATGTCTGGAATAGGCAAGGGAGTGTACAATCCTGCATTCTGGCTCCTTCCTTTGGCATGTTGATAGATTTTGCAATTCTTCACAAAATTGTCCACTTCTACTCTCATCTTGGGCCAATAATAGAAGTGACTCAGCTACTCATAAGTTTTATCAGTACCAAAGTGCCCAACAAGTCCACCACTATGCTTCTCCTTAATCAAATTTTCTCTCATGGAGCACTTTGTACACACAGTTGGTTTCTCCGGAATAGTAATTCCTCCTGCAAGAAATAATCCAGCCACTAGCTTCTATCTGTTAGAACAGGGTTACAACATGCTTCAAATGATTCCTTAAAATCTGAATCTGTTTTATACAGTTCTTTGAGAAAATCAAATCCTACAACTTCAAAATTGGTTTCTTGAACAAGCATGTGCCTCCTACTCAAAGCATCAGCTACTTTATTTGCTTGGCCACTTATATGTTTCAAAACAAAGTTAAAACCTTGGAGATACTCAACCCACTTGGCATGCTTATGATTTAACTTGGGCTGCTGTACAATGTACTGCAAAGCATGGTTATCAGAGTATAATACAAATTCTTTGGACATTAAATAATGCCTCCACTTTTTCAGTGCCTGAACAATTGCATAAAATTCCTTCTCATAAGAGGAATACTTCCTTCTGGTGTCATTCATATTTTCACTGAAATAAGCTACAGGCCTATCATCCTGACTCAACACAGCTCCAGTGGCTTCTCCACTAGCATCACATTTCACTTGAAATGGTTTAGTGAAATCAGGCAGAATTAAAACATGCTTTTCAGTTATCTTTTTCTTCAAAATTTTAAAGTTTCTTTCTGCTTTAGCAGTCCATTTAAATGGTTGTTTTCTCTTCCTTATTGTCTCAATGATGGGGGCATTAATCTTACTGAAGTTTCTTATAAATTTCCTATAAAAACTAGCAAGTCCATGGAAACTTCTTACCTCAAAAACATTTCTGGGTGAAGGCCACTCCACAATTTCCTTAACCTTTCCATCTTCAATCCTTTTGCAGAGACAACAAATCCCGAATACACCAACTCTTCCTTCATGAATAAGCATTTCTTTAAGTTTATCAACAGTTTCTCTTGGTGTAACCTCTTCAAGACATAATTAAGATGCCTTATATGTTCTTCTTTAGTTTTGTTGAAAACTAATATATCATCCAGATACACTATCACAAATTTACCAATGAATTCTCTCAACACTTCATTCATAAGTCTCATAAAAGTGCTAGGTGCATTTGACAACCCAAAAGGCATTACCATCCATTCATACAGTCCTTCATTCATTTTAAAGGTAGTTTTCCATTCATCACCCTCTTTTATTATAATCTGATGATATCCACTTTTTAAATCTAACTTTGAAAAAAATTTGGCACCACTCAAAAAATCCATTAAATTCTCAACTCTGGGCAAAGGGAATCTGTACCTGATTATTATCTTATTGATTGCTCTGGAATCAGTACACATCCTCCAGCATCCATCTTTCTTTGGGCTCAATACTGCTGGTACTGCACATGGATTCAAACTTTCTCTGATCAGTCCCTTGTCCACCAATTTTTGTACTTGCTTCCTAATTTCCTCATTTTCTGTGGGAGTCATTCTGTAGGCTGCAGGGGCGTACTACTTAACAGAGACCCACACGATCATGCACATTCATAAAAACTAAATAGAGCAGAATGAGAGGTTTACCCGTTGGTCCTACGTTTGAAGTAGATCCACGTGGAGTTCAAACTCCCTGCAACCGTCCTTCCTCCTTAACCTGAAATACAAGAAGAAACCAGCACAAAGGACAAGTTGTACAGCATATTTCTACTCTATATGTTAGTGTGGGTCTATGTTAAGTAGTACGCCCCTGCTCTGTGGAGGTTGAATCCCAACCAACCTCTAGGGTGTTAATTCCCCGAAACAGAACTGGCGACTCTACTGGGGAAGTGCAGGAGGCACGGGGAATCAGACTTGGATAGGGAACCAACAGAGTATAATATCAATACTTTTTCTCTCTCCCTCAGGCCATACACATGAGGGCTTTTTATAGTCCCTCCAAGTAGTTTCAGCAGTTGGAAACAGTTGGCCACGGGCTGGGGTGGTTGAACTACCTGAGTAACCATCAACCCAGCGCGAAATTAGGGATTATTTATATATTTTTTAATCATTTTAATGGCATACGCGGAAAAGTCTAGCTGTACTCGCGTATACACGCGGAAAAGTATGGGCATAGTCGCGTATGAGGGATTTTCCACTGTTTTTAAGTGAATTTGTCCAAGTCTGTAGGAATGGGTGCCCAAAAAGCCATGTAGCAATCATGAATCATGTCAAAGTGAGAAATGATGCTATAACACTTATTCGGCAGATTTGAACCTGGGATAAAATCTATCTGATGGCTGATCTTTCTCATAGGGAGCAGCTCATCAGGTAAATCATCCACAACAATGTCATAATAACTGTCTAACATCTCTTGGATTTCCATTGGCAAATCAGAAATCTTTGTAGAAGTAATAATTACCTTAGGTTTGCAAACTAAAGCAAAGCTTACCTCTTCTTCTTCAATCTGCTGTAGATACTCCTTCCCGCTCAACAACAAGGTCTTTGGGTCAGTCACTCTGCTTGATGGTTCTCCTTCTTCCATGGGTATCAATGTATGATGTACCCCGTCCTTTAAGAACTTGTAAGTGTTCTTCTTACCATCATGCACTACTGCTCTGTCAAACTGCCAAGGTCTACCCAGCAGTATGTGACACACATCCATGGGCATCACATCACATAGGACCTTGTCTTTGTAGTTTCCCATTTGCAACTCTATCTCACATTGTTCTTTTACAATCAGTTGGTGCCCTTTATGCAGCCAGGACACCCTATAGGGATTTGGATGCTCCCTTGTCTTCAGCTTCAACTACTCTATCACCTTAGTGGAAACCAGATTGTCTGTGCTGCCACTATCAATGACTAGCTGGCAGCATTTCCCTTAGACCTTGAATATACTCCTAAACAAAGTCTTCTTTTGTGCAGGCTCAGTGACCTCTTTGGCTTGTTTCAACATGACGTTATTGACCACCAAGGATTCTCTCCTCTCTGGTAGGATTTCTTCTTCAATTGCTGCCTCTTCTCCAGCCTGGGAAACAACAACATTTCTTTGACCAGCACCCATATTCTCTGGGCACTCATAGTGCTTGTGTCCCACTTGATGACATCTATAGAACCTCAATTCTCTACCTCTACCTCTGCCTCCTCTTCCTCTGTAAGAACTCCTTCTGCCTCTCGCATCACCCTCTGTAGATGCATTCTGAGGTGAGCTACTGTTAGCTCCATCTCTGGGTGTAGTATGTTTTTCTCTACCACCCTGACTTCCCTTTCCATGGAAATTACCTCTCCCTTTGGCATACTGCTTTCTCAGGAGTTTCTCCTCTACTTTCAAGGCCATCTGATAGGCCTCTTCAACTGTCTTAGGAGACAGAAGACCAATTTCATCTTGGATCTCCAACTTGATACCATTCATCATGATCATGTTATGTACTAGAAACCTCGCGTTCGACGAGAGGTTTTCATCATTCGCCTCCGATCGAGTGACTCTACGGGTGTTCAATACCAGCTCACTGATTCGCATTCCGTAGATTGTACCTATAGTACCTTAAGGGCCATTGTCATTATTGGTGGTACCTCTCGTGTCTATTAACAGCTTTCATCATTGGCTGGTAATCAGGTGATGTTCTTGCATGTTCGACTTCAGCTCACTTATTCGCATGCTTGAACTTGTACTTTGTTCGGGTCGAGATGGAGCGCAAGACCCTGGATTTTGTCTGTTGGAATCCAGGCTGCGATTTTGTGGATTATTATGATTGGTTACATGACTCACTGATTGGATGGCTTCGACCATACCTGAGTCTCTTTATCGATCCTTATTGGATGGCTGCGTCCATGCCTTGGATTTGGATTATTGTATACTCTGCTATGGGTGGCTGCACTGATACCACATATATATCATGTATTTTAAATATCAGTTGTACTCCTCTACGCAGGTTTTTCGACGGCAGTGTTTTCAGTTGGACACGTTCTCGTAAAACATTTCACCCCTCTATCTTTCGGACCTCATGCTTTAGGGGGCATCTGTTACACAGCAATTTCTCACCGTCCCTGCAATTCCCCGTCCCGCACATTGGAGGACTTATTCCGTGACCTGTGAGCAGTGACATGATCTAAAAACACTTTCATGGCATTCCCCTAGACATGGACTTTCATTCCCCTGAGGACAACTCCTTGTGAAAAACCCTAAAAATAGCCTTTCCATCCTTAGCGCGACTAGCCAGTGTTATACCCGCGCCAATGGAGGAAATACTCCAAAGAGGGCGCGCCAATTGGCGCTCTATCTCAGAGTCGCACTCGCGCCAAGCTTAATAAAGAGTGTTTTTTAAAAATAAATGGCGGAAGATTGACTCCAACCAACTCCTGAACTGGTCTCTAAATTGAGTTGGGACGTTTGGCTCCGGATTTCCATGTAGAGGAAGTATTTTTCCACCTCTCATGGAAGCTTCCTTGAGGATAGGGCCAATCCCATGATTGTAGGGATCCCAACTCCTCTTCCACCATCTATATAAGCTTGCCATTTCCCTTTGCAAGCTAATTTCCAAGAGCCTTCATAGCCTAAAGAATGCTGCAAGAGTCCTCATAGTGCCAAATCCATAGCAAGGAGATTGACGATCGAAGAGAGAGGCTTGTCCCCATTCCCGACAAGCTTTACCGAGACGTATTCCGCTGACGACCCGCCGAAGGAAGATTCAGCGTCAGAGCCAGGTTGTATTTTCCTTTGTACGAATTAATGATAAGCAACTATTGGTTATGGTTCCACTCGTATTGTTCATTATGATCATGAGTTGTGTCTTCTCTGACTGATACATAATTGCATATATCAGTTTTTACGCTTGTGTTTGTCGTGTTTCTTGTGTGTGCAGGTGTTCGATCGCAGTGAGCGAGAGGATTGTGATCTGCTGGAGCAAGGAAACGGGAGCGCCATCTTCTCTACGAACAACAGTGTTGGACTTGAGGTAGGCCTTCTTCGCAAGTTGGTTTATTGTAATTAGGAACCTTCACCTTAGCGTGATACGATTGTTGCTAGACCCGATCTGGGCTAGTAGGGATCGCCTCTGTCCGCAGAGGGGATTTACCTCCACAACAAGATCAGTGTGAGAATAAAATATAGTGTCAAAGATACTATTACCTCCAAATTTAAGGACAAGTTGTGGGATACTAGGGAGTTGGAGGGTAAAAGGAAGCTAATATACTATAAGGAGGTGACCAACCCCAGCCTTGCTAACTAGAATTATCTCTCTGTGTTGTCTAGCACTAAGAAAAAAATGAACATCACTAGGATAAGAACTAATTCTCATGATATTTGAAGTGAAACCGGACAGTGGTCTATTCCCAAAACTCCCTGGAATGATAGAATCTATCATATTTGTGATACTAAGAAGGTGGAAGATTAAAATCACTTCCTTTTATAATTCCCAACTCTTACTCACAACTGCTCTCAATTCCCTAACATCTGCCACACTTCTAATCTTATTGACTTATTGATCTAGCCCATATATAGCAATCTTGGAGCACTTATTTCCCTTCTCTTTGATCATAGAATGAGATTTTGAAGAATCGCACTTATATTCTTTTCTTGAGGTCTGATAGGCCACATTGGTCTTAGTGGATGTTAATAATCATCATCATCATAGTTATATTTTATTTTCATTTTGTTTATTTTAGTATTTATTTTATTTATAATTATATTTTATTAGTTTTTATATATTTAGTGTTTCTATTAATTAAATATTATTCATTTTCTATTCTTTATTAACATCTATTTTTAGTTTTATATTTTAAATTTCTCATTCAAATTTAATATTATATTTTTTTCCTTTGGGTCTTAAACTATTGTTTTTTATCTTCTTAATTTTATTAGGTCTTAAGCATAAGGATGCCAATAGATCGTTGGGAGATAAAGGAGGAGATCATCTTAGAGAATAAGCATAATATTAAAAAATTGATTACTTCCAAATTTAAGGATAAGTTGTGGAGTGATAAGGAGTTAAAGGAGAAAAGAAAGTTAACACACTACAAGGAGGTTATCAACCCCATGCTTGCTAACCATAATTACCTTTATTTCTTAACCAGTGCTAGGGAGAGGAAGAATATTGCAAGGATTAAAACTAATTCCCATGATCTGTGGAGTGAAATGGGAAGTTGATATATTCCCAAAATACCTTGGGACGAGGGAATATGTCTCATTTGTGATACTAAGAGAGTGGAAGATGAAAATAACTCTCTTGGATTGTCCGACCCTTAAAAGAAGCGTTCTGAGGTGACTGTAGTCTTGCTCACTGAACAATCCCGATTTTAAATTATCCCAATTAACCGCTTATTTCTTAAGGTTTGATAGACCATATCGTTAATCAATGATCATCATTTGTTTTTTTTTCTTTTTATTACTTTAGTCTTTGTTACACAGCAATTTTTCACTGTCCTTGTACTCCTCGTTCCTTGATCCTGGAGGGCCCATACAGTGACCCTTGTGTACTTTCCAAGCATGAAATACATACCCCTGAACCACACTTTCTCTGCCAATTCATCTCCATTTACAACTTTTTTGGAAGATCCTTGTAAAAACATGGTTTTCAAGGTCAGTGCTTCGTCTCAGTGTTTGACCCACGCCGATAGCAGAGATTTGCACTGGGACCCGTGTCAATCGGTGCTCTGTCTTAATGTTGGACCCGCACCGATCCTCTTTTGGAAAGTTTTTAAAATAGAAACGAAGTTTCCATGACTAGAAGCTTCACGAGGCAGCGAGCTGGAAGTTTGTTTTGAGGATATGGTTGAGGAATTCCCCTTTGGGCTTCTTGTTCCCAATAAATAGGATCTACTCCAAAGGATAAGCTCTTTTCCCATTATTTGAGGGACCATAAACTCCTCCTCCATTGTTATATAATGAGACCTTTTTCACCTCTGCTACCTTAGTTAGCTAGAGAGGAGAAGCAATTATAGCTTTGGGAGAATAGTGCAGAGTGTCATTGTTTTTTTGTGTTAAGAACATAGTGAGCTCTTAGACCTTTGTGTATGAGGGTGTCACAAATGTGCTTGGATACAGACCTGTCGAAGGAGAGCCTCAACATCAAGGCTTGGTTTTAAACTCCCCTTGTCTTTATCATAATAAAATGCAGTTGATGCTTATCTTCCACTCTTGTTTACATTTATAATGAGATTTCTAGCATTCCTTAATCAGTTAGATAGATTTTAATTTTTTTATGTTTGTCGCGATTTTACGCTTGTCGTGGTGTCTTGACTGTCTGTAAAGGAAATCAAACGTTGGTAGCAGCGTGCATCGAGCTTGAGAAGAGGGAAGGATCAAGAAGCTTCGATGGAAGATGAAAAAATAGCATCAGAACAAGGTAGGTCATCTTCCCTGCTCTGAATTTCATTTACAATCTGTTAGCCACCTATAAAAAAATTTCAAGCAAACAGGTGGCTAAAAATGTTCTTGAGTCTTCAAGATATACATTTCCTCTGAAAATCTCTCATTCTTGAAGCCTCTGTGTGTCCTTTTCCTTTGAAAATATCTTCACTATTGTTCCACTAAAAAAGGCCTCACTATTTGTGAAAAAAATTGTGCTCAAGAAATCCCCCATTTTCTCCCTTTTATCCCTGCAAATTCCCCAATTTAACCCCTTTTTTCCCTTCTCAAAATTCCCCCAAAAACCCCCAAAATCCCTTCCTAAGTCATCCAAATCACCAAATTCCCATTTGAAAACCTTGTGGATCCCTTCATTTGGTGAAAAAATCCCTTTGTTCCCCTACCAGAACCCCTTTTTAAGCCTTGAAAACTCTTTTTTTTTAGCCAAAAACCCACTTTTTACCTTATATCAGGCTAAGCCCCTTTCGGCCCAGCCCTCAGCCCCTTCTCTGCATATAATCGGCGCCAAGACCAAGCACTAAGCCTCATAGCGCTAATTGCAATCGGAAGTTTGATGGTGAGCGCGTTTCCTTTGCAAATGGAAATTTTCCAATGAAATGGAGTTTTGTTCTACCGATGCTCCGCTGCAATCTCCACCGTTGATCTCTTTAAAGGATCCGACGGCCAACACTAACCCCATCGCTAATCGAAATCGGAAGTTTCAATTAACCACTTTCCTTTGTTCTCCCCATTTTTTCCGATGCGATGGGCTTTCTGACTCTCGATCTCCGATTGAATGTTAACCGTTGATCTTCCATGCAGATCCAACAGCTGGCGCAAAATCACATTGGAGAAACCCAGCGTTCTCACCTTTTGTTCTCCCCCATGGCGATCCCCCGATTCAATCCTGACTGTTGAATCCACAAGAACCAATGGCCAGGATTCGATCGTGCCCCGCCTCCTGTGCCCTCCATCTTTCTTTCTGATGCAATATCCACCTTCGATCTCACCTTTGATCCGATGGTCCACGCGTAATCGCAACTCCAACAATCGGATTTTTGGCCTCCTGCCTGTCTCCGATGCGATTAGATCTCCACCGTTGATCTCTTGAGATGCAATGGCTCTCCTTTCTCCCACCCATTCATTTGACCCATTTCCTCCACTCTCTGTGTGAAATCTCCGTTGTCCATCGTGCTGATCTGACGGCCCATATTACCGATCCCGCATCTGTCCATATCGCGCTCCATCCTGCACCATCAGATCTCTAGGCCCCACATCCAACGGCTGAGGTGCATATCGCATTTTTTCTGTGCCCGAAGGTTAACACTTCAAAATTACGTGATGTAAGTGGTTTTTTAAGGACACGTCTCAGGCAGGAAGGCATATCGCGTTATTTTGGAAAAATTTTAAAACCACTCAAAAGCCGCGCGAAACCAGCGGTTTTCTTCTAAAACCTTCTTCCCCCCCCCTTTGCCCCCGAAAGCTCCATCATTAATCGCAACCGTCCATTGATCTAATCTAACGGTTCATATCACATCGTGTTTTTCACCCATAATCCTTTCGTCGGGGCTTCCATAGAGTTTCATCAGAAAATCTTCGTCATTGATCTCCTCCTGAGATCCAACGGTCTACGTTCAATCACCCTCTACCTCTGGTCCCACCATTCAAAGCCCGATTTCATTTGATTTCATGCATTTTCCTTTGTAATCCACCCAAAGCTAAACTTTTATGTTTTACATTAAAATTTAATTTCGCCGCCTAATCTTCTAAAGCAATCCCACTGGCGGATCCTGACCGTCGATCTCCTCCATCAAATCTAATCCAACGGTCCAGAACCATTTTTTCACCAGATCTTCATCAGGTCATCCTTCCAACATTCTGCAACAATTTTTGCCCATTTTCACCTGCATTCACCATTTGCGTTTCCATTCCCACAGTCTTCCACAGCAATCTTCCACCACTCCCCTGGATTTCATAACGAGTTTATTGTGTTTTGTAGGGTCACAAAAGATTAAAATCGCTCCCTGTCTCACCATCACGGACGGGAAAATCACAGAGCACAGAGAAAACTGTCTCAGAGCCAAACAAATAGTCAGAGAAGTGGCAAAGTGTATCAGCGAAAGAAATTAGAGGATTAAGAGCCTTTATTAAATATTAATGACTATAATCCAATGTTTAGAGCTTGAAGAGACAGCATGAAGACCATAAAGAAGACCGAGGCCTAATTCAGCCTAAAACACATAATCAAAGTAAATTAAAGGTGTTTTAGGAAAAGACAAAGACATCTGTCAGTCCGAAAAGGCTTCCACCGCCACTCAGAGGCCAATTGAACCCTCTCCAACACCAAAAGCCAACCCTCTCCGGCTACCAAAAGACACCTGCAGCCTCACAGAAATCAAAGAAGGCCTATTTATTACCAGAACAGAAGATATTGGCCTAAAGACGGCTGAACAATTAATACAAATCAAAGGAACTTATTTCTAATTGTCAGCAAAGTGATTTTAAAGATAAAAAATAGTCCTGAAGTCAATCTTTTCGTCCATTAAACCTCGAAAAGTAGAAACAAAGTTATGAAGCAGAGTTATAGGTAGAATGCATTCCTGCCTTATGCCTTGCATGGTTTTCAAATGTCGGGAATTGCATTTATTGTGAAATTAATTATACTTGACCCCTAGAAACTCTCCCACTCCCTGATTTTCTTATAAATTCTCCTTGAGGACCACATTGTAAGGGTTGGTCTCTGGATATCTGATTGCATGTTAATATTTTGTTGAAGCCCTGTTTGCAATTGAAGATACATAAGCTGATATGAGAAGTTTGAAGTTGTAGAGACCCACCAGGCTTGAAGATTGTAAATGGTTTGAACATCAAATACAAGCTGATTTATGGGATCTTGATCTATGTCAATGGTGATGTGTTTCTGACTGTTAATTGTTATTTTCCTTTGTGTTTTCATTCTGTCCACTTTCTCTGATAAAGAACAGCAAATACAGAGCTAGGATTTACTCTTAACAGTACCCTACTCTAACTGATAAAGCTTTATTTCTATGTTTTCCTCCTTCGAAAGTTTCTCTTAAGAGTACATTGAAAGCAATTTGGTTTCAAAGCACTTGCCTGATCTTAGATTACTCCTTATGTTTATCATATGTGTTTTCTCATGGAATATGTTGAAAGCAGGATAGGTTCAAATTCCTTACTTGATCTTAAGCTATTCTAGGTGTTTTTAAATGTTTTCTGATTAAAAGTACATCAATGCAGGCTAGTTTCAAAGCACTTACCTGATCTCAGATTACTCTCATGTTTTTTCCTTAAGTATATGCCAAAGCAAGATAGTTTCGAAGCACTTACTTGATCTCAGGCTGCTCTTAGTTTTTCATTTGTTTTGTTCTTAATTCTCTATCTGTTTCATTCCATAAAATCAACTTTAAAGAGATCCTTTGACACAGATGAATTGCCCCATGGATCATTCTTGAACCTTGCTGTCCAATTAAATCCTCTTACGACTCCATAGCCCAATGGTTGAAGCTGCTTTTTGAGTATATTTCAGCTAAATCATCCCTTCACTTACCTTCACCCTTCATTTAAACTGCCTTCACCTTCATCATGTCCTTGCCCAACCAAAAACAAACAAAAAAAACCCATGCTCTTCATAACTAGCCTAATATCACATTTCATGCTTTAAACATCACATCTTTATACACACTTATAGAGAGATCCCTCTCTGGATTCAGGATGGCTAGATCCTTGAATCCCAAAGTGGTTCATATGTTGTCTTTGTAGTTTGTATCCAGAAAACTTGCAAATTACAGAGACCCTAACACAATCTAGGAAGGTAGATGTTAGTATGTTCTCGTAGTTGCTAGACCCACCCTAGGGCTAGAGGGATCGCCTCCTCCAATTCCTATCGCAATAGTTCCAAAAGGTGATCCTCCTACTCTCGTTCTCATATTCCAGGAGGATGTTCTTTTCGCTCCCGTAACACAGGGGGATAATCCTCTTATTCCTATGGCACCCCCTCCATGTAGTTTGGTCGCATCCTTTGATTGGAGTCGACTGACGGGATATTGTCTTCCTTCTTACGTGCCCTTTTAGATCACTTTGTAGGCCTGCAATATGGTCCTACCAGGAATGATTATAGATGAAGGTGCCTCATTTAGTATTTTTTCCTCAACTACATGGCAAGCTTTAGGTTCTCCACAGCTTGTGCCTGTTACTTAGAATCTGTTGGCTTTTAACAGCGAAACAAGTCAACCGTTAGGGATCCTTCCGAAGTTTCCTATTACTTTTGGAGGGAAAACCGTCTATATAGACGTGATGGTGGTCCAAGGCCCCTTGGATTTTAATTTACTCTTAGGGCGTGACTATGCTTACGCCATGGGCGCGCGTCTCTTCCCTCTTTCATGTGGTATGTTTTCCACATGAAGGTCGGATCGTGACCACTGATCAACTTTCATTCTTTGGTCCTAATGTGACATCTGGCCTACCGTCGTCCCTTCCTGGTCCTTACCTTCCAGTGGTCAGAAAAAGCATATGACAGCAAGAAAGCAAAGAAAATTTGGCAATGGAAAAACAAGAACAGAATGTGAAAGCATAGCTGGAGGCAAATTGCAGAATAAAATATGGAAACATGGAGGGGTACAACTGAAGAATAATGTAACCAATGGATGCCAGCAAAGCAAAGTATGGGACCCAGGAGGCGAAGACAGCCTGGTGTATTATATTCTACATTAGTTTTCTTTTGTTTTATCATTATTTTAATAAGGAATGGGTGCTAATGAGTTTTGAAGAAAATGCAAGGGGATTGTAGAATAAAATTCACATACAGGAGGGTCTGAGGTCTGCGTGTTCTCGACATGTCCGAGGATGAACATGCCATCCCCAGATGGAGCCAATGTTGTACAACTCAGCCCCCCCATTCAAATTTCAGCCAGAGTCCCCTCTTTCCCCCTTTATCGTTGCCCTTTCCCAAGCTGGAAATACATCGAAAAAAGGCCAAAATCTGCTTTTAAAAGTCATATAAGGCCTAGCTCCTTTCTCCCCTAGCTCCGCGCCTCCTTTCATCCATATAGCCAAGCGCTGCCCCTTAGCGCGTTTATCGCAAATCGCATGATCGCGCTATCGCATTTTCCCCCCCATCGCAAAAGCGCAGTTTCCCGTTCATGTCATTCTCCGGCATCGCACTTTTCGTTTTTGCGATCTGCGCTCGACCGGTCACGCCCCTTGCATAGCGCAGAGCGCAGATTCTGGTTTTTCCATCGCTCCCTCTATCGCATTTTCTGCACTTGCGAATTTGCGATGTGCGCTATGGGTCCCACTTCCAAAGCTCTCACTCCATTGTTTTGTCATGTTTTCCTGTGTAATATCTCCAAAAGTTAACCTTTGGGTCTTTAAATTGTTAGTGTTTTTCCGCCACTCTTTGTCATCTGCCCACGTGTCATTCGCTTTTCCCTCCACCATTCACATATTATGTTTATGTGTTGTGTTTTAGTGTCTCTGTTTGATGTCTTTGCTCCTGCGCTTATCATCTCCCTTTGTATTACCTCATTTTCACTTCCTATTTCTCTGTTGTTCCTCTGTGTTTTTTGCCACCACGCGTCATCTCATCATCCTTTCAAATCTGTGTCACCACTTCCATTAACCTCACTATGCCCACTCCCCCTGTGATTAGTTTTATTCAACAGGCTTTGTTTTTGCAGGAACTTGTTGTGGGAACGAAGTTGGCGGAAAGGATCCGGGAATCACTATGATGTGACCACCATTAAAGGAAGACACTTCGATCTATAGAACTCTCCAGAGAATCAAAAGGACACATTTGGGCAAATGAAAACATTAATGCAGCAGTGGATTATTAATGAAGGAGCAATGAATTCAATGTCCAGCATGAAAAAGGTTTCAAATTTAAATTCAAAACCTGTAGATCGAAAGCACCACGTACAGAAGCAGGCGCCTCAAGGTTTAATTGCCGCAGATCTTCCTCCACCAGCAAAGAGCCGAATATCTACATATTTTATTATTTATGTCTTGTTTGTAAGCAGATTTTTATTCCCAGCATTCATTTCCGGAAATAAGTCGTAAAGTACAGTCATTTATGTTCAATCATTCATAGTGTGGGCGCGAATGTTTTCCTCCATCTGATTCAAAATAAGTCATTAAATGTTTTCCATCTACCTCCTTCTCTAGAATTCTCTATCCCTTCTATAAAAGCTGAAAAGAAGGACATTATAAGGGTTCTAGATTTCTATCAGCAAACTGTGCAGCGAAAAGGCTTTTGCATACATTCTGTAATATTCCTGTATGAAGATTCAGAGCCCATAGGGTCTCAGTGAGGAGGAGTTATAACTGTAATGAGGATTCTGGTCTTTGGTATCTCACAGTATGTAATTTCTCTTATGTGTTAATACAATATCTCCTTTCATGCTACTTATCTTCTTGTATCATGTTCTAGAATGCGAGTGGCTCACTAGTTTGCAGTAAGGATTCATCTTTGTTGGTGCCCTTTCTGGAATTAGTCAAGCGCTTTAAATAGGCCTAGTCATGATATACTGTTCCATGTTCATCTTTTCCATATTTTCTGCTATATTAGTTGCATGAGGAGGGTGCTTTTAAAACGCCATTATCATATAAGGATTCATAAATTGGTATGCCCTTATGTGGTTCTGTTGTGTATCTGGGTATCAGTCTCATGTTAGCTAATATCTTCTTTATGTCTCCTCACTGCACTCACCTCCTGATATTTGATTTCTGTGATATATTATTTGAACTGGCCCTCTTTACAGTAAGCTGTCTCTTAACTGTCTGATGCCTTTGTATTGGAGTTTTACATGATGTTCCTACACTATTCTTATCTTTGTATCGGCTTCTGAGAGAGATTGGTCCCATTCAAAACTAATTTCCTTGTTCAAACAAGAGATAGTAAGAGAGCTTTTGGACTGACAACCCAAGCTATATGAAGAGCTCCTTGCTATATTAAGATGTCCTAGGCACTGGTCTATGGCAACTCTAGACTGTCTCTAGGGGGGTGACAAAAATCATCCACAACATCTTTCTGGCGCCGTTGCCGGGGAACGAATTCAAGAATATCAGTTTCCCTGGGTCTCGACAAATTGTTTTCACTCTCTAATCAGGTGAGCACAGAGATTTGAAGAGTTGCATATCTCTCACCTTGGCGACTCCACTGGTCTTTATTTGATAAATTTTATTGGTAGTCCTGGCTTCTCGAAAGCCACATTTGAGGTCAGATACATCTCAGTCGAAAACACCTTACGTGTCTGACCCAGAGAAGATCATTCACAAAAGAGTCTGGAAGGAGAGGAAGTCAGCTCGTGCTGAAAACCCTGAATATTCCATTGAAGATTATCCGCCTTATTCTTCTCAAGAAATCTCAGTAGAAAATCCCGACTCCACTGTTGTTTATTTGATAAATCTATTTGCAGTCCCGACTCTGCTGGGGAAGAAACAATAGCTTTGATTTGGCAAATCACTGTGGTGGACAGTAAAGATCTTAAACCATCCACCTGGTGACTCCACAGTTCCTGAATAATTAAAAGACCCCACTGGCAGAAGACTCTGAACTAGTTGAGAAGATCTAGTGATCATCTTTGCAGAAGCATGGATCCAAGCATGGATAGGGATACAAATCTAGAGGCTTTGTATTATCAATTAAATGAATTAATAAAAAGGTTTGGTAAAGTGCAGGAGAGGTATATCGCTAATATGAATGAGGATGATAATTATTTAGAACGGCCCATGCCTCTTCCAGAACAAGAGAAAAATCAAGACGTGGATAATGAGCAAGGCATGTATGATGTTTTAAAGCCCATGGAAGATGAAGAGGAAAGAAATCAGGAATTGCCTGAATTCTTGCCTATATCCTGTATTATGCTGGTCAGAGAATATCACGACCTAATAGCAAAATTTAATAGGAAACGTTGCCTTGAAGAAGCAAGAGACCACATAGAAGAGGCAGAATCCGATGTAAAAGAAGAGGCTCAAGAGAACATCCCGCCTCCCAATCAGCTAGTACAAGAAAAGGAGAGTTGTTGCTCTTCTGCACAAAGGAACACAAAGCAATCATCCCCTTTGACAGAAGATGAGGTTGATCAGAAATTAAATCAGCAGTTCACCTCAGAAGTCTTTTACAGAACAGATTCCCTTGCTCACTCATCCATTGACTTTGATAATTCGGATCCAGAAAGCTCCTCTGAGAATCAAGATGAAGAAATACCTGCCGAGAAACCAACAAGTTTGATTGGTGACATTGATTATGATTGTGACTTTCCTAATTATGATTTATTTGATGATGATTGTCTCCAGAGAAGTAGTGAACCCATCCGGCCTATCTATGACATTGATGGAGAAAGTAATGAAAGCATCAGTGATGAGTGTCATGTGATCGGCAATCAGCAGTCTTTCCTTTCAGAAGAAGAGGAGGAGAGAAAAGAAGAAGTCCTTGAGCAAGATGAAAATAATGAGCCTACTCTTGAAAAAGAGGAAGCAAAGGTACAAGCCCCTGCTCAAGAATACTTAGATCTTTTCACGGAGCTCAACACGTCAGAGCAGAGCATATACGAGCCCTATGAGGACTCAACTGCCATATATGATGAGTCCTCCAGTTCAGAAAATGAAGAAAATGAGGGAGATTCTCTTTCTCAAGAGAGTATTTTTCTTAATCCAGTGGAAGGAAAAGAAATCCTGGTTGAAGCCTGCCTGCCTAATATACACGACCAGGTATCTTTTCATGATCCTTATGCTCATTTTTTGCAAACATTTGAAGAAGGATCAAGGGTCTTTTCTAGCAGTATGTTGCCAGCAAAGAGAAAAATTTTCAAAGCTGCTATTGTGGAACAAAAAAAAGAGATCCCACTTCCTTTCAAAATACAAGAAGAAGGTGATCAGGCTTCCGAGAGCCGTATTGAAGATGCAGTGGAAAGTGCAAAAATCAAAGCTGCCCAGGATGAAGACAGCAGTGAGCAAAGTCAGTTCCAGATAAAAGAAAGGTTGGGCATAGGAATTGACAGCATCAGAAGACTAATGACGAAGATGCCTCAGAAAAAGCAGATGACAGCAAGAAAGCAAAGAAAATTTGGCAATGGAAAAACAAGAACAGAATGTGAAAGCATAGCTGGAGGCAAATTGCAGAATAAAATATGGAAACATGGAGGGGTACAACTGAAGAATAATGTAACCAATGGATGCCAGCAAAGCAAAGTATGGGACCCAGGAGGCGAAGACAGCCTGGTGTATTATATTCTACATTAGTTTTCTTTTGTTTTATCATTCTTTTAATAAGGAATGGGTGCTAATGAGTTTTGAAGAAAATGCAAGGGGATTGTAGAATAAAATTCACATACAGGAGGGTCTGAGGTCTGCGTGTTCTCGACATGTCCGAGGATGAACATGCCATCCCCAGATGGAGCCAATGTTGTACAACTCAGCCCCCCCATTCAAATTTCAGCCAGAGTCCCCTCTTTCCCCCTTTATCGTTGCCCTTTCCCAAGCTGGAAATACATCGAAAAAAGGCCAAAATCTGCTTTTAAAAGTCATATAAGGCCTAGCTCCTTTCTCCCCTAGCTCCGCGCCTCCTTTCATCCATATAGCCAAGCGCTGCCCCTTAGCGTGTTTATCGCAAATCGCATGATCGCGCTATCGCATTTTCCCCCCCATCGAAAAAGCGCAGTTTCTCGTTCATGTCATTCTCCGGCATCGCACTTTTCGTTTTTGCGATCTGCGCTCGACCGGTCACGCCCCTCGCATAGCGCAGAGCGCAGATTCTGGTTTTTCCATCGCTCCCTCTATCGCATTTTATGCACTTGCGAATTTGCGATGTGCGCTATGGGTCCCACTTCCAAAGCTCTCACTCCATCGTTTTGTCATGTTTTCCTGTGTAATATCTCCAAAAGTTAACCTTTGGGTCTTTAAATTGTTAGCATTTTTCCGCCACTCTTCGTCATCTGCCCACGTGTCATTCGCTTTTCCCTCCACCATTCACATATTCTGTTTATGTGTTGTGTTTTAGTGTCTCTGTTTGATGTCTTTGCTCCTGCGCTTATCATCTCCCTTTGTATTACCTCATTTTCACTTCCTATTTCTCTTCTATTCCTCTGTGTTTTTTGCCACCACGCGTCATCTCATCATCCTTTCAAATCTGTGTCACCACTTCCATTAACCTCACTATGCCCACTCCCCCTGTGATTAGTTTTATTCAACAGGCTTTGTTTTTGCAGGAACTTGTTGTGGGAACGAAGTTGGCGGAAAGGATTCGGGAATCACTATGATGTGACCACCATTAAAGGAAGAGACTTCGATCTATAGAACTCTCCAGAGAATCAAAAGGACACATTTGGGCAGATGAAAACATTAATGCAGCAGCGGATTATTAATGAAGGAGCAATGAATTCAGTGTCCAGCATGAAAAAAGTTTCAAATTTAAATTCAAAACCTGTAGATCGAAAGTACCACGTACAGAAGCAGGCGCCTCAAGGTTTAATTGCCGCAGATCTTCCTCCTCCAGCAAAGAGCCGAATATCTACATATTTTATAAGCAGATTTTTATTCCCAGCATTCATTTCCGGAAATAAGTCGTAAAGTACAGTCATTTATGTTCAGTCATTCATAGTGTGGGCGCGAATGTTTTCCGCCATCTGATTTAAAATAAGTCATTAAATTTTTTCCATCTACCTCCTCCTCTAGAATTCTCTATCCCTTCTATAAAAGCTGAAAAGAAGGACATTGTAAGGGTTCCATATTTCTATCAGCAAACTGTGCAGCGAAAAGGCTTTTGCATACATTCTGTAATATTCTTGTATGAAGATTCAGAGCCCGTAGGGTCTCAGTGAGGAGGAGTTATAACTGTAATGAGGATTCTGGTCTTTGGTATCTCACAGTATGTAATTTCTCTTATGTGTTAATAAAATATCTCCTTTCATGCTACTTATCTTCTTGTATCATGTTCTAGAATGCGAGTGGCTCACTAGTTTGCAGTAAGGATTCATCCTTGTTGGTGCCCTTTCTGGAATTAGTCAAGCGCTTTAAATAGGCCTAGTCATGATATATTGTTCCATGTTCATCTTTTCCATATTTTCTGCTATATTAGTTACTTGAGGAGGGTGCTTTTAAAACTCCATTGTCATATAAGGATTCATAAATTAATATGCCCTTATACGATTCTGTTGTGTATCTGGGTATCAGTCTCATGTTAACTAATATCTTCTTTATGTTTCCTCACTACACTCACTTCCTGATATTTGATTTCTGTGATATATTACTTGAACTGGCCCTCTTTACAGTAAGTTGTCTCTTAACTGTCTGATGCCTTTGTATCGGAGTTTTACATGATGTCCCTACACTATTCTTATCTTTGTGTCAGCTTCTGAGAGAGTTTGGCACCATTCGAAATTTATTTCCTTGTTTTACAAGAGATAGTAAGTGAGCTTTTGGATTGACAACCCAAGCTATATGAGGAGCTCCTTACTATATTAAGATGTCCTAGGCACTGGTCTATGGCAACTCTAGACTGTCTCTAGGGGGTGACAAAATTTTCCACAACACCTTCTTTGAATTTCATTTACAATCTAGGAAGGTAGATGTTAGTATGTTCCCGTAGTTGCTAGACCCACCCTAGGGCTAGAGGGATCGCCTATGTTCGCAGAGGGGTTTTTCCTGGACAACAGTCTTTTATATATTTTTTCATTTTTTAATAATTTCTTTTTATTATTATTATTATTATTTTATGTTTTCAATTAGTAAAATATTATTTATTTTCCTTTTTATCTCAAGATTTTTATTTTTGAATTTTATATTTTTATGACTTCTTGGAATACAATATTATATATTTTCTCTCTATTAGGTATTAATTGTTGCATCTCTACTATATATATTTGTTCGCTTAGATCAAACTATCCATCTATGTCTAGATGATGAGCTACGGTAAGTTGGAAAGGCGTCTACTATAAAACTTTTATTCGATTTATTTGGAAGATTTTTTGCATAAGATTTCTTTTTGTTATTATTATTCCTTGCTAAGGCAGGACTTAATAATAGGTCTACTTGTTGACTACTTTTATTATAGCATTGAAGAATGAAACTTATAATGTTAAACTATGGAGAAGCTACAATATTTTTGATAAAAAACAAAGTAATACCGAGTCAAAGAAAAAATTGAATACGTTATTCCATGCTTGTGACAGGTATAATAATAATAGGATGATGAAACAAGGAATCACAAAGGGAAAAAAACATAAACTCTCATTAATATTTTGACCATGAATTGATGGACACCTTAGTAGCAATACACCTGGACACCTTAGTAGTAGTACACCTGTTTTCATGCCCACGAGTTAGAGTCGTCTGTGAACGAGTGGTGGTAGACGTGCCTTGGCGCGATGAGCACCCAAATAGAGTATATATGATGGCGACGTGCAAAGGGACACGCCCATAGCAGTGGGGCGAGTCATGTTGAGTGTGGGAGCATTGTGTGTTTTGTTGAATGCGATGAGCTATGGCAGCAAGCACGCGCGCGCCCATAGCGGGCAGATGTGTTGAGGGCGCTGAGAAGAGTTGTGTTGGAGAGCACGTGCAGGTGGGTGGGTTGGTGTAGCAGTTGGGCAAGCTAGGCACAATGGGCACAAGTCCCCCATGCTGACCCGAGTGACCCGAGCGACCCATGGGTCAGCACTTGGCAACAGACATCATGTGTGACATACGAGTTAAATGAGTGTGGTCAATTTATATTATTCTTGGGCCGACCGACGTATTATAATGGAGGGGTCGACACATGAGTCATGTGTGCAGGCCGACCTATAGTTGAGCAGGTCGACTCATGTAGCGTTGTGACCAGGATGAACTGTACCACGTGCAGAAGTGTATAAAGGAAATGAATGGTGAGACATTCTAATGCATTCATTCACTGAATTTTAGAGTTCAACAATACCAAATATTCCAGCGAACAGGTCGAGCAAAGTGTTGAAGGCGTGGGTAAAACCGACAGCGAACTCGCCCATAAATTTTTGGGCGGATCGGGTCGTAGGTCCCGCATAGCATGCAGACCATGTACCCACTCCGCGGCAATTCACTGCAGACAGGGCGAAGGCGTGGGCATAGTCGCGTTGTGGACGAAACAAATGTATAGAGACTGTGGGTGGAATCGAGTAACCCGCCGAGTAAAACGCAACGCATTCAGGAAAAGGTGCAGACAGGTCAAGGTTGGAAAGACTCGTGCAACAGGGGAGCTGAGTGACCCGACTGTATGGAAATGGATCAGGACGGGAAAATGCGTGCAGAGAGTGACCCTGGTGACCCGGGCTACACAAATTTTTGGCAGACTTCGAATTTGTATTTTGGAAGTAAATTTGGGGTTTCCAGCAGATTGAAGTGTTGTTGGGAGGCATTGTTGCCCAGCTCAAAACATAAGTGTTGGACTTGTTAAAAACACACATGGTGTATGAGAAGATAAAACACACAAATAGGAAAGATAGGCATTTGTTGCATTTATATTAGTCATGGATGTACATTTATATTACATTAATGTGACTCTTGGATACATCTTCCAAGATCACTTGGACTCCTTTGTGACTGTTCGCCTTCCACACCTACCCATAGAGGATTGGGTGTCCAACATTCCCCCCCTTAATCCGAAGGGGTATGTGTGAGTCCAAGAAGAGATTTGTACTACAAATGTGCAAAGTATGCATGGCAGCACTTAGGCTAAATCAGCTCTCTGAAATGTTAGCATAAAGAGGTGGTTTAAGGATGACCACCAACATTGGAACGCAACGCTTATTGCGGTTCCCATAACTCTTCCAAAACTGGCAAGAAGCTTAGGGCTTCTGCTAAAGGAAGTGTCCCCCATATTTGAAGAGGGATACCTTCAACCTAGAAGAAGGGAGGTCTATAACCTGTGATGGTTTAAGGATGACCACCAACACTGGAACGCAATGCTTATTGCAATTCCTGGAACTCTTCCAAATTTGGCAAGAAGCTGAAGTCTTCTGCTAGAGGAAGTGTTCTGAAAGAGGAATAATATCAACCTCACATATATGGTTTAAGGTTGTCCACCAACCAAAGGCATGCTCATGGGCATCTATGTCTCTGGCTACAACTCTAAATCTGGAATGACGAATTATGGCTCAGGCTCACTTAAACTGCTATGTCTCTGGCTACAATTCTGAATCTGGAATGAGAGATTATGGCTTAGTCTCACTTGATGTGTCGTCGAAGCTTGTAGATGACCACCATTTTCCCCCTTGTCAGGTACAAGGTGATATGATGGCGAAAACTCAACTGCAAGTTTGCTCAATATTCGAGAACAAGTTCTAACATGTGACTTAAACATCTTCTTGGTTGTTGATGCCCATTGCCAAGAAGCGATCCATCCAAGATGAATCTTTGTTCTTGTAGGAGGCTTGTTTCTTAATCATCTGTGTGAAGAATGGGTGTGCCGACCACAGTGCTTGCATGGGTGAAGATCAAAACAGTGATCTTTTATATGGCCAACTCGATACAGTGTTGGCATTTTACAATTTGTTGTTGTTGTTGTGGAAGCGGAGTAGGATCTGGAACAGCTGAAGGTGAACTGTCATGAAGAAATCCGGCACTCTAAAATTTGATGGGCTTGGAGTAGTCCGGAGTATGAAAGGACACATCCTTTTCCTATCCAAGACCAGTTTTGTGCTTGTTATGTACAAGCTCTTCCCAATTTCTGATGATGGACTTGGGAAGTGCAAACTGAATTGCTGCATCTGCATGTAAATCTACTCTTATACAAGGAATTGAATGTGAATCTACTGCAACTTTATATTCTTGCTTCTGATGGGATTCCCTCTCAATTTTCTAAACAGAAACAGGTTCAGAATGATGAATCTTTTGTTGAAGTTCATCTTGCTAGAGCTGAGACTCCAACTGCAAAAACTCATTCTTGTCTTGTGCATCTTGCAAGCAAGTATGAATATTAAAAAGAGTGTTCTTGCTCATTTTTACCATATCATGAACAGTAGAATGAATGAGGTTATGAAAAAACTCTAATGCATCATTTATTTTAGCCATTTTTCTCAACAACTCAGGCTCAAGAAATAAAGGGTTTCGGCTTCAACCAATAATGCACCTGTTTACAATGTAAACAACTTGCGAATATTCTTCAGTTTGGTTTCAATCAATCTTCTTCAAAAATGGCTGCTACAATTTTAGAGGTAAATAGAAATGTCCACAAGAAAATTAATCCTTTAGCTACAAGCACCCATATTCTCCAACAAGTTCCACTCCACCCCTCTGAGAAGAAATTATGCTGCAACATGGAGAATGTGGCCCAGTGATGAAATGAACTTATGGAATAATACAATCAGAGTGCCTGCAGAAGCACAAATTTGGTAACGAGGGGAAAAACCCAGAACCTTATCCGTTGAAAGAAAACCTGGCCAATTTTTCATAAAGGGAAAGCAGATGAGGTAAGGCAAGGCAAGCTAATAGGGCATAAGAAGCAAAATGTTAGCTATTGCGAGCCCCTGTACTACTGCTTCTCCTTCCTGCACAAAGATACATTCATCTCTGCATATATTCAGACCACCCACCTATTCTTTATGTCGCATCTCCCCCAAAACCTCCTTCACAGGAAGAAATCTTCAAGTCTCCCAAAACAAGGTCGCAGGCATTAAATCATCAAGAAGTAGCTGCAGTAGGCTTTGAATTTGGTGCAGAGGAGAAATTTACATCCCTGAAGAACATCGGGAGCTCTATGAAGAGATTGAGAAGCTCGGTCCTATTATCTCATAGAAAACTTGGCATCCAAAGGTAGCAGATCATGAAAATGCCCAGAAAACGTGGTATATTGTTGATGCTATAGAAAAAATTCTGTGAAGGTTGGCATCAACCATAGCTATACACATTCATGGAAAGAATCTAGCAACCTTTACTCCGAGTGTAGACATGGGAGCATATGTTATTATGGTTAATGCAGAAAAAATAGTTGTTTCAGGAAATAAGAGGACACAAAAGCTGTATAGGAGGCACTCGGGTAGACCTGGGGGGTTAAAGGTGGAAACCTTTGATCATCTTCAGAAGAGAATTCCAGAGCGTATTGTTGAGCATGCAGTCAGGGGCATGCTTCCTAAAGGACGTCTTGGCAGAAGGCTTTTCACACATTTAAAGGTTTTCAAAGGGCCAGTTCACCCACATGAGGCTCAAAAACCTGAGCCACTACCGATCGTGGACAAGAGAATAATGATAAAGAAGTAAGCGGTTTGGTTTTATGATTTCATCCTCTACATGGTAGCGTAGGGAGCAGAAGAGGTAGCGCGCAGGAGTGGGGAGATGAGCCGACGGATACCAAGGGATGGCACCCTCTAAGCATCTTAGCAAGGGTGGTAAACCAGGTCAGCAACTTCCAATTTCATCATTTTTCTCTCCCGGGAAGCTTTCAACGCCTGCAACTACAAAATCACAACGTTCCATTTCATCGTTTTTCTCACCAAGTTCTCCCTGTACGCCTTCTCCATAGAACAAGAAAAAGGTTGTTATTGGCATTGGTAATTTACAGGCTCCATCAAAACCTTCCTCTGAAAGCCCCATAGAAGTTCCTTTAAAGAACCTGAATGCCGAAAATGCCTCTTGTTTCTCTGATTCTCCCTCACCACCTCCGGCGAAAAAGCCTCAAGTTGGAATTGATTCTACGTGCAATGGAATCAAGTCTACGTGCAAGGGACTGAGGGTTTACTAGCAAATATGGGCCATTGAAAACAATTCTTTGAGCACGGAAAATTGACTGCAATTAGCATTTCAAATCATGGTACAAGTCTAAGAGTAAGTAACGCACACTAGAATAGGAGACAAATTTGGGAAAAACAACACAGAGATGGGTAGAATGCACCCAAATTTCTCAACCAGAATCAGAAAAATAGATATTACTGACAACCACAGAGAGATCAGGATTTAGCTGGGGTAGAGAGCCAAATTTAGGTCTTGTGATCTAATCAGACAATGCGAAGACTAGGAAGTGCAGCGAAGAATGCAATGGAAGCCCTCTGGATATCCGGCCTTCCGTAATTAGAAACCATTTTAAATGCCCAAAGCCACAAGATAGGAGCTCAGCAATAGAATACCGTGGACATACTTTAGCTTTGGAAGAGTCTGGACAAAGCACAGGTTCGGCGATAAACACACAGAGAAAGGTCACAATAAAATGGTGGCTCAAAATGTAGCAGGGCAAGAGAACTCCCCGTATGATACCATGTTAAACACATACATGGTGGATGGAGAAACTAAAACACACAAATAGGAAAGATATGCATTTGTTGCATTTCTATTACTCATAGATGTACATTTATATTACATTAATGTGACTCTTGGATTCATCTTCCAAGGTCACTTGGACTCCTTTGTGACTTTTCGCCTTCCACACCTACCCATAGAGGATTAGGTGTCCAACAGGACTGAATCAGGAAGGCATGCAGGTGGTCGCACGGACTTGGGAAAACTTGTATAATTATTGTAAAATTGTACATTGTTGAACTAATATAAATTATTGGGCAGAATTTTTGGGAGTTTCCCCTCCCAAGTATGTATGGGCGTACTTGTGTGATTATTGTGAATGTTTAAATGTTGAAATATTAAATATTGAAGATTAATGTTATTTCCCTGCATTGTTAAAGAACAATTGATTGGAAAATTGGCTAAGTGTTGGAGTTAGGCATATTCTATGCACTTGAGTATTTCTAAAAATAAAAAGTGTAGTAGTGTCACGCCCGCTATACGTGGTTGAAAGAGCACCACAAGTATAGGGTCGTGAAAGATAGTATCAGAGCTTGATTCATGGTGAGTCAAGCTGCGTTGATTATTCAAGAAGCGGGAATACATTTGCAGGGTTGCAGGTGGTATTGAAGCTTGGACTTATATTGATTGGTCTCAGTGATACATTGGAAGGGGAAATAAATTTTTCAGGGTTGAACCTGCAAAACAAGACATGGAGAGTTGAGAAGAATTCCAATGGAGGCTCTTTTAAACCTTACACGAGTTGAGGCATATGAAATAAGGAACCCATGGATTCGTGTTGAACTTGAAGACTTGGAGGGGAATGTTGAGGTAGAACTAATTCGACTTGGTTGGGAAATGGAGCGGGATAGAGCTGCAAATTCTCATAAAGGAGAAGAAGGAACCGAGACATGTGAAAAGAAGGATGTTGCAGGTGTGTCAATGATTAGGTAGGAACTTGATGAAAAGGTTGAACTAGGATCGTACACATTGTAGGAATTGATGATGGAGAACACTCACTTGGAGAGACCTCATGGAGATATGACTTGTGTTTCATTAGAGATTTTGGAGGATGGACCATATGCAGGGATAAGAACAGGAGGAACTTCTTCTTCGATGCCATGGATAATATCTCCTTGGATGACTATGATGAGACCTTGTACATTGGAGAAGTGAGGAGCATTGTCTGTTGCAGAGCTTCTTAGTGAAATTTGTGACCTCATGCTAGAAGGTTCAAATGCCCATGACAAGGGTGGAACTTGATGAGACTTGCGATGGATGGGTCATGCTTAGCCATATGGAGAATTAGCTAAGTGTCTGGCATGACTCATGGATAGATTGGAGGAAGGGCATGCTATTTGGGTAGACTTCTTCATGGCTGGAACCAAGAAGAAAATCTTGGTGGACCTTTAGTGGGGGAGGCAACAGTGAAGGAAGGACCCATGATGACATATGAAGGTAGAAGTGACCGAGGGCACTAACCTGGATGATGGACAAGGATGTGATGACTAGAGTTCTGTTGAGTCCACCCTTGATGGACATATGGGCAGTTGAAGTCATTGACATCGACATGAGAGCTTGGCAGACATTATGCAGGGACATTATAAAGGAGCACGTATGGAGATACCACTTATGAGAATCAAGGAGGAGTGTCAAAGCATGGATATTGAACAAGATGGATTTACTAGTGCGACATGGGGACATTTTATAGATGGAATGATGGGGATGTTTTTCATATTTGGAAAACAAGGTCATGGTTGGATGAGTAGCCTATGAGGACATTCATATGACTTGCAGGGCAGGAACAACTAGTGATGGTACTCATGGGCAAGTCAAGTATGCTTGCCAAAGTATTGGATGGAAATTATGCATAGGAGTTCATGATATTTGGAGATGGTTGAAACCATTGGAGACTCTGTATTATAGTGAGTATTTGGTTCAATGATGAGCTGAGGACACTTTGGAGTTCGATGGAGATGCCTTGGTGAGATCCACTTGGGCATGGGTTGAGTCATTGAGACTTAGCCACACTTTTGATAGACATGTGGTTGATTGATCTAGGATAATGGGCAACACATGGATGTATGATGAGGCAAGGTTAAACTTTCCCCTTTGATAGACTTGGTGGAGTGCATATTGCAGTGCAGATGAGATGGAGATTGCTTCATGGACCTAGATGTGGCACATTGAGCATTGTGTTGATAGGAGGAGTTATTGACTAGTTTGAGGAGGACCTCCAACACATAGATGATGATGCTTGGATGCATGTGACAGATTTTGCAGCACATGGACATTATAATCATGAAAAATATATTACAGCTAGATGAGGACTACTTCATGGACCTGGATATGGATTGTTTGGTACTTGATGGACAACATGTTGTGGATGAGATGGAGACTACTTCATGGACCTAGACATGGCTTACTTTACATTTTGATAGAGATGGGATGGATTCTTGATCGAGTTATTGATGTAACAAGATGTTAGAGAAACAACTGATGATGGCATGAGGAGGTGTGTTCTCATGGATTGAGTGTAACAGTTGGACTGATCATCCGACTAGTTCGATGCATGGGGGAGCTCAACGTGCTTAGATATGTCAGAGACATGTATGAGCTATGGCGATATATGTTGGAGATGTTGGAGTATCATAGCAGAGTTCACGTGATATTGGTGATATATGATGGGTCGACACGATATATATTTTTGAATAGTGATTCCATATAGGTGGATTTTATTTGAAATATTTAAAGATGTGGAATAACCTGTTTAAGAGTTTTAAAACCAACGTTTTGTACTTCTAAGTGAGTCCATCATCAAAGGAAACGTTATTTTCTTTTGAGAATATCTTTCTTGGATAGAGTTGATGTTATTAATTATATATGTTTGAATTTTTTAAGGGATGAAAATATTTCTTGGTCGACCAAGTTTTATTATGGATTAATTTAAACCTATTTATTTTAATTTAATATATAGATACGATGTAACTTGAGTTGAGGAGATTGACTTCCGCGATGGAGGCAGCATGTGGAGGTTGCAACAGATGTTGTTGATGATCATTGATTGAGGATATTTTCCCATGGACACTTTTAATGGAGTCATGGACCTTGGTGGTTTGTGCAATCATAGAGCAAAGATGGGCAGCATGGACATTTTAGAGATGTTGGACCTAACCACACTTTGCGATGATGATGATGGAGTTGTCGAGGATGACAACCTTATTTAGAGTGGGGGAGTATGTCACGCCCCTGAGTTAGATTCGTGTGCGACTGAGTGGTGGTGGGCACGCCTTGGCGCGACAGGCACCCAAGTTGAGTATGTGTGACGACGACGTACGATGGGCTCGCCCATAGTAGTCATGCGAGTCATGTGTAGTGTGGTCATGTCGTGTGTTTTGGTGAACACGATGACCGGAGGGGTCGGGTGGGTGCGCACCCATAGTGGGCGGACGTGTTGATGGCGTCGAGCAAAGTCGTGTTGGAGAGTGTGTGCAGATGGACGCGACGGTGTAGTGGTTGGGTGAGTTGGGCAGAACGGGCGCGGGTGGTCGAGCCGACTCGAGTGACCCAAGTGACCCGAGCGACCCACGAGTCAGCACTTGGCAATGGACATCATGTGCGACAGACGAGTTATATGAGTGTGGTCAAGTTATACTATTGTTGGACCGACATATTATAATGGAGGGGCCGACACTTGAGTCATGTGTGCAGGTCGACGTATAGTTGAGTGGGCCGACTCGTGTAGAGTCATGACCCAGTTGAACGGGGCCACGTGAAGAAGCGTATAAAGGTGATGGATGGTGGGACGTTCTAAGGCATTCATTCATCGAATTTTTGAGTTCAAGCAATATCGAAGATTGCAGCAAACAGGCCAAGCGAAGGTTTAAAGGTGTGGGCAGAATCGACAGCAAACTTGTGCAGAAATTTCTGGGCAGGTCGAGTCATAGGTCGTGCACAGTGTGCAGACCATGCGCCCGCACCGTGGGCAGGTCACTGCGAACAGGGCGAAGGCGCAAGTAGAGTCGGGTTGCGGATGGAACATACGTATAGAGACTGTGGGTGGAGTCAGGTGACCCGTCTAGCAGAACGCAACGCGTTTCGAAAAAGGTGCAGGCAGGTCAGGGTTGGGCAGACTCGTGCAGCAGGTGACCCGAGTGACCTAGCTACATGGAAGTGGGTCAGGACAAGAAAACACGTGTAGAGAATGACCTCGGTGACATAAGATGCATGACTTTTTGGCATACTTCAAAATTTGTATTTTGGAGGTAAATTTGGGGTTTCCAGTAGATTGAAGTGTTGTTGGGAGGCACTGTTGTCTGGCTCAAAACACAAGTGTTGGACTGAATCAACAAGGTGTGCAGGTGGTTGCACAGAGTTGGGAAAACTTGTATAATTATTTTAAAATTGTACATTGTTGAATGGTTATAAATTACTGGGCAGAATTTTCGGGAGTTGCCCCTCCCAAGTATGTATGGGTGTACTTGTGTGATGATAGTGATTGTTTAATTGTTGAAAGATTAAATATTGATTAATGTTATTCCATTGCATTGTTAAAGAACACTTGATTGGAAAATTGGCTAAGTGTTGGAGTTAGGCGTAGTCCATGCACTTGAGTATTTCTAAAAAGAAGTAGTGTAGTAGTGTCGCACCCACTATATGTGGTTGAAACAACACCATAAGTATAAGGTCGTGACACCTGTAGTAGCAGTAATGGTTTTTCCTATCAACATCTGCAATAAATGATGTAGATTAGGGAAAAAAAAAATTCGATGTTCTTAGGGACAACATATACCTAAGGAAGCAATAAGCAACCTAGCTTGTTATGATTGGTCAATTGGTGGACCTGACATTGAGTAAAGTGAGTGGAGAGGTATCATTGTCATCATCTACACATGTAAGGAAGTAACAAGAGTGGCATCATCGACATCATCTACACGATGGAATGCCAAATGCACTAGCTATACTTGAGTACATTGTGGGTTGGTTGGCACGATAAACACTAGAAGATAAATTAATTATCCAAGTTATTAACTAACCACTATCATTCAATAAAACTCACTAAATTATTATATTAATTTTGAGATGATGCATGCAGTGGTTAAGCTAATTAGAAGTCACTAAAAAATTTAAGTAAACTATCCAAACTTTGCCATTCACGTGGGAATAGGGTCCGGTGGGGGTAATATTTGTGGATGTGGAAGATGAAATGTAACGAAGGATGGGTCCGGTGGGGGTAATATTTGTGCATAATTATTTATATTCATATTTTCCCAACATTTACTCACACACATCATTTGCAACCTACTTGCGTGAGGGGAGAGAACTAGACGTGTTTGACTAACGAAAAGTTTATTACTGGTCAGATTATCGTCAAGAATAGAGTTTTAGTTTTAAATTTGGGCATTTTGTTCATTTGGATATTTCAGGAAGTAACTCGACCAGCATGATCTATGCCATTTGTCATTTGCAATGGAATCTCATGTTTAAATACATAGTGGCTTGGGTGGTGCTCTCCACTCCACTATTGTGCTCGAGGTATTGTAATATAATTTTTAATATTTTGACTAAATTAAATTACATAAAATTAAATAAATATATTAAATAAAAAAAATTAATTGTAACATTTTATATGGTATTATAGATTATATTAGTTTTAAAACACGGTAACTACCATCATTAAAATATAAAATCAATATAACAAAATAAAAATAATTTTATGCCAATAAAATAATATAAAAATAAAAATGATTCATAGTATTGACTTTTAGTATTGAGAATTTATGGTATTGACTCATTGTATTATGTGGAATATAATTTATTTAAAAGGAGAAATTTAATCAACCTAGATTCATTTTAACTTTGGATTTAGTGGAAAGTTATCAATTTTTTTGATATGTAAACATATTTTAATTAAGATAGATCCAGACTAATTATATTTTAATTAGTATCAAATCTCTTGATATGCAAACATCTTTTATAGTGAAAAGAAATTCCATCTATCTCTATGCTTGGTAGATCTAAAATTCTAGATATTTGGTAGATCGAAAATTAAAATAGATCTAGACTAGTTATATTTTGATTAGTTTTTAAATTTGTTTTTTAATATTAAGCTATTCTTATTTTCATTGACTTTTTATTTGTTTTACTTCCATTTTTATCTGTGTTATTTTAGTTTTATATATTTTTTTATTTTTAATATTTTTTTAATGTTATTAAATTTTTTTATTACATAAATTAATAACTCAATTATATCTATTCATTTATTCCTTATCTGGATAAAAACAAAGATTGAAATAATATTTAATAATTATTTTAATTTATTCTTTGCATTTAATTTTATGTATTAGTATTTAATCTTTGTTTTCATTTTTTGTTTCTTTTATTTATAACTCAATTATATTTAATCATTTGATTCCCTATCCGGATAAAAACAAAGATTGAAATAATATTTAATGATTATTTTAATTTATTTTTTACATTTAATTTTGTGTATTACTATATAATCTTTATTTTCATTTTGTTTCTATTTAATCTTTATTTTCATTTTTGTCTCTTTTAGTATTTCTTTTATTTATAAATATATTTTATTAGTGTTTATATATTTAACGTTTCTATTAATTAAATCTTTTTTATTTTATTTTTTCTTACAAATTTTGTTTTAATTTTATATTTTTAAGTTCTCATTTAAAGTTAATATTTTAATTTTTCCATTAAGTCATAAGCTATTGTTTATTATCTTCTTAATTTGCTTATTTCTAATTTGTTTTCTTTTCATTTTTATTATTTTTGTTTTTTATATATTTTTTTATTTTTTAATATTTTCCTTTTTTCTTTTTTTTATTATTTTTATGTTTCTTTACATTTTAATTAGTAAAATATTATTTATTTTATCTTCTTTTTTTTAATTTTAATAAAATATTATTTATTTTCTTTTTTTCTAATCTTAAAAAAAAAAAATTTAATTTTATATTTGTATATTTTCTTAGAATATAATATTATACTTTTTAGTTTTGTTATGTTCCATTCTTTGCATCTCTACTATATTTATTTGTCAGTTTGGATCAAAATAGTTGTAGGTTTTAACCTTGTACAGAAATTATCTGCAAACGAATCTTAAAAACAGGAAATAAACAACACCGAGAGCATAAAACATAAAACAGATATACGCAAAGATTTTCCCCTGGATCCCAAATCGGGACGACCAACTTGATTTCATTATATTCCTTTTATATATACATGTCGAAGCATACATAAACCCCAATCCATTAACCCTGGATTAGAACATAACCGTAGTTCCCTTGACCGGATCTACAAAATACTAGGGGCCGAAAACCATCCTGCCCCAAAACCATATGCAAACCCACGCACAAAACCATGGGCAGGTCTACCCACCAAAAAATAGGGTCCACAAAATTTTCCCGGGGCGCTGCCACCCCCCCCCCCTGTGACCCCCCGCACATGACTAGTCGTGGAAAGAATATAACACATACCCAACATTCTCCCACTTGTTGTTTTCTTTCCACAGGGGGCCACAGGAGAGCTTAGTCATTATCCCAGCCTTGCAACACCCATTGTTTCTCTACACCAAGAGAACTTCTGAGTGCTCACAAACTTCGTCAATGCATCTGCAACATTCTTCAAAGTGTCCACCTTTACCAGCAACACCCTTTTAGCCTCAACCATATATCTCACAAAGTGATATTAAACATCAATGTGCTTTGTCTTTGAATGATAAGTTGGGTTCTTAGCCAAGAAAATTGCACTTTTCCTATCACAGTCTATCCTTATAGCTTACTGCACCAAGCCCATACTTGAACACAATCTCTGCAACCAAACTTCTTCCTTGCTTGCATGAGTGACTGCCATGTATTATGCCTCTGTAGTTGAAAGAGCCACTCCAGACTGTCTTTTACTCATCCAACTGACTGCACCTCCAAATAGGCTAAACACATACCCACTTGTAGATCTTCTTTGGTCCAGATCTCCAACCCAATCTGCATCAAAAAAACCACGAATGTCCAACACTCTTTCCAATGCTGGTCTTCCCTAGTAGCATAAACCATAATCACTAGTGCCACGCAAATATTTGAAAACCTACTTCACTGTTGTCCAATGCTCCTTCCCTGGGTTTCACACAAACCTGCTCAATACTCCCATGACATGTGCAATGTCTAGTCTAGTACAGACCATTGCATACATCAGGCTACCCACTGCACTTGCATATGGAACACGGGACATATCCTCCTCTTCTTCTTGTGTCTTCGGACACTGTTGAGCAGACAGCTTTACACCTACAAGAATCGGAACATTTACCGGTTTACTATCCTACATATTGAACCTCTGCAATATAGTCTTGACATACTTCCTTTGGTTTAACCATAGCTTCCTCTTTGCCCGATCTCTCTTAATTTCCATGCCCAAAATATAGTTTGCAGCACCAAGATCCTTCATGTCGAATTTGGAGAACAGTTGGGTCTTCAAATCTTGGATAATTTCTTTGTCATTTCCAATCAACAACATATCATCCACATACAAGACCAAATAAATAGCACGGTCACCGATTAATTTAAAATAAACACAGTGATCCTCCTTGCTTCTGGTGAAGCCAAGTCCCCGTATATAGGTATCAAATTTCTGATACCACATCTTTGGTCACTGTTTTAACCCATATAGAGACTTCTTTAACCTGCATACCAGTTATTTCTTCCCCTTCACCATAAAGCCTTCAGGTTGTTTCATGTAGATCTCCTCGTCCAGATCCCCGTGAAGAAATTTTGTCTTCACATCCATCTGTTCTACCTCAAAATCAAATGCAACAGCAACAGATAAAAGTAATCTAATAGAAGTAACTTTGGCAACAGGAGAAAAAAATATCACCAAAATCAATTCCCGGCACCTGGGAATAACCTTTTTCTACCAATCAAGCTTTGTATTTCTCCACCTTTCCTTCTACATTCATATTCTTCTTAAACACCCATTTGCTCCCGATGGGCTTCCTTCCAACCGGTAACTCCACCAGATCCCATGCCTCATTTGTATGCAAGGATGCCATTTCATCAACCATGGCCTCCTTCCAGAGTTTTCCATCCTCTAAATCTATTGCCTCCCTTACGGTTCTGGGAGCATCATCAGTTATAGTTAAAGCAAAATGTGAACAGAAAGCAAATGGACTATACCTTTCTGGTTGTCTTTTTGCCCGAACTGATCTTCTCACAGCTGGATTTTGTGGCTCTTCCTCTTCTGAGTCTTCTTCTATTGTAGAGTCTGATTCATCCTCCTTTAGCTCAAACTCTATCTTCTCAAATTCCTTTGGTAGGACTTCATGTTTAACAACATCTTTCACCTCTCTAAACACCACATCTCGGTTGTACACAACCTTCCTTGTTTCCATGTTCCAAAGCTTGTAACCCTTTAAACCATCCTTATACCCAATAAAGATGCACCTTTCAGATTTATTATCCAACTTGGTCCTTTTCTCCTTTGGAGCATGTACATATTCATCACATCCAAATACACTCAGATTTCAAAGAGAGGGTTTCTTGCCAGTCCATACGTCATGTGGATTCTTATCCTCCAACACTGATGAAGGTGATCTGTTAACCAAGTAACATGCAGTCTCCACTACCTCTGCCCAGAATTCTTGTCCTAACCCGGTACCACTGAGCATGCTTCTTGCCTTTTCCATCAGCATTCTGTTCATTCTTTCTGCAACTCTGTTTTTCTGAGGTGTGTATGGAGTAGTCTTATGCCGTGCTATACCACACTTCTTACAGAACTCTTCAAATTCCTTCTTGCAGAACTCCCTACCATTATTTTTCCTCAGCACCTTTATCTTCTTCTTTGTCTGGTTTTCCACCAGAGCCTTAAATTCTTTAAATCTGTCAAAGACTTCAGATTTCTTCCTCAAGAAACATATCCATGTATTCCTTGCGAATTCATCTATGAATGAAACATAGTACACAGACTTACCCAGTGATGGAATCGACACAGGTCCAAACACATCACTGTGCACAAGCTCTAATATCTTGTTTTCCCTCTTAGCACCAGAAGGAAAACTCACCCGATTCTACTTCCCATATACACAATTTTCACAGAAATCAAAATCCAAAGAGCTATTAGACATACCTTCTACCATACCATTTCCATGCAGTATCCGAAGGCCCTTCTCTCCAATATGTCCAAGCCTTTGATGCCATAGCATGGTATTTTCTCTAGAGACCACTAGGCTTTCCGCTCCACTTTCGGGAACCACAGAACTGTTGCACCCATTAATAAAGTGTTTCCCTGAAGCTTGTACAGAGTTCCAATCCAAACTCCCCGCATTAATACCAGTGCTCCCCAAACCATCTTACAGGTATCTTTCTCGAACACTGTTTTTACACCTGCATCATCCATCTTGCTTATAGAAATCAGATTTCTGGCCAATGTAGGAATGTGCAGAACAACAGGAAGTGTTCTAATCCTTCCACCTTGCAGCTTCAGCTTGACTTTTCCACGTCTGACGGTTCTGGACTTCCTATCATCACCTAAGAAAACATCACTGCCATCATATTTCTCATACTCACAGAACCACTCCCTATGGGGAGCGAAGTGAAAGGATGCACTCGAGTCAATCAACCATGACTCATGATCTACATGTGTATTTGAAGAAGAAGCCAAATACACATCCCCGCCTTCATCCGAGGGGGTTTTTGCCTATGCATAAGGAGCATCATCAGATCCCTTTCCTTTCTCAAGAGCTTTATATCTGCAGTCCTTTTTGTAGTTCCCTTCCTTTCCGCATTTCCAGCACACCTTTACAAACTTTCCAAGAGATTTAGATCTCCCTCTAGATTTAGATCTCCCACTCGGAACCTTATTCTTGTTTCTGTTCTGGGACCTTCCTCGTACATATAAGGCATCTCCATTCTGACCCTCCATATTTCTCCGTCTAATTTCCTCCGACAGCAAGGTTAAGACAATGTCATCAAAATTCAAGGTAGTTGTATTGCTACCTATTGCAATAACCATACTGTCCCACGAGTCTGGTAGAGAACACAACAAACTGATGCACTTATCTTCATCTAAGATTTTAATATCAACAGATGACATCTAACTTACCACAGTATTGAAGGCATTCAGATGCTCTGTCACCAAGTCACCATCCTTCATCCTCAGGTTATACAGCTTTTTCCGCAGGAACAATTTATTCACCAGAGACTTAGATTGGTACAAATTCCCAAGTTTGTCCCACAAATTCTTCGTTGTAGCTTCCCTAGATACATTCAACAATACCGAATCTGAGACACACAACCATATTGTGCTCTTCGCCTTCTAATCCAACTATTTCCAGTCTTCATCTGACATTTCTGTTGGTTTAGTACCTGGATCTACCGCGATCCACTAGTCTTTATCCACCAGTAGATCCTCCATCTTGAGCTTCCACAACTAAAAACTCTGACCATTAAATTTCTCAATCTCTATCCTTCCACTGCTCGCCATCTTCTTTCACCGCAAGAATCGATCACCAGGGGTTTAGAAACGGGGGTCTACACGGGCTGTTGGATCACCTCAGCTGACGAAAGGCGCCCCCTTAGGCTTGACAGCCTCAGAGGGGAAATGCACAAATGTGAGTTTTAACCCTATCTGAGTATCTACCAAAACAAATCTTAGCAGAAAATAAAACATGCAGGCATGGCAACAGGATGTGAAGATTTTACATGAGATCACCGTCAGAGACGACCAGCTTGATTTTTCATTATATTCATTTTAGTGTTACAACACATATATATATACATGTTGAAGCATACCTAAACCTCAATCCATTAACCCTCGATTAGAACATAACCGTAGTTCCCTTGACCAGATCTACAAAATACTAGGGGTTGAAAACCATCATGCCCCAAAACCATGTGCAAACCCATGCACAAAACAATGGGCCGGTCCGCCCACCGAAAAATAGGGTCCAAAAACTTTTCCCGGGGTGCTGCCACCCCACTTGTTGCGCCCGACGCAACATACAAGGGGGACTATCACCCCCCCTGTAACCCCCTCGCGCATGACTAGTCGTGGAAAGAATATAACACATACCCAACAATAGCCACACTAAATTGTTGGAAACGCCTCTACTTAAAACTTTTAATTGATTTGTAATACCCTTCACTATTTCATAAATATTCTTTATTTACATTTACCATAGTAATTGGCACACTTCCTCACAAGAATAGATAATAAACATGAATGCTTTTCAATTCAGTTATGGCTTGCCAAAGAATTACTTAAGGGAAAAGATGTTAAGCGAGAGTTTATTGAAAAACACATTGCACACCAAAACTACATTACTTACATTAGATTTATTGAAAAACACATTGCACACCAAAACTACAATACTTACATTAGATTAAAGACACGTATAAATACATCAAGATAGAAATTATATCTTAAACACACAATCACTTAGTTGAGTGAATCTCTAAGCCAAACACTAAAGTAGGAATCATCTAAATAAATCCTAAAGAATAGGAACTGTTATAGCATCATTTTTCACCATCATGTGATTCATGATTGTCTCTTTGGCCTTGGGCACCCATTCCCACAGACTTGAACAAAATTCATAAAAAACAGTGTTAAAAATCCCATACGCGGGTATGCCTAGACTTTTCCGCGTGTATACGCGAGTCCATACGCACTTTTCTGCGAATGTCATTAAAATCATTAAAAAATATATAAAAATTCCCTATTTTCGGGCTGGGTTGATGGTTACTCCAGTAGTTCAACCACCTCAGCATGTGGCCAACTGTTTCCAACTGATTGAAACTACTTTGAGGGAGTATAAAAGCCCCTCATGTGCATGGCCTAAGGGAGAGAGAAATTTATAGACATTATACTCTGTTGGAATCCCAATTCAAGTCTGATTTCTCGTGCCTCCTGCACTTTCCCAGATTTATACAGGAAACCCTTGTTTCCTGGAGATGTTCATCAGTTCATATGCCATCTCGAGTGCACAAGTCTTGAAAGTATCTTAGCGAGGCAAGGGCGGGACGGATCTGGACAACGGTATGTTCGAAGATCGTGGAAGGATTCAGGTGATCTCTCCACTTTTTTACTACTGTACATAATGTTCGTAATGAAGAAGAACCATCTTGTTCCTAAATTCACGTGTTAATATCCGCTTGCATATGTGAAGATATTATTATTTAAGCATTTATTATTGTTTATATGATGTGTCACATAGATTTCACTGACATTTAGGATAGATATATGCTGTACAAATAGATTTCCGTGCACGTCTCTTCTTGGTTTTCAGGTTGAGGAGGAAGAAGGGTTGCTGGGGGTTTGGACCCCGCGGGATCTACATCAAACGTAGGATTACGGGTGAGTTATACTATCGATGTTATCTAGTTTTTAGCGTACAAGTGTGGTTGTGTGAGTCCTTCTTGAGTAGCATGCCCTGATCTGTGGAGGTTTTGACCCAACAAACCTCTAGGGAGTTATTTCCCGAAACAGAACTGGCGACTCCGCTGGGGAACACATTCTTTTGATTCCCCTGTTGGGTGGTTTCAGCTGTTTGAAAGGTTTCCAACAGTTTTAACTATTGTTTCCAGTCCAGTTAACTTTTTCTCAGTCAGACTGAAGACCTGGTTCTTTATCCAGGCTTGATCTTTTTTATTTTTCATTATTTACTTTTTCATACGCGAGTTTTTCTGTACACAGACGCGTATACACGCAGTTTGCTTCAAAGGAGGGCGCGTATACGCGGGTTTCTTTTGACACAGTCACGTATGCACGCCTGTTTCAAAACTATCAAGTAGCGTATGCCTGGGCAAATTTTGAAATTTTTGATTTCTTGACTTTTTAGTCTTGTCTGCCTGTGGAGACCTGTTCCTGCAGTGTCTTTATATCCTCTGGATTGTGTTGATAGTGGTTATTGGTCTTTTTCTCTCTTGGTTGGTGGAAGACGGACTTATTAGGCAAATCTTGTTTTTTAGTGCTTGCATTTCTGGTTCGAGTACCAAGATCTATTTCTGGGGATTCTTGGCTGTTCTGCTTAATCAGAACAGAGAGCTTATGCTCGTATACTCTTTCCTAGCTTTGTGTCTTGATTTTCGCTTCGATTTTTGCCTATTTTTTGGTTGGTTTTCTTGAGTTCATTTGACTAGGTCTTGTTGCAATTTTTGAAGAGTCTTTCTTGGTTCTTTGAAGTTTTTGATTGCTGCAAGGTTGTACTATTCTTCTGGGCTGAGTTACTGAGTTTCTTGTCTTCTTTGCTCATATAAATATTGCTACTAAGTGGAACTATAAGATTTGGAGCGTTTTTCAAGTTTTGCTTGAAATTCAGACTTGTTTGGCTTGGTAATTGGATAGTTTTCTTGGTCTCTTCGAGCTCTTCTTTTTTATAAAATTCAAAAGATCAAAAAACATTTTGTTTTGTCATTTGCTTTTGTTTTGCATTTTTTTTTTCATTTCATTACATTCTTTGAAGCTTTGTTGAGATTTCTTGCCTTTGGTTTTTGACTTGATTTGGGAAGGGAATTGTCATTGGTTTTTTCCTCTTGTGTCAAGCATATTTTGGTGTCTTTATACTGAGAGTTTCTGATTTTTGGGAACTAGTTTAGTGGACAACCGAAAAGTGATAAAACTGAAGGATCTTTGGGAAATTTCTCTTTGCTTTAGTAGATTTTGCATCTTAGAATTTGCATGCTCTTAGTTATTTGCATTAGGTGCACTTAAGCATTGATAGTCTTTTTCATATATTTTGCGAGTGTGAGTTTGATATTTGAAAAGAAAATTTTTTAGTCTCGTAGAATCCGTGTAGAAATTTCTTTTCATCGAAAGGCAGTTACTGCATTTGCATGTAGTTTGGTTTTCATTAATTTCTTTTCTGCGTCATTAAACACCACAAGTTTCACTTCCATATCCATTGACTTAATATAACAACCAATTAAAATAAGCGCTATAATTTAAAAACAACTAGCAAGTTTTTATTAAGTGTCATACACCAACTAGCTAGGTTGTAGGGCCTTGGATTAGGTGAGTGGAGAGTTAACTCTCCAAGGCCGCTCAAACTAAAACATATAAGTTTATTAATTGAGCCAAATCTAACTCCGTTAGGTGGACCGGGAAAGCTCTCCTCCAGATAGTCAAGCGCGAGGGGAAGTGAAGGCCGAGAAGAGAGATACCCCCTCTCTGATTTGCTAGATCTTGCCTCAAGACCGTTCCGCCCGGCTTCTGACACAGATTGGTGCCCATAGTTTCCATTCCTAGGTTCCACACAGGTGACTGCGGGGGGGCATACCCGTGGTACCTGAGGCAGACGTCGTATCACTTCCAGCAGTACTTCTGGGGGGTGCCCTTGCGAAGTTTGGGTACTTGTGCCGGCAAAGGCTGTTGTTAGGAGGTCGGCGTAACTGTTTCTGTTACCTTCGCTAGTAGGCCTGGGCCGTAATTATCCCAGACTACTTTCGGGAGGTCCTATTCTTCGGTTTCTTGTATTTTGGTTTCCGGTCCTAATCACCCGGAGCGGAAATACCTGAAGGTTGTTTGCTTGGTTGTATCTCAGGGATTTTTTGTAGTGAGTGCTCTTTGCTCCTAGCTTGCCTAGCTTTATACTTTTTGAGTCTAATTAAAATTTGTTAAAGTGGCTGATCAAGCGCCTCGTCGATCGAGGAGAATCCGGGGGTTATCTCCCGAGAGTGCAGAGCCTTCTTCAAGAAGGCGTAGGAGTAACTTAGCAGGTGAGTATCACCCTGTGGCGTCTGACGCAGTGGAGAGAGATCCTCCACAAGGGATTGAAGGTTTCGTAGTTGGTTCTGGTGTTGGTTCCGAGAGGAGCACTCCGCTCACCTCGAGAGTCTTATTTCCGGAAGAGTTAGGAATAGAAGTAGAGGAAGTACCTGAGTCTCCTCAGTCACTTCCATCTCCTCTTCCTCCTGATTATCCGTTTGTTGTTGAATACATCGGACCTGAGTCAGAGAGACCAGAATATCCTCCATTTTATTCATACCTTTCGATGGCCACGACTAGGAACGCGGCTTCTGATGTGAGTGCTGTAGGCATTCAGACTCCTGTTTCAATTGAAGGAGGAGGCACTATTGCTATATCTTCAAATGCTTCTAGTACTGCTGTGTTTGGCTCTGGTTTTACCCAAGCACATGCTTCGCAATCTGGTCCCTTTTGTTTTGGAATTCCCACTAGTGGGATTCCTTCTTTTTCCTTTTCCGCTGCTGCAGCTGCATCTACACCCATGTCTTCCATGGCTAGTGGGTCAGCTTCTTTTCAAGGGTTCCCCTTTGGAACTGGGCATATTCCTAGTTCAAATCCTTCTTTAGGGTCTTTTCTGTTCACTTCTCAGACTCAAAGTTTTAACCCCTGGTCTGGAGGTCAGAGTTCGACTACTTTTACAGGTTGGAACCCTGTGTTTACGACAGTGGGGGCAGGGAATCAGTTTTACGCTGGTCACCAAGGGAATGTTTCTTTCCCTTCGTCGAGTGCTTATCAGACTTTTTCCCCTCTTTCTAATGCTTGGAACCCCTATCAGGGGCTTTCCTCTTCATTCAATACTTCGGGGGGGGGGGGGAACTGGTCCGGTGTTTGGTAACTCTACGTTGGGAGGGGGTCCTTCTCCTTTTTCTACGAGTTCTTTTTGGCAACCTGGTGCCTCATCAAATTTAGGGTATTCTTTTCAGAATGTAGGGAATTCATCCCATCAAGGATGGAATCCTCAGGCTCCGCCTCGTTTGCCTTTTCTGGCAACGTTAAACTTGCCAGATCTGTCGAAATTGACGAATGATCCGATCCGGTATAGTCCGGGGTGGCCTCCGGTTCCCACCAAACTACCTTCAGACATTCCAAAGTTTGAAGGGAAGAATGGAGAGGACCCAGCTGACCACATCACCACCTTCCATTTATGGTGTTCTTCTAACTCCCTGATCGATGATTCGATTAGGTTGAGATTGTTTCAACGCACCTTAACTGGAAACGCTGCCAAGTGGTATATTGAGTTAACTGGGGGCAGTTTTGCTACGTTTGGAGATCTGGCTACAACATTTCTAAATCATTTCCAGTTGCCTGTCCGTTATGATGCCGGGACTGAACTCCTAGCTAATTTTAAACAGGACGATGCAACCCACATTTCTAATCATATTCAGGAATGGCGGAGAAGGAAGAGGCTTATTAAAGCTCATATTCCAGGAGAATTCCTTTTGGAATGGTTTCTAAAATCTCTGCAGTCAGACATTTCTAAGGATGTATCCCTGTCCGGGGTATTTTTTGAGGAGCAGGCCATTTTTAGGGCCCAGCAGCTTGAATTGATATATTCTCAGTCTGGGGTCCTTCACAATAATTTGCCTAATGCTCCTCGCTCCAAATTGGACTTATCCAAAACTAAACCCGGTCCTCATGGTGATGGACTTATTGGGTTGATCAATAGTGGTGCAGCTAACCTGCTTAATCAATTGCAGCAGTTGTCTTTACAATCTGTTCCTTCTGGTCAGGCTGTGCCTGCTGAATCATCGCCTTCTCAGTCTTTGTCGGTGAATGCCGTTCAGACTTCTAACCCTAAAGAAAATCAACGATCCGAAGGGAAGAAGAAGGGACGTAATAAGAAAAAGGGCAAGAATGGGAAGGGTAATGCAAATAAAACCAACGAGCATGTTGGTGAGGGTCCAAAGGATAAAAAGAAAGTGAAGTTTCCATGCAAATTATGTAATGGAGACCATCTTACTCACCTTTGCCCTAAAATTCAGGATGCGCAGTGCTTGTTAGCTCAGCAGGGCTCTTGCAGTTCCCAGGCTGTGTTGACAAACCCTTTTCCCCAAGGGAAACAGCTAGTTGTTGGTGCGAATCAAAATACTGGGGCTTCCTCTGGGGGCACCCAGGAAGGGGAAATTCCATCAAACATATACATGATGAGTGCTCACGTGGATGTCGCCACGAGATCCCGTGATTATGGCGAAGATGAGTCTTCGAAAGCCAAGGGTGCTCCCGATGCTACTGAGCCGCTTCACTTCACGAAGCCTACTGTTGAGCCTATACCTCGGATACCCAAAGCATCTACTAAGCATACGAGGATTAATCCAAATGCCAGGGCTGCCCAGAACTACTCTATTGTGGAAGATCTGGCGCAGAGTCCTTGTGCCATGTCGGCTCTTGAGGTGCTCCATTCTTGTATGGCTCAGCGCAGTGCTCTGCTCACTGCTATTGGGGCTGTCGATCCAAAGAACTCTCTTATGATTACATTTGATATGACTAATTTTAAAAAGAGACTCCCCCATCATATGGATTTTCATATTAAATCATCGTACCGGAAATGCAATATTTTCCGGACGGTCGTTGATGAGGGTGCTTCCACATGTGTGATGTCTCTCACATGTTGGAAGGGAATTGGATCTCCCGCAGCTGTTCCATCTGCTACTCTTCTGACTACGTTTTATGGTCATTCTCACAGACCGCATGGTATTGTCCCAGCTTTGCCCATCTGTGTTGGGGGAAAAACTTTAAATATAGAGGTTGAGATAGTTGATGCAAGCTTGGACTACAACCTTCTGTTGGGGAGAAACTGGATTTATGAGATGGATGCCATTGCATCTTCATTATTTTGGATTATTTGTTTCCCTCACGAAGGGAGGATTGTTACAGTGGATCAACTGGACTGTCCTCCAGTAGACCCGAATGCATTTGCTGACTCAACTATTCCAAAGTTGGATAGTACTAAGGCACCTGTTGAGAATTTAGGGGTTGGAATGTATTCTTCCTTGATGGGTACTTTTGATATTCCACCTCCTACGGTTCATATAAATGCAAATTCATCCTCCAGGGTTCCCCTTCGAAGATAGTTCTTTAGAACTCATTATTTTTCAGACCCTTGGACCTTACCTTCCCCTACCGCCACATTAGCAGAAGGTCAAGTGGGTGGAATGGCATTTCCAATGTCTGCAGCTGAGATTTCTTATCAGTCTATTGTTGACTCTGCAGAGTCCATTCCAGCTCCTCTTTCACCAGAAGAGTTGGATGGAGATGTGGCTCCGTCTTGGACACTTAGTTCTTCTTCTGCCCAGGATTGCCTTGATACCACTCTTCCATCTGAAGAGGCCATCCTGGAAGCTATGACTGGTATAGATAGACCGTGGGATGATTTGCATCATTGGTCTTACTTTTTACCTGATTTGAGCGAAGTTGAATCAAGTTTTCCAAGTCCTGTGTCTCCTGGTCCTGTTCGCCCAGTCCTGAACCCTTTAGCACCAACATAGGTACATGCTGAAGGGAACATGGTTGTGATTTCTCCAACTATCCCGATGAACATTTCCAGGGATCCCAATTTCATTGAGAATGTCTTCATCGGTGTTGAATGTTCCCCTGAAGAGATTTATATTTACACCGATCTCTTTAAAGAGTATAGGGTTGTGTTCGCTTGGACTTATGAGGAAATTCCTGGTATAGATCCATCTATTGTCCAGCATGAGATCAAGACTTACGAAAATGCTAAGCTTGTGAGGCAAAAACTTCGTTCGGTCAATCCTAGGAAGGCAGCAGCTATCAAAGCCGGGGTAGAGAAGCTGCTCAAGGCGGGATTCATTTTCCCGGTTCCTTTGACTGAATGGGTTTCGAACCCTATTCCCGTAGATAAAAAACCAGGAACAATTTGATTTTGCATTGATTTCAGAGACCTTAATAAAGCATGTCCTAAAGATAATTACCCCACACCATTTATAGATCAGATCATTGATGAGTGTGCCGGTAATGAGATTTTCTCCTTCATGGACGGTTTCTCCGGATATAATCAGATTACTATCCGTCTTGAAGATCAGCATAAGACTACCTTTATTTTTCCCTGGGGTACGTTTTCTTACAAGAAGATGCCTTTTGGTCTTAAAAATGCTGGGGCTACGTTTCAGCGGGCCATGTCATATGCCTTTCACGACATCAAACAGATTATCGAGGCATATTTGGATGATTTAGCTGCTCATTCTCGAAAGAGAATGGATCATCCTGCTCACCTCCGTCAAGTATTTGAATGATGTCATTTCTACAAGATTAGGTTGAATCCAAACAAGTGTGTTTTCGCGGTCACATCCGGTCGGTTATTGGGATTCATTGTGTCTAGGGAAGGGATTAGGGTAGATCCCTTCAAGGTTGAGGCAATACTTCGGTTGCCTCCCCCGTCATCTATTCGTCAACTTCAAAGTCTACAAGGAAAAGCTAATTTTCTTAGGAGGTTTATCATAAATTATGCTAAAGTTACCAAGGGATTTATGAGATTGTTGAAGAAGGGAGTTCCATTTTTTTGGGATGACTTCGCTCAACGCTCATTCGATGCTTTGAAAAAAGCATTGACCTCTGCTCCTTTATTGAGCCCACCTGATTATAGCAGGGATTTCCTTTTGTATCTTGCAGCAGCAGAATCTATCATTGGTATGGTTCTGGTTCAGGAGGATGATGCTCTTGCAGAGCATGTTATATACTATCTTATTCGAGGATTGGTAGGACCTGAACTCCGGTATACTCCGATAGAAAAGCTAGCTTTAGCAGCTGTTCATGCTGTGCAACGACTCCGGCATTACATTCTTCTACGAAAAACTTATGTTTTGGCAGCAGCCAATCCATTTCAGTTTGTTCTCAGTAGGCGAGTGATTGGGGGCAAATACAATAGATGGATTGTGATTTTGCAGGAATTTGATCTTGAGTTTATGTCTGCCAAGTCCAAGAAATCATTGGTTTTCGCGAAATTGATCTCCGAGTTTCCCTGTGGGGAAGAGATAGTCTATGATGAATCCTTCCTGGATGAACATTTTTTTCTTATCTCTCCACAGGATCCTTGGTATGGAGATATCATTGTGTATCTTCAGACTACGAAGTTTCCCTCTACTTTTTCGAAAGATGAGCATCGTAAGTTGCGTCACTTGGCTAAGAATTACTTGATTATTGGTGATGCTTTATACCGTCGAGGGGTTGATTCAATCCTGAGACGTTGCTTAACTTTCGAAGAAGCTGAGGCTGTGCTGAAATATTGCCACAGTGGAGCTTGTGGTGGTCATTTATCTGGGCTTTCTACAGCCCAAAAAATCTTGTGTGCTAGGTAATTTTGGCCTTCGATTTTCAAAGATTGTGTGGAGTCGGTCAAAAAGTGTCATCCGTGTCAAGTTTATACTTGAAAAATGCACGCTCATCCAGCTCTGCTTTTTCCAGTCATTACTGTCGGTCCCTTTACAAACTGGGGTATTGATTATACTACTTGTAACCCGCCTTCGGCAAAAGGTCACAAGTACATTATTGTAGCAGTAGACTACTTTACGAAGTGGGTCGAGGCTATGCCTACTTTTGGGAATGATGGTGAGACTGCAGCTCTTTTTCTTTTCAACCAGGTTATTGCTCGTTTTGGTATTCATAGAGAGATTGTCACTGATCATGGCAGTCATTTTCAGAATAGCATGATGGCTGAGTTGGCTCTAAAATTAGGTTTCCGGCAGGAGCATTCATCTCTGTATTATCCCCAGGCCAATGGGCAAGTGGAAGCCGTGAATAAATCCTTGAAGACAATTCTTCAAAGTAAAATTAATAAAGCTCGATCCAACTGGCATATCATGCTATATCCTGCACTTTGGGCATACAGGACGTCAATGAAAACTGCAACTGGCTTTACTCCGTTTCAGCTAGTTTACGGGTTGGAATCCGTATTTCCTATTGAATGTGAGATTCCTTCTCTTAAGTTAGCTGTTTAACTTCTTTCTGACACTTATAGTCTTGAAGAACGTCTCCTTCATCTGGAACATCTCGATGATCAGCGTCGGGATGCCGCCACGATGAATGAAGCGCATAAAAACCGAGTTAAAGTTCAGTACAATAAGGCGATCAAGCCTAGGGTTTTTTCAGAAGGTGACCTTGTTTTGGTCTATGCCCAAGAAAAAGATGCCGTGGGGGCAGGAAAGTTTAAGTATATGTGGTATGGCCCCTTTATCGTTAAAAAAGTCCTTAAAAAAGGAGCATATACCTTGGTTTATTTTGAAGAGAACGAGTTGCCGGAGCCCAGAAATGGGCTCTATTTGAAAAAGTATTATGCCTAGGCTTTGGCCTAGCATTTTTCTTTTGTATATAGTAGTTTTGCTTTGTACATATCTGGTTTTTCGATCTTTGATGGGATGGTGATGTTTTTGATCTGCTTTGGCAGGTTGTGTCGGATGTCATGAGTCATTTTGGTTTCGCCGATGGTGCTAGTAGACACACCCGGAACTTGGCTTCCGCGGCTTGGGTGCTTCATCATCCATCCAGTCAGCTGTTAGTATCAAGAGGAGTCTGTATTGGTCCTGCTTCCAATAATATAGCAGAATACACTGCAGTTATTTATCTACTCTCGGAGGCAATATCTTTGGGTGTTGATTCGTTGGTAGTTTTCTTGAACTCCCAGCTGGTGGTGTCGCAGTTGAACAATACTTATCGGGTTCGAGATCCATTTTTACTCTGATTGTTCTTGAGGGTACGTTTGTTACAAAGATCATTTCAATTTTTAACTTTTATTCATATTCCTCGAGCTGACAATTGGATGGCAGACTCATTAGCTAATCAAGCAATTGATTGGCATATTAATCATTCCATACAATAAAATTTAATCATCAAAAACATCATACAATTTTATACATTTGTCACATCACATCAAACATCGCTATATATATATTATCAGAGTGTTCAAAAATTATACAAAATTTGGATCCATAAGTCATACAAAAAATTTGGGCTTATGCCTGATCATGTTCAGTCTCAAAAAATATACAGTCATCCAATAAATCATATCTATCTACTCCTGTGGTCCCTGCCCAAAAGTTGTGTTCCTATAGAACACGATCGCGGTGGCAACTCGGCGGAATAATCGTACCCAGTCACGAGGTACTCCTACCACCCGTCTCTGGATGGCCTCAGGCAGATCTTCCACTGCAGCCATAGGTACTTGGCGGGTTAACCCCTCCAAGTTCCTCTGTACAGCCTGGAGGGTCCTGTCTGGGTCTACTATATCTGCCTCGCCTCTGCGGTGCTTATGTCGTGGGTAACCCTCAGGTCGGATTGGTCCAATATCTATATCATGATCATTATAAACTTGTAAGTCATTTTGAATCCAAACAAAAACATGTTTTATTTTTTCATACATATTGAAAAAAATCCAAAAAAATTATATAAGTTAAAAAATTGCAATCTTACCGATTGTGCCCCATGTCGCGCCTAGTGGAAGGACAAGGTCTGGATCGCCACGAAAATCCATCTCGGCATAGGGATAGTCTTCCACAGCGATGATTTTTTCTCCCCACCATTAGAAGAACTCATCATCCCAAGTGGTTCGGGGAACTTCACTTCCCCCCAGTCTCTTCATCAGGTCTGCCCATCGGGCAATTCTTGGGTCCCTTGGGCTGCTGATAGAAGAGATCACTTTGGGTCTCAACCCAGGAATCTTCTCGAAGAATAATGTCATCAAGATTGTACCATATCCGAAATGTTTTGTCTTTGTTTTTCGGATAGAAGTTAATTGTTGCTTCATGTTCATTAGTAGGGTTGTGCACCAATCATATATATGAGTTAAGCATTCCACTGCTATACTCATTTGAGTCCTGGATGCCTGGTGTAGGGAAGCAGAACCTGCTACCCTGCCAATGGTAAAAAGGAGGATTTTCATGTGCAAGTCTCTTAAATCTTTGATAGCAATTTGAGTCCCAACTTTCTTGGAACCCTCTACGCAGTAGACGTGGACGTAATCTTCCACGGTGAGCCCTCCCAAAGGTTTTCCATGTAAGTCTACTGGCTCCCCCCTCCGGGAGAGTCCAGTAATAAAATAGATATCTTCCACTTCGATACGTATGGGAATTTGATCTATGATGAAGCAATCTTCTTCTGGTTCCCATTAATTCACAAGCATTTCGAGCAACCGGACATTACTCTTCATATTTGGCATTTTGAAAAATTTGAGCAATCCATAATTTCAGAGAATATTGAGTGATACTTGGTCCTGCATTAATTCATTTTCAATGGCACTGTGCTCACGCTCTCTCCAAGATATAGTCATCCTGCAAAAATTCAATAATTTTTTCATTAGATTCATGTTTTTTCATTTTGGGTTGCGCATACGCGACTTTCTTTGTACACAGTCGCGTATATACGCGGCTTGGTTATTATAAACCCGCGTATGCGCAAACCCGTGATTTAAAATAAATAATTCTACGGTGAAAATTCATAATTTTTAACTTATGAACGGACAAAATGAATAACAAGGATGAATTAAGAGCTTACCTGACAAATTCGGTGAAATTTGACGGTCAATTGCTCCTGTTTTGACGAAAGAGGCTTTTTCTCCAGAGCTCTTTTTCCCAAATCAGCAAGTCACAATGAACCAAATATGAGATTGGTATATTTTCAAGTACATTTTGACGAAGTTGAGATTTTTCCCGGTTTTTTATCCATGACTGCTGACCCGTCATGGCAGGTATATGATCTTCACTGGCATATAGGTTAGGGAATCCACTTTTCGTTGCATTTTGCATACTATCCTCCATTCTGATCACTTGCCATAGGGTAGATCCCATCAGGTCATGAGTATTACACCCATTTCACTCGCCGATTATTTAATCATGACTTGGTGGTAGAGCCTTCCTTTACATGGGCTTCCTAGTTAGTTCCTCGCTATCACTTGTTGCCCATGCTGCGTTTTATGTAGGCTCTGGAGTCCTCTTTAGTCCCGCCATGACTTATGTGTTGAAGCTTCATTCTTCTTCTTCCTCACTATCATTTTTCTGGCTATTACCCTAGAGGCTCCCTGGTGTTGTTGAGTTGTATTACTGCATTGCATATTGGCTACTAGTTTATCCTGGCCTTTATCCGGCTTCATTTTGGACTCGATGTTTAAGCCCACTTTTGACCTTGACTGTCTGTACAAGTTAACCATTGCATACATTTGGCTATTGCGACTTGACACCCTTTTACCCATGGATGGAACATGCCTCTGAGTATCGCTTACCAGTTTCCGCCACCTTGCATTGAGCATAGGATCGTTCCAATCCCAGGAACTAGTGCATATGTTTCTTTATACTCGTTCTATCCATTGTACCATAGCATTCTTTTATTCTTTTTCAGGCTTATTATATGAAAAAGACAAAAAAATCAAATATAACAAAAAGAACAAGAACGGGATGTAACTACGTAATTTGATGGCAGTACAGTGTCAGTTTGTCGCCCTTGAACAAAGCACATATACTTATATTTTTCCTTCATTTGGGATGGTTTTATTTTTGACCTAAGTACAGCCTTTACCTTGTTTCACTGGTCAGTTCTCCCCCAGTTGGTTATCTCTTCCAATCATATGGAGAGTTTGTTTTTGCCTCTTGCATAACATACTTATACAGTGTCACTTTTTTTTACTGCCATGGTCATCACGAGCCGTGCTTTTGTTCAAGGGAAGTCTAACCAGAGTCGGCCATTATGCGGTGTCTCTTGACTCATAATTCAGTCGGCCTTCCCGGTCTTGTCAGTATCTTGTTCTATCACATCAGATGTTTTGGTCTTCTACTCGTGCTGATTTGAGAAGGTCTCCATTGACTTCTTGCTGGCGGGTTTGTATCTTATCGACTACGACACATTGCTCTGAGAGCAAACCTAGAGCCGCACCCTGGCCCTATTTCCATCATTGATAGGTGACCTTGTGCTCAGCATTTGATCATCATTATGGGTCTTCGACTGAGTGGTTTCCCTTGTGTTCGACGTCAGCATACATTATCACACTTGGGATTCGTGCAGTACCTTGATTTCCATTTGACCCTATCGGTGGATATCTCGCCTCTGTGTCATTTTCATTATTGGGTTGTTCAGAGGGTTTCTTCCATGCGCTAGCTTCATCTTGTGCATGTCGGAAACGTAATTCGATTTTCGTTCCGTCACTCTGCTTCGTCCGATTCCTTCCAAATTTTGGCTTGCGGGTTACACTCGCGCTGGACTGATGTGGGATGCCTTAATGCCTTCCTTCCAGCAGATCTTTTCCCATCGACTCCAACTCATTTCTCTGGGAATAAGGTCTAGAGTATTTTTGTCAGTACCTTAGGGTTTGCAGTCATTAGTGGCAGACTCTTCGCTATCGACAGTGGGGATTCATCATTGCCTCCTGATTGGTAGATTCTTCCAAGTGTTCGACTTCAACTCATTCATTCGCACTTGTTAGTTTGTACTGGGGCACCTTGACACTCATTTTCATTATTGGTGGGTTGTCTCGCGTTGGTTAACGGTTTACATTATTGACCGGTAATCCAATTATTTCTCACATGGTCGACTTCAGCTCATTTATTCCCATTGTGTAGAATTGTGCCGTCGAGATCGGTGAAGACCTCGGGTTGCATCAGCATTTTCAGTTCACTTTTGACAGTCCATTCAGTTTCTGCCAGTGATGTCGTTCACCCTTATATGTTGCAGTTCAGTACCGCAGCATCTTATATGTTGGCTCCCGAGTTGCGTGATTGTACCATGTGTTCCACCCCTTATGATTTGGTACTTGGAGATTCAGTTACTTTTATGATCAGACATCTAGTTTCAGCATCATTGATCAGCTTTCTATATGTGATATTTGGACATTGATTCCGACTTGTACTTCCAGGCCATGCTCAGATGATTCATTGTGTACTTTCAGTTTAGCTATACTCGTATACATTCTGGATTTATCATGTACTTTCCATATGATATATTTCTGACTGAGAAAGGGTATGCCCGCCTCAGCATGAGTTGACTCTCTGTTTTCTTCCATTGGTTTTTGGCAGGCTGAAATCTGGTGAAGTCCTCTCTTGTCCTTGCGACGTTATTTCTATGTGCATAATACATTTCAGCCATCATGTACCCCTTCTGACCTCATATATTAGGGGGAATCTGTTATAGCATCATTTTTCACCATCATGTGATTCATGATTGTCTCTTTGGCCTTGGGCACCCATTCCCACAGACTTGAACAAAATTCATAAAAAACAGTGTTAAAAATCCCATACGTGGGTATGCCCAGACTTTTCCACGTGTATACGCGAGTCCATACACACTTTTCCGCGTATTCCATTCAAATCATTAAAAAATATATAAAAATTCCCTATTTTCGGGCTGGGTTGATGGTTACTCTAGTAGTTCAACCACCTCAGCACATGGCCAACTGTTTCCAACTGATTGAAACTACTTTGAGGGAGTATAAAAGCCCCTCATATGCATGGCCTAAGGGAGAGAGAAATTTATAGACATTATACTCTGTTGGAATCCCAATTCAAGTCTGATTTCCCGTGCCTCCTGCACTTTCCCAGATTTATACAGGAAACCCTTGTTTCCTGGAGATGTTCATCAGTTCATATGCCATCTCGAGTGCACAAGTCTTGAAAGTATCTTAGCGAGGCAAGGGCGGGACGGATCTGGATGACGGTCTGTTCGAAGATCGTGGAAGGATTCAGGTGATCTCTCCACTTTTTTACTACTGTACATGCTATTCGTAATGAAGAAGAACCATCTTGTTCCTGAATTCACGTGTTAATATCCGCTTGCATATGTGAAAAGATTATTATTTAGGCATTTATTATTGTTTATATGATGTTTCACATGGATTTCACTGACATTTAGGATAGATATATGCTGTACAACTAGATTTCCGTGCACATCTCTTCTTGGTTTTCAGGTTGAGGAGGAAGAAGGGTTGCTGGGGGTTTGGACCCCGCGGGATCTACATCAAACGTAGGATTACGGGTGAGTTCTACTATCGATGTTATCTAGTTTTTAGCGTACAAGTGTGGTTGTGTGAGTCCTTCTTGAGTAGCATGCCCTGATCTGTGGAGGTTTTGACCAAACAAACCTCTAGGGAGTTATTTCCCGAAACAGGAACAAGCTCCTCTACCTGGAAACCAAGACAAGTAGGAATTATATTTTCCAATTCCCCCCCTTAATAACTACTTGTCTCAATCTCAATCAACAAAGTCTATTTGTGGTACTTGTGTTTATAAACATAAAGAAAAATATGTCTACGTCCATATAAAGGAACAACCATCAACCGGAATGCATGGGTGCCCCTGCTGCAACAGCCAGTCTACTAGGATGTCTTTCGCATACATGGTTATGTCATTATAACTCTCCATCATTATTAATTTGAAATCTTCTAAGGCTACTAGCTCTATCAAGTTGTCTCTTAACCCTCGTAAAGGTGTAATTAGAAAGTTGGATTCCCGAGTTCCACTCTTGAACTCCTGAATCACAGATCTCCCGAATTCAATTACAGAACAACATCTCAAGTTGTCACATAACCTCACCAGAATACCACTATCACGTCTTCAACAAATGAGGGATCCTTCCTTAGACCCACAACTGCTAAACTAACTCGACAACCATCCATGATGAGATTTTACCCTCTTAAAATGAAGCTTCACCAATATCCAAACCCTATAACAACTGATCTAGTCTCTTATGTTGTAATGATTGCATTCAAATTTCTCATATGTATTTGATTATATTGTAGAGATTGTGAATAAATGGATCGTATTCCAACCAATAATTGTAAATAAAATTATTATATGCTCGGTATGGCACAATTCCTTTACTATAACTCCATGCACAGTGATATGTTTCGGGCTTCACTTAGTACATATCTCCCCAATCATCTTTGGTTCAAATCTCGGTCAAACCACACCTACTTCCAATGCGTAAAGAACAAGTAGGGCATGACTTCCTTCTAACACACATGTCTAATAGTGTGTTCATGGTCAAGGACGCCAAAAGGGTTGTGGCCTTGGTTAACCTTGTATCCACTCGGCGTAATTGGGTGTATTCGTTGGCAGGTTGTGCAACATGCCCCTTGCTACACCATTTCGCTCACCTCTAACATGTCAATCATTCATTCAGGGTTGGGATTGACATATTGAATTCCTGTCTACTTTTTGGATCACCAAATAATAAAAATAACAGCTCCAACATGGCACGGTCTAGTGTTTTAGATATCAACAATCTCCACATATATGAACTAGGCCCGTGTGGTAGCTCGGGCCTTTGATTCTTGAAGATTCTAGTTGCTGCTAAGTGAATGTATCATCCTTGAACATCCAGAGGCTTGTGAGGAAGACTTCAGGGCTTCATTACATATTTTGGCACCAGGACAAGTAGCATTCATCAGCTACAGCGCAGTTTCCTACAGAAACTAAGTTATTTTGGAGAGCAGCTGCAGCAGTGGGTTTATTGCCCTATTTGGAGTGTTTGGGGTTTCCTGTGTGGGAATCAGCCCTTCATTTAGGAGATCTGTTGGAGGAGGATCAACCATATTGTATATCATATCAGCCATTTCCCATCATTAATTTATTTTCAGATATTATTCATCCCTAGGGCCAAATCTACTATATTTTGTGTAGTGTGTATTTCCAGAAACCTTTTCTAGGTTGTCTTGGAATTCTGTTTTGGAGCATGGATCTCTTGCCTTAGAAATTTTGGAGCATTATATCAGTAGCAATATATTTTTATAGCCTTCAACTACTATTCTCTCTTAGACAACGCAGTTTTTTGGATTCCTGTATTTCATGCATTAACAACATTTTAGATCTAGGTGTATGCTTTCATGGTATGCTTTTTTGCCCAACTTGAGTGATATTTTCCTCAAGATATTGTACCTATTTTGTTGTTATATTCATAATGTAATGGATCTAATGTTGTCTCATGCTTTGATCTATTATATTTCTACATATTTCCAGTTTTATGCACTCTATTCCTGCTTTTCCCATTTGGGAATATTACAGTGGTATCAGAGCATAATATTGGCTCAACATGTGTACTTCAACCATTATGTCATCCAAGGAGGCTTCTCATAGGAAGGAGAAGTTCTACAGAAGAGATGAAGGTAAAACCTCATTTTCAGGAGGGAAGGAGTTCTCAAAACTTCTTCTTCAAACGATGCAGTGCATTAGCAGAGACATCTTAGAGATGAGAATGGAGAGATGTAGAGATTCTCCAAGAGGGCTTGTATATGAAGAAAGCTCCATATTTTCACATTATGGGTGTGAGAATTCAGCTACACCATCAGATCTACAATGTGACACCATGCCTTGGGTCATGGAAAGAGAGATAGAGGAAGGAGATGTACCAAAGGAGGAGACTCTTGGTGACTATCTTCAAGAGTATGAATCTCAAACTCAGAGATTTAGAGATCATCTAAACTTCCAAGGGTTTTGTAAGATCAAGGAGGATAGAAGATCTAGCAACCATGATAGAAGCACAAGGTACAAGCAGCATGATGTGGGTAGATTCTTGCTATCTACTTTTGATGGATCACCTAAATGTTCAGCTAGGGCTTGGGTGAAGGAGCTATACACCTATTTGCAGCAACGCCAAGTTTCAGAAGATGAAGCTGTTAGAGTAGCAGCGCTGCACCTTGAAGGTAAGGCTTATGCCTGGTGGTTTTATGAGTCTTCTTCACTAAAATATGAAAATATGTTTACTTATGCAAGGTTCAATAGGAAAATGGTAAAGATATTTGATGAAAAACATTCTGAAACTTCCTTGGTTGAGCTAGCCAAGCATACACAAACAAAACCTTTGCATGAGTTGGAAGGATCTATAAATCCAACTCCATTTTAGAAAACTATTGGGGGGATTAAAAACTTATATAATACCTTCCTAAAGGCAAGATCCCCATTTCATAAAGTGCTCTCTTCTCAAAGGGAAGACATGGAGGAACTAATCAAAGAACCTCTTAAGGATGATGAGGCAACCTCCATTCATGATGAGGGGAAGGGAAGAAAAGAGGTAACAGCGTTGTCACAGCAGTAGCAGATCTAGTACCTCATGAATAGGAAGATGGATAATTTTCTCCAAAGAGATAATCTCTTGCACTCTTGCAAGGAGTTCCAAAGCATCTCACATATGGATATCAGGGCACAGTCCATGTGCAGCATGTGCCATTCTTGACAGATTGTGAGATCTTGAAGATAGAAGAAGATAAAGGGGAGGACAAGCATCATATGATGAGGAGAACACACCCCTTTCTATTTCAAAGGGTTGATGCACAGAAGAGGCAAGAGGATTTGTGCAGTGAGGACAAGGACAAATCAGTCCACTCACATATACAACCTGCTCTAGGCCTTGATGTTTCATTACATCGAGTCATTCCACCAGGGAGACCCCCTTATTGGAAGATGAATAAAGAGTTCTCTCAACATGGTGCAACATTTATATATTTGGTTGGGGAAGGAGCCTTGGGAGGAGCTAGCACAACATAGAGAACCTTTGATGGGTTCAAAGGAGGAGTGAGCAATTTTCTGATATGGACATTGCTATCTCCCACTCAGCTATTTGCGCTAAAAGATGATTCAGAAATATATGATGACATGAGCATGGTGTCAAATGACCACTCCATAGCCTTGGAGCAGTAAATGACACTTCCACACCTGAGGAAGATTTATGAATATGACAAGAGGTTATTAACACTCTTGCATCCATTGGAAAAACTATGGAAGTTTTGGATGGGAAATGCCTTCCAAGAGGAGGTTGACCTCCATGTACTTCAATCTTGTCTTAGGAAATATTAGCTACAAGGGAGGCAAAAAAGGTGGGGTAACAATACTCCAACATGTGAACTTGGCATTGAGCATGTCAAAGAGGAGAGTTATTGGTATGCAAGTAAATCCTCTCTGCAGACAGAGACAATCCCTCTAGCCCTAGAGTGGGTCTAGTAATAAAGAGACAAGATAAAGTGTAGGTTTCTTAACTATTGAATGAAAAGGACAAGGTAGATCGACCTACCTGGAGTCCAACGCTAACATGGCTGTGGTGGTGATGGTCTCTTGATCTCTGCTTCGATAGGTCACAATCTTTCTGTTACAATGCTCGGATACCTGCACAAAGATCAGCAAACAAGAGCAGCATACAAAACAATGATTTCATTCATAATCAACTAACCAGTCAAGGATGGTTAAGCATATTGCATCAAATAAAGCACATAACGCAAGATGGGAACCAAACAATATTCATGTATATGTATTAATATAAGAAAGAGTTACAACCGAGCCTTGACGTCACAGCCTTCTTCAGCGAGGTTTAGTCGAAGCGCATCTCGATGCATCGTCGGGGAATTTGGACAGGATGAAGACACAATTCTAAGCTCTCTCAATGAGGGTCTCTTCCATTCTATCTTTTCTAGCAAAGTGCATAGGAATCTCTTCAGTGTTTATGCTATAATATGTTCAGTTCAGCTAGCACATCAATGGAATATGGTTGTATTTATAGAGGGAGAGGAGGAGGTTGGGATCCCTACAATAGTGGAAGGGAGGCCTTATCCCTTGGGAGGTTTCACCAAAAGGTGGAAACAAGAGGCCAAAGGAGGAAGGTCGTGGTTATTTAGTCAAACCACTCCAGATGACTCGCCCACGAAGTTTGTTATGATGGAAACTTTGCCTCTATTTTTTAAAAAAATTCTATAAACAAGTTAGCGCAGGTAGCTAACTAGGACAGAGTGCCAATGGGCGCGGGGCCCAGTGTTAATTTCCCAATCGGCGCGAGGGCATAACGGTCTACTAGCACCAATGAAAAAACAGGTGTTTCTGGTGGTCCGTTCAGGAAATTGTCAACAGAAGGAATGTTGTACTCATGGAAAGGGATGCAATGATGGTCTTTGCAAGACATGAAACTATATTTTGGTCACAGAAATGAGCCTCCAATTTTCTGGATGGGGGTTGTAGGGACAGTGACAAAATGCTGTGTAAAAGATGCCCCCTAAATCATGAAGTCTGAGAGAGAGGAAGGGGTGAAATGCTTTACAAGAACGCGTTCGAACCAAACACCACTGTCGGAAGACCTACAATTACAAATACAATTGATATCTATAATACATGAACATGAGGCATGGGTGCAGCCATCCGTAATAGAGTACATATATAAACTGAGATCCGAGGTATGGATGCAGCCATCCCGTAGTAAGGATCAACAAATAGACTCGGGTATGGTTGCAGCCATCCAATCAAAAGAGTCATGTAATAAAGTCATGATAGACCATAATATCTCGTAGCCTGGATCTTATCAGACAAAACCCAGGGTCTTGTGCTCCATCTCGACCCAAACAAGTACAAATTCAAGCATGCGAATATATGAGCTGAAGTCAAACTTGCAAGAAAATCACTCGATTACCAGCCAATGATGAAAGTTGTTAACGGGCACAAGAGAAACCACCAATAATGACAATGGCTCTCAAGGTAAAATAGGTACAATCCACGGAATGTGAACAGTGATCTGGTGTCGAACACCCGCAGAATCACTCGATCGATGGCCAATGATGTGGACCTATCGTTGAATGCGAAGAACTTTCCATTGAGGCATGCAAGCTCCAACGTACCGGTAGGGAGTCTCTAGACCAACTTCCTGGATAATGAGCTGAATTCAACAGGAAGTGACCCGTCGAAGGAGGGCTATCATGTTTCCCACATCATCGACACGAGATAGAGGAACATGATGATAATGAATCGGGACCAACAGAGAATCAAAGGGAGGTTGAAAACTACAGAGGTAAAACTTCTCTTGAACATATCAACGACACGACTCTGGATTTGGCAGTATTTGACATCAAAGGGATCTGAGGTCATGATGATGTGGCAAAGAGCATATGAGAGGTCAAAACAGATTACCCAAACTCGTGAAGGAAAAAATGACGAAGATTGAGATGTCCCCAACCCGACACGAATGCAGACGAGCGTCATGTTCAAGAGCGACGTACTGCAACCACAACTAAAAACTGGTTCCATTTTCCCCCACCATTTCTGGTGAGTACCCAAATTATTTTTTAAAACAAGCTTGAAGGGGATAGCATATGCTTGCAATGTAAGCTTTTCCTTCGGACAAATCCAACCTAGTACATTTTACGAGCCCTAGGAAGGAGGAACTCGAGTAACATCATGGTGACGATTTTCGATGCCATCAGGGTTTAACGAGTTTGACAAAGGGAGAATTCAGCATCTTTTCATGTTTAGAGAGTTTGAAAAGAAGCAAAAAAGAAAACTCCAGCATATCCCTTTTCGTAAATAGTCTCTCAGATCCAAAAAGTTAGAAAACAATATCTGAAAGAACCTCTTAGTCACGATAGGCTAAGGTATTCCTTTTTCATAAATAATCTATCCCAGCCCGAAAAAGGGGTAAACGTATACTAGGTAGATATGGTTTCGTAGCCATTTAACGAGTTCAAAACGACAAGGGTCTCGGAAAAATTTTCAGTTTTAGAGAGTCAGAAAAGAGCTAAAAGATGACTCCAGTGGTGACTTTTTCGTGTTTTTACCGAGTCCGAAAAAGTACAAAATGCAACTCGTTACTTCATCGCTATCTCATTAAAGACCTGTCGCTGCACAAAAAACAAAGGTAAAACCCATTTCTCGAAATAGAAAAATGTGATAATCGAAAAACATGTCTTAAAACCTAATTAAGGTTCTGAAAAGTTATAAAATGCCAAAAATGGTAAAAAAAAATTATTTTTCACTTTTACCTCTTGTGGAGCAATAGTTACCCATTTCGTACTGCGATTTTGCAGCGACGATAGCGAGCAATCTGGCAGACCAATCTCGAATCCATCAGTTCCAGGTAAGAGCCGACATCCCTCCCCACATTTTAAGTCTTCTTTCATTACCTGCAACCTTAAATTTTGATTTTTGAGGGATAAATTGTGAAAACTAGGGCACGGCAGTTGGCGCGAGTTTCGGGCACGACGGTTGCCGCGAGTTTCGGGCATGGACTCGCGCCAATCGCCCAATTTTTGAACTAGGGCACGCCCATTGGCGTGACTATTTCTAAAACAGTTGCGCCAACTGCGCAGACCTTTTAAAACTTACAATGAAAGTAAGCAAGCCTAAATTCCACAAATATTAGCTTTTGATTTGGCTAATAATGTCCATATGAACATGTTTGCAAGTGTAAAGTGGAAAAATGGTGATCGAGTGGAAGGGAAGGGAACACAGTGAAGAAGACGAGCTTGCCATGGATAATGAGAGATGCATGGAAGCTCTTAGAGACTGTGGACTAAAAAATCTATCCATGACACTGTGCCTCAAAGCTCAACTAGAGCTACTGCAATACTTGATCAGTATCTGGGATGAGGATCAGGAAAATTCATTCTTCAGGATCAGGAACTCGAGATTGATGTCTCAGATGTTTACTTCATAATAGGATTGTCACGAAGTGGGGCAACACCATTCCTAACCGGCACTCGGTCCACCATGGAAAACATGACCATGGTGATCGACAGGGTATGTCGAGGGGCACGAAAAGGATCAAGAAGCGGGAAAGTGGATATCCAAACTATCCTGGACTTGGCACTAAAATTAGTGCTACACACCATCACGTGAGCTATGGGATCATAAGCACCACACGAAGCAACAAAAACACAGCTTCTTCTTGCAGTAGACTGTTTAACACCGACCCTCTACAACTGGGCAGAGGCAATGACGACCAATATGAAACGTTAACTGATGAAATGCAAGAAGACCAAATTGAAGCAATTTGGTTATGGTTCTATCCTGGTATCGTTCTTCCTAGAAAGACTACCAATATTTCAGCGTCAGGAGGTCATAGTCCCCACACCACCAGCACTAGAACCACGGATGGCCCGATGGGCAGCTCTGATGCCAAGGTCAGGGGGCGGTCAGCAGATGTACTGGAGACCGGAGTTATTTGATTGGCTCCACCGACAGTTGATTGCCGTGGAGGACTGGCCCTACTCTAGCACATATTTCACTGGTGATCCAGACCTCCCACTCCCGGAAGGAGAGGATTGGGATGAAGCACTTGGAAAGACTCTTTTTTAATTTTCATGAGTATTATGATTTTTTTTTGGTATGTATGTTCTGACATCCTATCCATGCATTTGCAGATGTAGACCCAGAGAGACCTGCAGGGATGTCTCCGATAAACCTCACGATTTTGATATTTCCCCTCAGGGTGAGGAGGAGGAGATCATCCACAACTTGGAGGGAATCATCTGTGGGGTTCCAGACTATGCGCGATTTGACAATGTTCCTTGTGCATATTAGAGACACATTGTATGGGTGTCAAACCGAGTTCATTTCTTTTTAAGGCGGCTTGTCCAGGTAGTGACATGCTATCATGATCATCATGCCGATTAGACACCTAGGCTTTATTTCTGCATATTTTTGAGAGACATGATGTCTCAGGATGTAACAGAAACACACATATTTTTTGAAACTTATGGTGCACACTGATGCAAACATTCGATATATATATACATATATTTTCCTGTTTGATATGAATCTCTCATGTGATGATGATTTTACAGATTATGCAAATGTCTATCCAATACAATGTTAGCCATTGTATCAGTTAACGCATTCATTTGTCTAGGAATATGTTGATATGTGATATAATCAAAATGTCTTTCCAGTAAACGAACACATAAATAGAATCTTAAAATGTGAGGGTTTCTAACTGAATAATTCCCATTAAGTTGAATAACAACAAGCTGTTAGTCTAGATTTATAACCAATGCACTAATGTCGAGGGTAATCGCCTCGGTTAACAGTTCAATGAAAGCACTATATTCAGTGAAATTTTTTGTAGTTCATCCTAGAAAAATACCTTGTGGGTCTATCAATTCACCAATAGGATCATAAATCACCCAGGCTGCCGAAGAAAAGTTCCGGGTACTGCGGGAACCACCATCCATGAAACGGACATAAGGGGTAATAGACATCTGCACAATAAGCAACGATCCAATAAGCAGGAAAACGCTTGCAAAACGCACCAAGAAAAAAAATGTAAAAAAATGAAAGGAACACCTATGTACACAAAACATGCACGAATGACTCATGCATAATATTTTTTGAGATACAACCCATTTCTGGGCTGATCTAATGGATGACCTTCATAATCAATGAGCTCATAGGCCCCATTCTTCAAAACGCGTTTAACAATGTAAGGCCCATGCCACATGGGTTGAACTTCTCCTGCCCCCATCTTATCATGAGCTTGGTCATACAGGAGGACGAGGTCTCCTTCTACAAAGGAGCGAGGGGAAACTGACTAGTCAAAATGAGATTTGACCCGCTTCTTCTGTGCCTCGATGACCAAAGCAGCAAAGTGGCGAGTTTCATCCAGCCTTTCTAAGTAGAGAAGACACTCTTCTTCAGGTGAAGTGTTGGGCAGTAATTCAACAGCCAACTTGAGTGAAGGTATTTCACACTCAATCGGAAGGGTAGCTTCCAGACTGTAAACAAGCTGAAATGGAGTGAATCTAGTCGCATCCTTGACTGAGGTTCGATATGCTCAGAGAGCCGAAAATAACATGAGATTCCATTTGAATTTGTGCATCCTAATCGTACGTTGAAGCATGGTGACAAGAAATTTGTTCACAGCTTCAACCTGGTCATTGGCCTGAGGATAGTACGGTGTTAAGCTTTCGTGATGCAAGCCCAACCTGGAAGTCAAATCTGCCACCATATAATGTTGAAAATGGGAACCATGATCGGTAATGATGGCTTGAGAGACACCAAACCTAGAAATGATGTGATTGAATATGAACTGAGTTGTTGTCTTACCGTCGGTGGCAAGTGTAGGCATTGCTTCGGCTCATTTGGTGAAGTAGTCAACAGCTATGATAATAAAAGCATGCCCCCCGGCTAAGTGAGGGTTACACATCATAAAATCGATGCCCCACTTCGCAAAGGGAACAATGGTAAAGACAGGGTGGAGATGTGCAGGCGGCACGTGCATCCTGCGCTGATAGATCTGGAAATCATGACATTTACGAACAGTGACAATGCAGTCTCTGAAGATAGAGTGCCAGAAATACCCAACACGAAGGATCTTATGTGCAGTGGCATAACCAGACATGTGACCGCCACAAGCGCCACTATGACAATCATTCAAGGCTTTCTCAGCCTCCTCGAGAGTCAAACATTGGCAGAGAATGGAATCTACTCCGATGCGGTAGAGTGTATCTCCGACTATACGATAAGGTTGCGATTGATGGCAGATGCGTCGGTGAGCATCCTTCATCAACTCAGATCTAAAAGTGGAAGTCTGAAGATATATGATGATATCACCGTACCAAGGATCGAGGGTGCTAATCAGAAAAAGAGAATCGTCTAGAATGCATTCTTCAGAACCAGACGAGGTAGAGTCAGAGGGGAGGGAACAAATCAGATCGGCAAATACCAATGATTTCTTCGACTTGGAAATAGTAAATTCCAAATCTAACTCTTGGAGGATAACAATACACTCTGAGTATTTCCCACTAGCAATTGTCAAGACAATATATATGTCATGGGGTTTCATTTAGAAATCACAGTCAAAATACGTAACAGAATATAATGACGAAAATGTTGAACTGCTTGAACTACAGCTAACGCTAACTTCTCAACATGTGCATAATGCATTTCGGTATCGAGAAGGTTACGAGAGAGGTAATAGATAACATGCTCATCATTGTCATCATCGTCTTGTACCAAAACCATGGCAATCGTGCTAAAAACGGCGACTAGATAGAGGGAAAAATCGCGATGATAGTTTGCAGGACGCAACAGAGGAGCGTTGACAAGCAACGTCTTCAGAGCATTAAAATACTTCTGGGCGATCTCATCCCAAACGAAAGGGACGCCCTGCTTTAGTAATCGCGTGAATCCTTTAGCCACTTCGGCATAGTTAGGTATAAAACGGCGTAAAAAATTAGCCTTCCCCTACAGATTCTGTCGCTAATGTAATGAAGATGTAGAGGGGAGATTAATGATAGCCTCGACTTTGAGCGGATCAAGGTGAATCCCGTCTTTGGATACGATAAACCCCAAAATTCTACTGGAATCGACGCAGAAGACACATTTGTGTGGATTTAGCTTAATGTTATAGCGTCGACAACGAAGAAATATCTGACGAAGATGGTCAAGATGGTCCTTACGCTTAGTTGAATGAGCCGGAAGGTCATCCAGATAAGGCTGAATGATGTGCTTAATGTTGTGAAAAGCGTATGACATTGCTCGCTGAAACGTGGCCCCAACATTCTTCAAGCCGAAAGGAAGCTTATTATACGTGAAAGTACCCCAGGGACAGATGAAGGTAGTCTTATGTTGATCAGTTGGGAGAATTTTAATCTAGTTGTAGCCAGAAAAGCTGTCCATGAGGGAAAATATCTCACTCCCAGTGCAGTCATCAATGATCTGATTAGTATAGGGAGTAGGATAATTATCCTTAGGACAGGACCGATTGATGTCACAATAATCAACACAGATCCAAATGGTACCCTGTTTCTTACCTACAGGGACAATGTTGGAGACCCATTCTGTCAAGGGAATTAGGTAGATGAAACCAGTGTTGAGAAGTTTTTTAACTTCACTTTTAATGGCGGCAGCTTTCCGAGGGTGCATAGGAAGAAGGCGCTGACGAACAGGCTTCGAACCAGGGTAGGTAGGAATCTCATGCACCACTATACTGGGATCAATGTTGGACATTTCTTCATAGTACCATGCAAAGACATCGCGGAACTCGCGGAAAAGGCTTGTATAAACCTGGACTTCATCGGAAGAACATGTGACCCCGATATGGATGTTCTCGACGATTCCTGGTTTCAAATAAATGTCGATAGGCATCGTTTGCGTAATGTTACTCAAGTTATCCTCTATAAAAAATTCATGTGTTAAAATAGGCATTTGAAGCAGAGGAGAAGGAACCTGAGATGAAAACCTCTCAAGACACGTAGACATGGCCCTAAGGCCAGGCATGAACAAGGAACGATGATGACTATCATCCCACGGAACATCCTCGAGAGACATAATTTCCATGATGACTTCATCAGAAGGAAATGTCTCTTTCAAGGGATCAGGCGAATCTGAATAACCGAGCCAAGGGGATTGAGAATAAGTGTCAAGAGACACGCTCAAAGGAGCATGATCAGAAGACAGAGGTTCTGAAGCCGCAATGAGTTCATAATAGTCAATCTCGATCGGACTCAACGGCATAAAATCTCTGAAAGAATCGATCTGTTCAGGAAAAGGGATGATCCATGGGTCATTAGACCGAGAGATCATATTGATATGAATAGTGTTGGGTGGAGGAAGGGGAAAAATACCCATGAGGGCAGGATCTTTGAAGGGACCTGGCCCAACGCTCTCATAGGGAGTAGGAATCTGATCCACATATGGAACGTTGTTCTCAGAATAAGATGTGAAAAAATACAATTGAACAATAGTAACAATCTTTCCTTCATGCGGGAATTTTAGGACATGAAAGAGAGTGGATAGAATGCACATCATGGCATGAGTCCAACTGCGACCGAGGAGAAGATTGTAATTGAGCTCGGCGTCAACTACTTCTACCTCAACATTGATTGTCTTCCCTTTCAAGGTGATCGGTAAACTAGCGAGAACACCTAAAGGTTTTGATTCCCTTCTATCAAATGCTTCAAGGGAATTTGGCGATGAATTCAAGGCCAGAGAACTAATGGCTTTCCAGCAAGAAGATGACATGACGCACATAAACGCACCCTCGTCCACAACTACTCGATGGATGTCGAGACCATTAATGCCAACTTGTATAATGAGCACAATTTGGTACTGGAGTCGTGGAATGAAATTCTCTAAATCGAAAGAGAGAAGGCTAGTATCAACAGGATCAACCCCACTAGTCGCAGATAACAAAGCCTTCCATTGAGACGGACAACTCTGAAGTAATTCTAACGCAAACATTGCAGATGGCGCCTGAGCCAAATCCTCAAAAATACTATAATGTTGAGCAGCACGGGCATTTGGATTGTAAGAAGACTTGCAGAGTACACCTTTGGAAGGTGGTCGTACAATGGGCTCAGTACTAGGCCTTTCAATCTGAAGAGGGCTAGAAGCAGGCAGAGGAGGAGGACCATCAGCGATCTCTTTCCCCATTGCCTGATGCAATTTGGTATAATATTTTGACCGAGTAGCAATAGAAACAGATGCAGAACCATTCATCATGAACACCTGAGAGCCAAATGGGGCAAAGGACTGAGGTTGCTCTACCATCTGGGTCTACTGAGATGGAAAAGGTTCTTTAAGAACAGCCATAGTTCCCTGGGTGCCTTTGAGCAATCTACTTACTTCCGCCTGTCGAGGACAGTCCTTGGTGTATTAATCTTTGTCACAGATCAAACAAGGGTACTTCGGCTTGCGCTGTGAACCATAATCAGCACGAGGTTTTGAAGAATCTGGTTTCAGGGTATTGGCTTTTGCCTTAACTTTACCCTTCTTTTTCCCCTTGGAAGTTTTGGCCGCCAAATTGGCCTGAACGACATTGACTTCTAAGGTTTTACTAGGATTCAGAGTGGGCTGAGAAGCAGCATCATTGGAAGGATTAGACTTTTTCTTCCCAGGATTTGAAGGAGAAGACTTCCGAGAAGTCTGAGACACAGAACCAATAATACCATCGACGGATGGGGTTGCCGGTGCTTTAGAACTTCTAAGTCGAGGGTCATTAGGCAAGATATCGTACAATGTGCCAGACTGAGAGTACACAAGATCAAGGTACTGGACACGAGCAATGGCTTGTTCCTCGGTTACACATGCTCCCATAGATATGTCTTTCGCGATCTAATTGAAAAAGGAGGTAATGAACCAATTAGTCAGAAGCATATTAGGAATCTCAAACTTGATCAAGTGACGACGGTGCCTCCATTCATGAATATGATCCAAGATATGAGTAGCTCGGTCTTGTTTCAAGGATGTGAGGAGGTGTGTCCCGGTCTCATAACGAACCGGTAACTGAAAATGCATAAGTAATGCCATGGTGAGAGAGTTGAAGTCTTGAAAGATGCCACGAGATAGCTCAATGTACCACTTTTCAACAGCACCAGTAAGAGTCCGTTGGAAAAGATGGAGTCGGATGGAATCGTCAACCCAAGAGTTAGAAGAACACCACAAGTGATAAGTCATAACATGCACTTGGGGGTCTTCTTCGGACTTGCCCTCAAACTTAGGACAATCACCAGGAATCTTAGTCGGAACCGGACGCCAATATGGGTTATGAAGAATTGGATCATTCGTTAACTTTGACACATCAGGAAGTTCCAACGTAGCGAGAAATGGTAATTGAGGATTAAAAGGCATTGGAGATCTCTGATAAGGACCCGTTTTAACATTCCACCCTGTTTGCGGGAAATTTTGCCCCCATATGTTTTGTCTCAGAGGATTCTGACCATAGGGGTTATAAGCCTGATAATTCTGCTGATACTGTGGTTGAGGACCAGGATACTGATTTTAAGCATACCATTGAGGTCCTTGCTGAGCAACGTATGGATTTTGTTGTGGAATGTAAGCATGGCCTTGAGGTTGATTATATACCAACTTGGATTGATTTTGAGGGTAATAAGTGAAACCTTGGGGTGCACTATATACCGGCTGATATTGACCTTGGGGGTAATAAGTGCCTTGGGGTTGAGCAGGTGGACCCTGTTGATCAGGTTGAGCGCGCTGCTAAACAGGTGGACCCTGCTGAGCACGAGGACCCCGTTGAGCCGGATAAACAGGTTGAACCGGCTGCTAAGTAGGTTGAACAGGCTGCTAAATAGATTGAACTGGTTGTTTAACAGGTTGAGCCGGCTGCTGAGCTGGTTGAGCAGCTTGAATCAGCTGTTGGTGTTGGGCAGGCTGCCCCTGCAGAGTAGGTTGGCCTGGATATTGAGGGCCACCGGGTTGTTCTTGTGGAAGAGGTTGGCCCGATGGTTGAGATGGACCAGATTGCCCCTAATAACTAGTTTGACCTAGAGCAGGACCGTAGGGTTGTCCTTGTTGCACAGAGTTTTGGCCATACTGAACATACGGCTATTGTTGTTGTATAAGATGTTGTCCCTGTGGTGGATAGATTTCCCCCCCAAGCAACATATGATGCTCCTGGTTGAGGCTGACCTGAAGGACCATAGGGTTGTCCCTGTTGGACCGAAGGTTAACCTTGTGGACTGTAAAGTTGTCCCTGAGGACCAAATGGTTGTCCCTGCTAGGTTTAAGGTTGCCCCTATAAGGGTTGTCCTTGTAATCCTGAGGGTTTTCCCTGTAACAAAGGTCCTTGATGAGTGACGGTCTGATAAGGATTTTCCGGAGGCAAATAAACAGGGTTACCAAAAGCATCATAGTGATGGGAAGGATTGACAGGAGCTTGGGGCTGTTGAGGACCCTGAGAGTTCTGTTGGAGTGGGTCTAGTAACAAATGGACAAGCTAAAGTGTAGGTTCCTTAATTAATGAATGAAAAGGACAGGGTAGATCAACCTACCAGGAATCCAACGTTGTTGTGGCTGTGGTGGTGATGGTCTCTTGATCTTTGCTTCGACGGGTCACAATCCTTCTGCTACAACGCTCGGATACCTGGATGAAGATCAGCAAACAAGAGCAGCATATGAAACAATGATTTCATTCATAATCAACTAACCAATCAAGGAGGGTTAAGCATATTGCATTAAATAAAGCACATAACGCAAGATGTGAACCAAACAATAGTCATGTATATGTATTAATAGAAGAAAGAGTTAAAACCGAGCCTTAACGTCACAGCCTCCTTCAGCAGGGTTCAGTCGAAGCGCGTCTCGATGGATCGTAGGGGAATTTGAACAGGATGAAGACACAATTCTAAGCTCTCTCAATGAGGGTCTCTTCCGTTCTATCTTTTCTAGCAAAGTGCATAGGAATCTCTTCAGCGTTTCTGCTATAATATGTTCAGTTAAGCTAGCACATCAATGGAAGATGGTTGTATTTATAGAGGGAGAGGAGGAGGTTGGGATCAATACAATAGTGGAAGGGAGGCCTTATCCCTTGGGAGGTTTCCCCAAAATGTGAAAACAAGATGCCAAAGGAGGAAGGCCATGGTTATTCAGTCAAACCACTCCAGATGACTCACCCACGAAGTTTTTTATGATGGAAACTTTGCCTCTATTTTTAAAAACATTCCATAAACAGGTTGGTGCGGGTAGCTAATTGGGACAGAGCGCCAATGGGCGCGAGGCCCAGTGTTAATTTCTATATCGGCGCGAGGGCATAACGGTCTACTAGCGCCAAGGCAAAAACAGGTGTTTCTGGTGGTCTGTTTAGGAAATTTTCAAGAGAAGGAATGCTGTACTCATGGCAAGGGACACAATGATGGTCTTTGCAAGGAATGACACTTTATTTTGGTCACACAAATGAGCCTCCAATGTTTTGGATGGGGATTTCAGGGACAGTGACAAAATGCTCTATAACAGTTATGATGTGATAAGAGCTTCATTTCAGATTTCTACAGCACTGTCATTGTTGGGAAACCTAGATCCATATTGGGAGTCCCAACTATTGGTGGAATATTCCAAGAACCTCTTCACATGTAAGTTTCTTGATGGGCAAGTGATAGATGGGAGATATAGAGTGGTTGATGAGTCATTTATTTCCATGATCAGATTTACTTGACTAGAGACTCCAAGCTCAAGAAGGAGATTCTACATGCAGCATATGAGGCACTCTCTTCAGGACATGTAGACTTCATTGATTCTTATTTCACCATCATGGAGGGATTCTATTGGGAGGATCTCAAAGAAGATGTGCACCAACATATCATGAGATATGTAGCTTGTTTGATGTATGAGGAGGAGAGAAACCACCTTGTAAGGTTGTTTCAATCACTTCCCCTTTTGATGGAGAGATGTGAAGGCTCATCTATGAACCTCTTCACCAACTTGTCTACAATATATGGTGAAGATTGTGTTTTTATGCTTATTTATCAACTAACAATGTATGTGCACTCCTTTACCATGCATTTGTAGCACATTGCTCCACAAGTGAGCAAACTTCTTTGTGGATTTCATGGTCCTTTTGGGACTACATTCAGTGATGGGGACGGCCACTTTATGGAGGACTTAGGGCAAGATATTTTTTACTTGGATCATATTCAGCCAACACCTAATGTCATCTACTATTTTCAAGCTTTTGAGAAGCTTATGACAGCAAGAAGGTGGTTGGATGGCCACTTATCATATCATGTTTTGAGACAGCAAGAAGAAGAACAATGTTGGTCTCAATTGAGGGACTATTGTCACCATCCAAGATGTCATATGACACTTAGTCCATATTTATTTTGGAGCCCATATGGTGATGACACTCTATTCACTACATGCATGAATTATTGGGCAAGAAGGCTTCCTAGAACCAATGATTGGGATCATGAGATTCCAAGTATCTTTTGGCTTCATGAGGACTATATTATTGCAGCCCAAGGTCAGAAGCTCCAAATTTATCATAAATGGAGAGAGAGACAACGTAAGTTGAAAAACCTTATCTCTCACTTTCAGCCATGTAGCCCCTACACATTGCATAATCAGGGGATTGGCAATTGTTTCTATGAGCTACCAAGGATGGCTCACTTTTTTTGGATGATAGCATGGAAAATGGTGTTTCTCATGGGTACTGAGACACCCATCTTTACCATCTCCCATGCCTTGAGGAGGCTAATGGACAACATATAACTCTTTCCATATATCTCCCACTTTTTCATGATGACAGCTATTTGGTTTATCCACCAAAAGCAAACTTGTATTCTTAAGAGGAGACATATCCATTGGAGATTTTGTAGTATCCTTGTATTTGCTTGAGGAAAAGCAAAATTTTGGAGGGGAGGACTATAATATTCCTAAATTAGCTTGCAACTAATTGGAATATTTTTTTTTTTTTTTGTCTCTCAGATAGGTGAATAAATGGGTAAGGAGACCCATAAATCTCTTTATTGTGAATAAAAACCACTTCTAATGTGAAAGTGGACCATCTTTTCAGCTTAATAAAGCACCCTAAGGTGTGAACAGGGGCTAAAACATGTGGACAGGGTCAATTTTGACCAAATCAACAGTGCTATCATGGAGGAGTGGACATTAATGGAGGGACAACGCAGTTTTAGATGGAGACACAATGCAAGGAAGTAGTGTCATTAATGGATGGGGCTTAGGGTTTGTAAGCTCATATCTTATAAAAGGAAGAGGATGGCAGCCATATTATGCATCTTGGTATATTTTATATTTTGATATATATTATGTTTAGACATATAGCTTTCTTCAGCTGTTTAGCTAAGATTGCATGTGCTGCTTAGCACAGGGTGTTCCTGATTGGGAATCCCACCTCTTCCATTGGGAAGATCTTGGAGGAGTTTTCACTATACTTCCACATTCATGCATTTTGCCAAGCTTCAGTCTCATGTACAATGCATTTTTTTTTAGAGTTGGGTTGTGTTGCAGGGGTGTAGTAGTGGAGGAGAGAAATCTCCATTTTCTGAGCTAGTTTTCCATTGGAGAAATCATCCTTTCATCAAGAGGCTTGTGAGGAAGACTTCAGGGCTTCATTAAATATTTTGGCACCAGGCCAATTAGCATTCATCAGCTACAGTGCAGTTTCCTGCAGAAACTGCGTTATTTTGGAGAGCAACTGCAGTAGTGGGTTTATTGCCCTATTTGGAGTGTTTGGGGTTTCCTGTGTGGGAATCAACCCTTCATTTAGGAGATCCGTTGGAGGAGAATCAGCCATATTTTATATTAGATCAGCCATTTCCCATCAGTAATTTATTTACAGAGATTATTCAGCCTTAGGGCCAAATCTGCTATATTTTGTGTAGTGTGTACTTCTGGAAACCTTTTATAGGTTGTCCTGGAATTTTGTTTTGGAGCGTGGATCTCTAGTCTTAGAAATTTTGGAGCATTATATGAGCAGAAATGTATTTTTATACCCTTAAGCTACTATTCTCTCTTAAACGGCGCAGTTTTCAGGATTCTTATATTTCATGCATTAACAACATTTTAGATCTAGGTGTATGCATTCATGGGAGGCTTGTTTGCCCAAATTGAGTGATCTTTTCCTCAAGATATTGTACCTATTTTTTTGTTATATTCATAATGGAATGGATCTATTGTTATCTCATGCTTTGATCTATTATATTTCTGCATATTTCCAATTTTATGCACTCTATTCCTGATTCTCCCATTTGGGAATATTACATGTATTCCAAACAACCCATAAATTGTTTGGTGAAATTCCACTCTGATTGTATTCTATAGAAATAATTAATTATTTTTAAAGGGACCCTAAGTCTAAACTTAGAAAAATAAAATAATTAAAGTGAATTAATAGAATATGAGTGAGAATGATCTAGAACAAATGGATCAAGACAAAATTTAATATTAGTCATTGAATAGAGATCTAATCTGGGTCGTTGAAGTCTCAAAAAGAAGACTATAAGAATGCCTTGAAGGGTCATTTCGAAAATAAATTTGGCGGAGATAAGAGATTGATCTCTTTAGTGATTAGTGCTCAAAGAGAAAATTTGATCGTGAGATATTTTGCAGCGAGGGGTAGTAATTCCAGTTGGAAGGATTCCTGAGCTGGAGAGTGCATAGCAACAAAGACAAAGAGAGCCACAATAGCAACTCAGAGACAGTGACGCAGTGCTTACGCAGTCACTGCACAAAGGCTGAAGTGAAGTTGTTTTCCTACTGGGGAAACAACGTTGGGCCAGTGCCATATCCCAGATAGATTTTATGGAGGCCAGAAGGCCTTAATTTCCAGCCAACAGAGAGACTAGCACAGAAGCATAGGGTAGCCATCGTTGTGACGTAGTCACTGCGTAGAGGCAGCACAGGGCAGTCCAGTATTGGTACAAATCAGTGTCAGGTTCCCATGGAGGAGTGAGGTTTGACTCACAATATCTCTTATGTCAATTTCTCTGTATGATTTGACGGTTGTTTCAATCATATATTTGTACTCATAGATATTTACTGCATAATATACAAACCCTGATATTTTTTTCACTGGTTTTCCCGCATTAGGTTTTTCTGGGGACATTAGTCCAAAAATAATTGTGTCAAATGGTTGTGTGATCTATGCTTGTTCATATTTTTTTCCACACTTGTATTTCTTCCACATTTTAGTTGTGTAGGTTGCAGTGTGATGTATTCATTGTTTGTCATAGTAAACTGCAAATATATTGTTAAGTTAGAAAATTGAGAATTAGGTGAATATCTTCCAGTTGATGCAATAGGATTCCAGAGTTAACAAAATTTTCACTCGTTGTGGAGGAAGGGAGGGACACTGCTAGAAAAAGGGATTCTTGATTTGTTTGGAGTTAGTGGAATTCCTTGTGGGAACAGTAAGGTCTGAGATAAAACTAGATAGACCTAGTGTGGTCTGAAAGTTCTAGGTGGTCATGTTTTGCTCCCTACATAAAGAACTGCTTTGGAATTAAACTGGCTCAGGGGAAGTACTAGTAAAGGTTACCTAAACTCAATGGTCAGGTGGGCAGCCTTTTCTCTTCAGTAATTTAGTGTCAATTTAAATTAAAGGAGATAATTATTCTCTTCACTAATTTAGTGGCACTCTAAATTAAAAGAGATAAGTATTTATGTGGTTGATTTCTAGACATAAAAAAAATTTGTATTTATAATGATATAAATAATCTCTACAAGAATGTGTCATGAATTGCAGTATTGATTTGGTGCAATGAGAGGGTATATCTTGTTTTTTAAAATAACATGTAATCTTGATAGAATAGATGGCAATACCACATAGTTACATAAAATGATCAGTAACCTTATTTATCATTGGTTATGTGAATTCATTTAAGAAATGGAAATAATAAATGGAATAGTTTGACAAATAATAAATTTAGAATACTCAAACGGAAAATTTGATACAAACCCAGGTTATTAAGAAACCAATCTAGTTTCCCAGCAGTCTAATCTAGTATTCCTGGGGTTCAGAAGAAGAATTCATTGCAATGATTTTGGAAAGCCTAAGGTTAGGCTCTGCCTAGTAAATTTCCAGAGAAATAGACTCAACAATACATAATTAAATAATAAAAGAATCCTTGCATGACAGGGCACCTGGAATTGAATTACATATGGGTTTATCCGCGAAGCGAGGAAGGGTTTTTCTTTTTCGAGAATCTAATAATTTCTTGACAAAAAATTTATCCCAATTTTGGCAAACAGTCGTTTAGATACCACGAGTAAGATATAATCATAATGTTTTTTTAAATGATCCGTGAGTGCATTCAGTTGGGATGTTGTTGAAAATTTCAAACGAACTATAACTAATAGGAGTTGAATACCCTTAATTGTTAGCAACACCTTATAGTACATACTGCATCAAAACGGAAAACAAAAAATAAAATAATCAAATTAAAAAATTAAAAAATTAAAAAATTAAAAAATAAAAATAAAATAAATAAATAAATAATATTAATAAAATTAAATTAAAGAGTTTTGTGGGTCTTACCGATTGACCAAGACATGAGTTTCTTGTCTTTATCCATTTAAAGAGTAACCCTTATTGTTTATATATAATTCTCTTGGAACTTAATTAATTTTAGCAATACTATCTACACGTAATCGTGTGTTCATTATAAGAACCAATGTCATCTATTTCCAGGCCAAGACTATCAGAAGGTAGCCAACCTAGAACAATATTAATTTTTTATGACGAATAAAAACAAAGAAGGGAGTCAGTGTTGAAATATTAAATCCAACAGCCGTAGAACAGAGGAAGGATAGGAAGTAAATTTTGATGTGAATTTGGGAAAGACAGCAGTAGCAGAAAGTCTTCGTTTTTTTGTTTACACACTACCTCGCATTTAAACCCTATAAGTTCATATTTTTTATTAAAGGTCGTAGCTTGTTTTGTTGTGTAGAACCATGGTTTTTAACCACGCCATCCAGCGTTTAAAACCCTGTCCTCACGCCATAAACTTCACCAACCAACTGTGTTAATTAAATGCGCCATTTGATTTCATTTGAATTGGGCCACATCACTTCATGTGGAGCCCATGACTCCACGTCACCAACATCACTCAACGCGCAGCAACCACAATTTCGTCGGCAACATATATGAGCAGCGAGAAGCAAAGATGACCCACCGGAGAAGGTGACGGCATCCCTTCTCCGGACCAAGAAAAGCGGCTCCGTGAGGCATAGAAACGGGCATTTGAATCTTGTTTGGAATCCACGGAATGAATGAAGTTTTAATGTTTTTTTTTATTCACCGCAATATAGTTTTGTTTCAAGAACTTTGGTTATACATATATATGTTTCAACTATATATATATATATATATTATAAACATAGAATGTTTATAATATATATATTACTATAGCTTGTTTTAATATATCTTTTCTAATAGTTTGAAATGTCATATATATGCCCGAAGGCAAAAAGGAAAAGCGTGGACTATGTAATGTAATATGCCCGTAGGCAAAAACAGAGACAGAGAGCATTGTGTGTGCATTTTTATTGACTGTGTATGCCCAAAGGCAGAAAAGAAGACAGAGAGAGACAGTGAAGTATTTTTTTTGTAACACTACATGTGTAGCAGTAAAACTGAAGTATTTTTGTAACCCAGAACATCTGAAGTTCTGAAGACTTTCATATTGTAACAGAGTTTTTTTTTTATTGAATGAAATAGAGTGTTGTCTCACATCTCTGTCCACAATTTGTTATTAAATCTCTGTGTTAACAGAGGAGGGATTTTTTTCCTCTCTGTGTTAAGAATTATTCATAAATTCCAACATGGTATTAGAGCTAGTCCAAGCTCTTTTCATTTGCCAAAGAAGCTGAAGGAGGAAGAAGAAGTTTGTTGAATTTTTCTCCAGCAGCGTGGAGGCTCAAAAAAACAAGGTATTTATCAAAAACAGAGTTTTTTTTGTTTGCTTAAAAGGAATACAGTCCAGAGAACTGTATAATGAATTCTCTTGAAGACAGCATTTATCTCTCAACAGTGAGAAGGTTTAGTTAAGAATTACAGTCAAGTTTTTTATTGCATAGTTCAGAAAGGTAGCTATGGCAGGAGCCAGCACAAGCACGAGTATGGGAAATACTCAACTCCCAAAATTCAATGGGAAGAACTATGACTATTGGGCAATCACAATGAGAGCCCTATTTGCCTCTCAAGATTTATGGGAGCTAGTTGAAGATGGTTTAGAAGAACCAACAGATGAACAAACATTTAATGCCTTAACATACACAAAGAAGGATTTTCTGAAGAGTAATAGGAAGAAGGACTCAAAAGCCCTCTTCTATCTCTATCAAGCAATCCATGAAAGTATATTTCCAAGAATTTTAGTAGCAAAGAGGTCCAAAGATGAATGGGATACCCTCCAGACAGGCTACCAAGGTGTTGTGGCCAGCAACAACCCCCCTTCTTATTTAGTATTAGTAATAATACTAAATAAGTGGGGACCCTTAGTTTAAAAATCCAAAAAAATTTATTGGTGTTTGTTTTCATTTTCAATAAAAACTACTATCATTAACTTAAGAAAATTCTTTGGATAATCTTTAAATAAAGTTAAGTTTATGATAGACTAGAATAAAATCTCTCTTTGAAGAAAATATCGCATTCATCGCAAAAAAGTAGAATATATCTTGAGCAAAGCATAATCTTCGAAATTGCGATAGCGCAATCCAATGACATCGCACTAAAATATTTATCGCAAATCGCATATCGCAGAAAATATATTAACGGATATTTTTCACATGATACATTTTTGCGATATTGCGATGTTGCGATATTGCGATTTCGCAATGTTACTGATTGCGATTTGCGAAAGTTGCAATTTGCGATATTGCGATGATACGAAAGTTGTGATTTGCAATGATTTAGATTTACGAAAGCTGCGATTTGCGATATTGCGATTTTGCGATATTGCAAAGAAAATCACAGATCGCACTATCGCAGATTCTTAAAAAGCTAGTTGTACGAAGAAAATCTTTTCGTAAATCGAGACCCGTTATGCGCCTTAATGTCAAGTTAATGAATGGATTGTCAATTATTAATGAAAAAGGATTTTGTTTTGATCGAAAGGTTATTTTATGATTGAATAATATATTTCATACGCCTTCAGAATTTAAAACTATCCCATCACCTTTCTCATATCATTATTCTCACTTAATTCGTAAAATTGCAGGCGCGAAGAACAGGAGACTATACAAAGCAATATTCAGAGCATTATGGGAAAGAAAGAGAAAGCTCTGAGTTCTGGAAAGAAAGAGAAAGCTCTGAATTCTGAAAATAAAGATATGGCATCCTTGTACGCAGACACTGCTTGCAACAAGGACGCTGGTATCACCACCTGGGAGGGTATGTTTAATTTGCTTGAAGAAGAAAACCCAAGAGTAATGGACGTTGCGGCTAATGCGGGTTCAAGTAATTCCTCTGAAGCATCTCTTACAGAGCTGACTTGTTCATTTTTGCACCGGATAGCAGCAAGACCTAGAATTCTTCCGTATATAGATATGGTCAAATGGGTGCTGGATAGCACCGATATTACGGACATGCAGTTTAAAACTCCAGATCAAGAGCTCATCGGGTCGTTTACTCTAGAATATTTGAGACTTATGTATCATTTTCCGGAGCCTCAGGCAACTTACAACAAACAATTTATGGAGAAATTTGCCAAGGAAAATGCAAATTTGGCAGAATGCACTAAAGAATGGTCCAGAAGAGATGAACCACTGAAGAAAGACAAACACGGTATGCACAGTACCGGTTCACTCACTTCTCCATATAGTTTTGCTACTGCTATGTTATGCAGGCTTTTTGGAAAGCTTGACATTAATAAGTTTTTGCACGAATGGCTTCCCTTATTGAATGCTGCTGTTAACGCTAACATTGTGGACTGGGCTAAAATATTGTCTGATAATTTAGCCACGGCTATTTTCAATTACCGGTCTAAACGGACGGTGTCTCAGAGGATTTATCCTCCTTTTTATCTATCTACTTATGTTATGGATTCAATCTGCTTTGTTTCCAAGTTCCCTTTAATGGGTTGGCAATGGACAATTTATGATCCCTTGCCCATCCATGTCTATCACAAAGAATTGTGGGAATCAAAATTTGTTCCTCATTTTTATAAAATTTGCCATGGCATAATGTTGCCTCTGTACAAAGTGTTGTATAATAAGGATGCTCCAAGGTTTTCCCCAGAAGCAGAAGTAGACATTCTCCCAGTCGCAAGATGGTTTGGAGAAGAGTTATTTACTTATGTGAGGGTTTTTGGAAGCTTTGCTTCTCCTCATGTTCTACCCTTGTATGTTCTAGACAAACTTATAGCTCGGGAAATTGCATATCAAACCTGTGGAGAGGGAGGTTTGACAAAAGAATTAAAGGATAAAAAGAAGGCCATCTGGCCACAATTTCCTATTTCCTGTGGAGCATTTTCATTATTTGATGTTGGTCACGCATTTAAGGAAGTAAGCAATGTTACATGTTTACAATTGTTTAAGTTTCCGAAAAGGCTATTCGACCCGTATGATATTGTCAAGGATTTCACCACTGCAGTCAAAGTAAGAGTATTTTCTGGAGAAGAAGATCTTTTTGATGATATGTTTCAAGAAAAATTTTCATTTAAAGAAATTTTACATTTAGCTCAAGCACGATTCTCCCCAGAAGAATTTCAAGAGTTTAAAATATACAGAGAAAGAAGACTGACTACTATTCCTTTGGATAATTTGCGCTTGGAACCCGCAAGGGAACCAACTCCTAGTGTCAGTCTCAGTGGCAGCTCAGATTCAGAAAGGTCTAAGTCAAAGTCTGACAAAGAAATTTCTGAACATTCTAAAAAATCTGATCAGGATAAAAGTGAAGCCTCAGTGAAGGATATAGCTCAATCAAAAGATTTGTCACAACAACAGACTTCAACTACTCCACAGTTGAATCTTCCACCTCTTAATGTACAGCAACCATCCATCAGCACTCAGTTAGATAAATAATGGGAAACATTTAATGATTTGATTAATGTTGAAGGACAGAACATACAAACTCTTGTACAGACAGCAAAAGGTTTGGTTACAAAAATAAGTGGCAATGTCACAGAAAAAGAACATATACCCATTACTCCCTCTGCCAGCTTGTACTTAAAATAGAGGAAATTCCTCCTCTGGATATATTCTACAGCCCGCAACATAAAGCAGTAGTAAAGAAGCAAAGAAAAAAGAGAAAATTAGAAAGTGCGCTCTCTATCGATGCAGAACAATTGGATGTTTTATGGAAAGATCCTACTACGGATCCCACTGAAAATCTTACTAAATTATCTCAGATTACAGGAGCTTATGCCTCCGCAACTATTGACAAAGCCTCTGAGGTACAGCTGTTGTTAAATCAAAAAGAAGATCAGATACAAGTTCTGCAACAACAATTGCAACAAGCACATGCCAACAGCGAAGCACAGATACAATTTGAAAAATTACAGCAAGAGTTTCAGCAAATGCAAATCGGGTATCAGAAAAGCTTGGCTGAGAAAGAGAAACAAATACAGATTATGCAAGAGATGCATAAAGAAGACCCCAAGCTTACAGAGTTTATTTCATAATCTATTTCTTTGAATAATCAACTACTGTAACAACAAGATATATTATGCCAGAAAATCTCACAGTGGAACTCTTTTTGTCAAGAAAGTGATAAAATCACTAATCATGTCGTAGAATTACGACATGATTATGATTTAACTAATGAAATAGTTACTAATTATTTGGCATGGAAAAATACAGAGGAAGGAAAAAGAGTAGGAGCACCAATTATCAATGACAGCCATAAAGAAATACTCTTCAATAAATTGGATGCACAAATCAAAGAGGCAGAAAAAGCAGCAGAGGAAGCAGCTACAGCGGCGAGCAACATTACTGATTGTGTAAATGAGAATTTGCACAAGGTTAATTTAATTTCAAAAACCATTCCAGGATACCTACCACAAGCACAGCAATTGCAAACAAAGTGGAAACAGAAAGCTGAAGAGAAGGAAAAATCAATTCAAGGATTGACAAAATTAAACTGGGATTCTTACTGGACCTGTCTAGTAAAACCACACAGTCAATGCAGTACTCTTATTTGCATCATTAATTCTGCTGAGAATATCGCGCCAACACTTACTGACTCCATCTTTTCGGGACAATTAAAATCTGAAGTCGGCCAGCCCGCTCTTCTCAAATCAATGCTGGATGCTTGCAAATTCAAAGACTAGAGTCATTAAGTAGTTAGTTGTTAATTTTAGTTTTAGATTTAGTGTTAGTTTTACTTTATTTTTGCCTAGAAAAAGGACGGTCATTTAAACCGAATCCTAAAATTTTTGTAATAAACTATAATTAGATTTAGTTAGTAGTATTTAAACCCTTCTCATGCATTTAGAGAAGGGTCCAGAAATTTGTCAAAAACTTATCCTCAGAACATGCACTTCTGCACCCTCAGAGGAGGTTTTGATGAATGAATGGAACGAGATTTATTGACATTTGTGTCTAATATCTGCTACTGATGTTTCATTTCTGTACTCTTAGTAGATATTTGATTTAGAAGAAATAAATCATTATTGCTTCTAGCTCATGAGTAGAACTAGTTATAAATGGTACTTTTATCTCTTAACTTTTTCTGCTTCTGTGTTAAAAGTGATATTTATGTTCAGTTATTTATATATTGATGCTTGAATGCTTCAGTTATCATTTGGCACTTTTGTACGGCGATGACTATTTGTTTATGCTTAATGTATAAATAGCTTATTATGTGATATGTTTTTCACAACTGTTTCATCTAACTTTTTATATGAAATGGTTTATCTTTATTGAATTATTTTCTTATAGCAATTGAATGATATTTATTACCAGTTGTTATTCGAAATCATTTTAGATCGCATAAACAAGATCTGATCCTGGGTTTAGTTTAGAATTAGATATTTTTGTTTAAATTAGAATACAATTTGCATATGATTAGATTAAAAATAGAATAAAAGCATTTCACTTAGGAACCTTTTTTAAATAGGAAATATCTATTCTCAACACACACACACACACACACGAATTGGGAAACTGGTACCATTATCCCCAGTCGGACCCACTACACCAAACGGAAAAGGAGCTGCTAATCAAGGTCCGGACCGCGTGGGTATTCTCCTTGTTGTAGACCCGATTTTCGGGGCTTCAACATATTTGGCGCTAGAAGGAGGGCCACGAACTATGAATGGCAAGTAAATCTAAATCTAAATACCATTCTGAGAGTAAAACACCCTCACCATCTCCCCCGACTTCTCCATCGCACTCAGAAATTGTAAATCTAGAGCCAGAAGTCACAAGAAGAATAGATACTGCTACAAACCCTGACTTTTCAGAAGAATCTGCTATTGAACCTCCTGAAGTTGAATCTTTGATTCATAAACTTCAACGATTTTCAATATCACCTCAAAGATCTGATAAATCTCAAGGCAGTATAACTTCTCAATATAATCCTACTCATCCCCTTACTAGATTACAGAGTGAAAAACTTGGCATTCAGCCAACTGAGTTACCTCTACCTACAAGGAAAAGAGCAAGGAAATAACCTAAAGGTTCTGATAGCGAGACTCTTTCATCATCATCATCCATCTCGACCTCTTCACCGCAAAGTCAACCGTCCACCCCTCCACTTCACACTATTGTCCCTCATTCCACTGGAACTTCCACATCATCTTCTCAATCATCTGTAATTGTAATATTCTCATCTTCTCAATCACAGATATCATCTTCTGCACTTTCCTCTGTTAGTAGTTCAATTATGGCCCAAATTCCATGGAATAATCCAGGGGCAGTCTTAATGCCTGCACCTTTGAGTCAATTACCAGCCCATCCTGAAAAATGGTTGCCTAAGTTTAATCCTGAAGCAGGCATGCTAGCAGAATAACATATAAACATTTTTATGCTGTCCATAAATCTCAATGTAGTTATTAATGAAGATGTTGTTGTCCGACTTTTCCCTTATACTCTACAAGGAGCAGCTGGATCATGGTATTTTTCATTACCATCTGGATCCATCACTACTTGGGATATCTTTCAAGATCAATTTTTGACTAAATTTGGTGATGACAGGTCTACAGCGACATTAATCAATGATCTGTCTAATCTTAGAGCTGATTCAAAAGAACTTGTCAAGGATTTTAATTCACGTTTCAATAAATTGTTAAACAAAATTCCTACTGCTTCCAAGCCTAGTGAAGAAGTGCGAAGTGAATGGTACATTTCTGCTTTACCATCAAATATAGCAATCTTTGTTGATAGGGCTAACAAAACAACTTTAGCAGAAAACATGAAGGAGGCAATAGCGGTAGAAAAACGTATCATTTCTTTAGACAAGAAAAATGCGATAGAAGAACGAAAATCCAAGAAAGTCACTTTTAAGGAAGATCCCAAGAAAAAACAACCAAGAGATCCATTTGATTTAGAAGGATTGCAGAAAGTTTTGAAAACCATTAGAAACAAGTGGCAGAAACATCTTCTAAAAAATATTTCAAACCTTTTAGAAGAAACCCTTCAACTGATTCAAAGCCAGCAAATGTCATTACTAATGCTAAATCAGAAGAAGAAGAAGAGGAAACTGCTACTGAGGAAACTACTGATGAAGAAGAAGTTGTAGAAGTACAAGGTATGTGGGATTTCATCCTCCCAGATGAGGAAGATCAAGAAGCATCCCCGGTTAGCACTCGAAGTAGAAATCAACTTGATCCTCCTCAATCTACTCCTAAGTCAAAAAGCGCAAGCTCATTGAATAAAGATAAAGTTGCACCCAAGAAAATGACATCTAAAGCAATTCAAACTAGCCCATTCTAGACAGATTCATCAACTCCATCGAAAACACTCATTGTTCCAGATGAAATGGAGTATAATATCATAGAAGACATGAAGAAGACTAGGGCTAACATTACTTTTTATGAATTGAGCAAGTTAAAACACCAACAAAAGGTACTTTTGAAAGAATTACATGCTGTACTAGAAAAACCTTTGCCCGATCCTGTGATTTCTCAAGCTTCCAATGAGATGGGAAGACCTCCAGTTAATGCGATCAGTAAAGTTGATCTAGAAAATATCTCTTTAATTGGAGGAAGGTCAAGATCTCATACTCCTCCATTTCTTCTTACTTATGAAGTTTTCAATAAAAATTTGCATAATTGTTTAGTGGATTCTAGAGCTTCATCTAATATTCTACCAAAATCAATATGTGCAAAGCTGAACATTCAACCACAAAAATCTGTTGTGCGCATAGTTCAGTTAGATCGATCGCAAGTTGAAGTAATTGGCGAATTAAATCAGGTTACCATAAGATTGTCATCAAATCCAAAGGTATGTCAAGTCATTGATATTTTAGTTGCAGATATTCCACAATTTTATGGCTTAATTCTTAGCAGAGATTGGTCAGAAAAACTTCATGGATATTTCGCAACTGATTGGTCGCATATGTGGCTTCCTTACAATGGTAAACCAAATCAGATAAAGGTAGAACGAGAAAAACATCAGAAATACATAGTAACAGAACTGGAAGGAGAGAATGAACCAGTTGCATACAGCAGTAATATCATTGGCAATTATTCAGTTGATTCTTTCTTAGGAAATTTCAATGCTCATACTTCACCTTATTTAGAACATTCTGTTTTATCTCAAATAGAAAATTATTCTCAAACAGATAGTTCTAAATGTATTAATTTCGTAGATACCCCTGTAAATAAATCTTTATTTTGGAAATTATTTTTTGATGGTTCTAAGTCTAATTAAGGAGCAGGAGCAGGATGCATTTTGGTTAGTCCAGAGGGGAACAAAATCATGTTAACTTGCAGACTCAAATTCGATTTCACTAATAACACCGCAGAATACGAGGCTTTAGTCCAAGGACTATATAAAGCAATCGGATTAGACATCAAATATCTACAAGTTTTCAGAGATTCGGAAATTGTAATTAAACAGGTACGCAATACTATGTTGAAAATGCAGCAAGATAATGGAGCTTAGTGAAATGAAGTCGCCTTCACTAAGTGGGCCCGCAGGCAAATTCTGGCGCAAAATCTATTTTTAGACTATGTCTATTTTTAGACATATGGAGCATGGTCCGGGGATTGCAGTATGTTATTCTTGGAGTATTGGTCATGTTGGTAAAAATAGATGGGACTTTATTTTTTAGGTCGAAGAGGTCGAAGGCTATTTTTAGACTGCCTCTCCTAAAAATAGGGAAGTCAAATATTATTTACCCTTAATAATATTTGACCTATAAACAGCAGTTTACTCTCTTGGAGCACTTCAGTTTGAGCTACAGAAGTGGCTCATGCATCTGACAGAGGAATCACGTGGTTCCCGAGGGTTTGATGGCATCATGCATGGTTGACTTTAGTTGGACTTCAGTGGCAGAAGTTTGGTGGAGTTAATGAGATAGATAGTGGAGTTGTGTTCTATTTATTTCAAGTTGAACTCAAGTTGAGATCAGTTTAACTAGCTAATCAACTAGTTATGAGGGAGTGAATTAAATATTATTTAATTCATTAATTAGTAACTCATTATTCAACTCAAGAACACACTGGCCACTACGCGGCGGGATGGGCCTGGAAGGAGACTATGGAAAGAGGTAGATGAAAGGGTTGGAGTTAGCTATCGTTGGCGACATCAGTTGTGATGAGATTTGCACCACACTTGGAGGAATTGCCCATGATGATTGCACTGCTGTTAGAGATTTAACTCTGAATTCTATATAGATGTGCCATGATTGCGCAATAAGGCAAGGCAATCAGCAGTGAGTTTTGAACCAGTGACTTGTTCAAAACTGAGTTAGATTGTGTGTGACTTTATGAGAAAGTACTGAGTACTTGTGAGGAGTATTGTACTTGTTTGGTTACATGATTTCTCCATTATAATATACACAATAGCCGCGGGGTTTTCAGCTATAGGCTTTCCCCATACATACTGAGTTAATGTGTATGATGATCAGGCAAGTACGCTTTGTTTATTTCCGCATGTTTGATGATCTGAGTGGAAGAGATTATGTGTTGCATATAAATTCGAATTGTATGTGATCAGGATAGTCTCGGTGAATAATTAATCATTATTCAGCAAATTTCTACATACTATACATTGTTTATCAGGTCATTTAAAGCATTATCAATCTTTAGTCCAAGATCTGACTGAACATTTTATAGCATTTAATATTTCATCAATTCCCAGAATCCAGAATGCTAGTTCAGATATCCTAGCTAATGTAGCTTCCAAGCTCATTCCTGCAGAAGATTTTAGTCCTGATCAATTTTCAATCGAATTAATCTTTAGACCCTCGATTCCTGATAACGTTACCAATTGGAGAATTTTCAATGATGATTCTGATATTGTAAATTTTCTCACATCTGAAGGATCTTACACCAATCAGATAATAGATGAAGACCAACATGACAGACAATTGCTCCAAAATAGCACTAATAATGCTATGCCAAAGTCAGTAGTCAAGTTAGAAGACCTTTATGATTTGAAAGATCGATTTAAAAGATCTACCAATTCAAAATTACAAAGTTCGACTTTGAATTATGAATTAGTAAATCTAGGAACTGATGCCAAACCACAGAATATCAACCTAGGCCTTGGCCTAGCTCCTGAAGAAAAGTTAGCGTACATTCGTCTTTTGAAACAATATAAAAGTGTCTTTGCTTGGAACTATGATGAACTGAAAACTTATGACACTTCTATCATCCAACATACTATCCCAATGATAAATGATGAAAAACCTGTCCAACAAAAGTTGAGAAAGATCCATCCCAATCTAGAAAATCAAATCAAATCTGAACTCAATAAGTTATTGAAAGCCAAAATTATTTTTCCCGTCCGACATTCTAAATGGGTTTCCAATATGGTTCCTGTTAGAAAGAAGAACAGAGACATTAGAATTTTTATTGACTTTCGAAATCTTAATAAAGCCTGTCAAAAAGATAATTTTCCTTTTCCTCCCATGGAGAAAATATTACAGGCAGTTGCAAGATCAGAATTAATGTCTTTCTTAGATGGTTTCTCTGGATATAATCAAGTGCTAGTCCATCCTAATGATCAATTAAAAACTACATTCATAACCAAATGGGGCACTTATGCATATCAAAAGATGCATTTTGGTCTGATCAACGTTGGTGCCACATTTCAGAGAGCTATGGACATTGCTTTCAAGGGATTAGTTAATAAATCAGTGGTAATTTACTTGGATGATATAACTGTATATTCTAAAAAACGAAGCAATCATCTTAGAGATTTGAAGCAGATCTTCCAACGCTGTCAAAGGTATGGAATTTCACTTAATCCGAAAAAGTCATTTTTTGCATTAAGTGAAGGAAAACTTCTTGGATTTATAGTATCAAAATCTGGAATTCATATTGATCCGATAGAATCAAGGAAATTTCTGAAATATCTTTACCTCACAACAAAAAAGCTATGCAATATTTTCTTGGTCAGATTAATTTTGTAAAAATATTTGTGCTATATTTTTCGAGAATTGTATCACCCTTGCAAGCAATGATTAAAAAGAATTCAAACTTCAAATGGGGCAAAGATGAATATGAGGCATTCAATCTGATCAAACAAGCAATTATCAATGCTCCATCTTTAGCAACTCCAAGTTTTTTCGATCCTTTTATTTTGTATACATTTGCCTCTGATAAATCTTATGCTACGATACTCACTCAAGCAAATCAAGATAAAGCAGAAGCTCCAATTGCCTTTTTCAGTTCAAATTTACAGGGAGCTGAGTTGAATTATTCAGATGTGGAGAAACAAGCTTATGTTGTTTTCAAAGCAATTAAATATTTCAGACCCTTTCTACTCAAAACCCATACAAAAATCATAGTACCGTTTCCAGCGGTAAGAAATCTTTTAGTTCAAAAAGATTTGGGTGAGAAAAGAGCCAATTGGGTTACTGCCTTACAAGAATATGATATTGAAATCAAACCAGAAAATATTGTAAGAGGTCAAGGATTTTTCAAAATACTAGCTGGAGCATCACTTATTTCTGAAAAACCATCTGAAGAAATACAAACATATGAGGTAAGCCTAAACGATGTTGAATCATTATATGTTGATATCATATTTTATCTGAAGAATGGATATGCTCCTCCAAATCTCGATCACACCAAGAAAAGAGCTCTAAGGTTGAAGGCTAGACAATATCAGCTTGTAAATGATGTTCTTTTTAGAATTAATTATGATTTTGTTCTTCTTAGATGTCTGGAGAAATCTGAAGCTGAAAAAGTCTTGCAGGAACTTCATGATGGGCCAGCAGGTGGACATTATGCTGGAGATGCTACTGCACATAAGATCCTCCATGCAGGCTATTACTGGCCCACATTATTCAAAGATTCACATAACTATACAAGGAAATGTCAAATTTGTCAAACTACAGCTGGAAGAGAAAAGAAACCATCATTACCATTACAACCAGTCAACATTGAGCAGCCTTTTGATCAATGGGGATTGGATATAATAGGTGAGATCGTTCCTTACTCTTCTAAACAACATAGGTATATCATTATAGCAACTGATTATTTTACGAAATGGGTAGAAGCAGTCCCTCTCAAGACTGCTAATGCTGAACATATCATCGAGTTTATAGATCAGCTCATAATCACCAGGTTTGGTTTACCTTCTGCTTTAATGTTTGATAATGCATCATATTTTTCTGGTAATGCTATGACTGAATTTGCACTCAAGAGAGGTTTCAAACTTAAATATTATGCCAATTATTATCCACAGGGAAATGGGTTCGTTGAATCCACAAATAAAAATTTAATCAGAATCATTAAGCGAACCATTGATCAAAATCATAAAAATTGGCATAAATCTTTAATATATGCTTTATGGGAAGATCGAATAACGCAGAAGGCCTCTATTAGCACTTCTCCCTTTAATTTAGTTAATGGGAGAGAAGTGGTTCTTCCAACTCATCTAGCGACTCCTTCTCTAGCCTTAGTCCAATATATTGATGAAGAACCAACTCCTTCTTTACAACTAAGGCAGATGGAAATAATTAAGTTAGAATAACAACGAGAAAAGGCCAAAGTAACTCATGCTCATCATCAAGCATTAGTTAAAGCTTCTTTTGATTCAAACATGATAACTAGGAAGGATTTTCAGATAGGAGATTTAGTTCTAAAATGGGACAAGGCTCATGAGGAAAAAGGAAAACATATGAAATTTCAACGAATGTGGCTTGGTCCTTTCCAAATTACAGAGATCATAGGTCCATCAACTTTTATATTACAGGATTTAACAGGGAAAAGAGAATCTTTACCTGTTAATGGACAGATCCTTAAAAAAAAAAATCCATAGGAGATCATTCTTCTATTTTGTAGATTAGTTTTATTTGTTTAATAAAACCAGTTGTTAATGGTTATATATGGAATTCACAAAAAAGATACAAGTTCTCTTTTTAGAGTTTATTTCTTCACTTATATAAATAGAATTCTTTTTAGAATATTGATCATTATTATTCAAAGATACAGTTAAAAGTTTTAAATCTAGAAGTAATATTAGTTTCAACTTTGAAAATTTTGATGAAAACAAATTTTGGTGAAATATTGTTTTATATCAGTCCAATGAAAGGTATCTATAACAAAATGAAGATTCTCTGTAGAAAATTTCTTTCCAAAAAACTCTATCATTGTCGTCCAAAGCTATCTTAAGGAAACAATGATTTCCTCCCCACCTAGAAAATTACAAAGTTCAGGGAATAATCCAATGATACACTTTTAAATTAAAGAGTAAGAGGTATCATCACGAGCCGACTTATCATGATCATAGATATTATAACTTGCTGACTTTGCCAATACTGCATACCACAATGGGGCAATGACTTAAGATTATTGCAATCGAAAGGCAAGGGGTCTCATCACGAGCTAGCTTGTTCAACAAAGTTATAAATCAAGTGAATGGCATTGTCATAAATTGGCTACCAAACCAAGACATTGTTCTTTAAGGATAAAAAAAAATAATAATAATAATAAAAGCAATAAGTGTGAATATGGATTTCTATTTGAAAATTGTATATTTCCCTAAGTGGGACACAGGATCATTGCTGGGTAACAGGTAACCCTGTTGAGGCTATAAATGCTTGCTGGCAGCACTGGCTCTACCTACGACAAATGAGCATATTTAAAACTGATTTATAGAGAAGATTTTTGTTTTATCTTTTTAAACCAAGTAATGACTAATGTAGATACAAGGACTAGCTTGAGGAAGTGAATAGTCAAATTTGATCATAGAAGAAATGAAATATCATTCTTAGATTAAAGCATAATGTACTTTGTCTTTTTATAATAAAGTTTGATTTTTTGGGAAATTTTCTGTTTTGAAAAGTTCAGAAAATTCAAAAGAAAAGCAGAGATAACTGGTTCTTCCAAGTGAATCGCCAATTGTTGTGGCCAGCAACAACCCCCCTTCTTATTTAGTATTAGTAATAATACTAAATAAGTGGGGACCCTTAGTTTAAAAATCCAAAAAAATTATTGGTGTTTGTTTTCATTTTCAATAAAAATTACTATCATTAACTTAAGAAAATTCTTTGGATAATCTTTAAATAAACTTAAGTTTATGATAGACTAGAATAAAATCTCTCTTTGAAGAAAATATTGCATTCATCGCAAAAAAGTAGAATATATCTTGAGCAAAGCAGAATCTTCGAAATTGTGATAGCGCAATTCAATGACATCGCACTAAAATATTTATCGCAAATCGCATATCGCAGAAAATATATTAACGGATATTTTTCACATGATACATTTTTGCGATATTGCGATGTTGCGATATTGCGATTTCACAATGTTACTGATTGCGATTTTCGAAAGTTGCGATTTGCAATGATTTCGATTTGCGAAAGCTGCGATTTGCGATATTGCGATTTTGCGATATTGCAAAGCAAATCGCAGATCGCACTATCGCAGATTCTTAAAAAGCTCGTTGTACGAAGAAAATCTTTTCATAAATCGAGACCCATTATGCGCCTTAATGTCAAGTTAATGAATGGATTGTCAATTATTAATGAAAAAGGATTTTGTTTTGATCAAAAGGTTATTTTATGATTGAATAATATATTTCATACGCCTTCAGCATTTAAAACTATCCCGTCACCTTTCTCATATCATTATTCTCACTTAATTCGTAAAATTGCAGGCGCGAAAAACAGGAGACTATACAAAGCAATATTCAAAGCATTATGGGAAAGAAAGATAAAGCTCCGAGTTCTGGAAAGAAAGAGAAAGCTCTGAATTCTGAAAATAAAGAGATGGCATCCTTGTACGTAGACACTGCTTGCAACAAGGACACTGGTATCACCACCTGGGAGGGTATGTTTAATTTTCTTGAAGAAGAAAAACCAAGAGTAATGGACGTTGCGGCTACTGCGGATTCAAGTAATTCCTCTGAAGCATCTCTTACAGAGTTGGCTTGTTCATTTTTGCACCGGATAGCAGCAAGACCTAGAATTCTTCCGTATACAGATATGCTCAAATGGGTGTTGGATAGCACCGATATTACGGACAGACAGTTCAAAACTCCAGATCAAGAGCTCATCGGGTCGTTTACTCCAAAAGATTTGAGGCTTATGTATCATTTGCCGGAGCCTCAGGCAACTTACAACAAACAATTTATGGAGAAATTTGCCAAGGAAAATGCAAATTTGGCAGAATGCACTAAAGAATGGTCCAGAAGAGATGAACCACTGAAGAAAGACAAACACGGTACGTACAGTACCGGTTCACTCACTTCTCCATATTGTTTTGCTGCTGCTATGTTATGCAGGCTTTTTGGAAAGCCTGACATTAATAAGTTTTTGCCTGAATGGCTTCCCTTATTTAATGTTGTTGTTAACGCTACCATTGTGGAATGGGCTAAAATACTGTCTGATAATTTAGCCATGGCTATTTTAAATTACCGGTCTAAACGGATGGTGTCTCAGAGGATTTATCCTCCTTTTTATCTATCTACTTATGTTATGGATTCAATCTGTTTTGTTTCCAAGTTCCCTTTAATGGGTTGGCAATGGACAATTCATGATCCCTTTCCCATCCATGTCTATCACAAAGAATTGTGGGAATCAAAATTTGTTCCTCATTTTTATAAAATTTTCCATGGCATAATGTTGCCTCTGTACAGAGTGTTGTATAATAAGGATTCTCCAAGGTTTTCCCCAGAAGCAGAAGTAGACATTCTCCCTGTCGCAAGATGGTTTGGAGAAGAGTTATTTACTTATGTGAGGGTTTTTGGAAGCTTTGCTTCTCCTCATGTTCTACCCTTGTATGTTCCGGACAAACTTATAGCTCGGGAAATTGCATATCAAACCTGTGGAGAGGGAGGTTTGACAAAAGAATTAAAGGATAAAAAGAAGGCCATCTGGCCACAATTTCCTGTTTCCTGTGGAGCATTTTCATTATTTGATGTTGGTCATGCGTTTAAGGAAGTAAACAATATTACATGTTTACAATTGTTTAAGTTTCCGAAAAGGCTATTTGATCCATATGATGTTGTCAAGGATTTCACCACTGCAATCAAAGTTAGAGTATTTTCTAGAGAAGAAGATCTTTTTGATGATATGTTTCAAGAAAAATGTTCATTTAAAGAAATTTTGCATTTAGCTCAAACACGGTTCTCCCCAGAAGAATTTCAAGAGTTTAAAATATACAGAGAAAGAAGATTGACCACTATTCCTTTGGATAATTTGCACTTGGAACCCGCAAGGGAACCAACTTCTAGTGTCAGTCTCAGTGGAAGCTCAGATTCATAATGGTCTAAGTCAAAGTCTGACAAAGAAATTTCTGAACATTCTAAAAAATCTGATCAGGATAAAAGTGAAGCCTCAGTGAAGGATACAGCTCAATCAAAAGAGTTGTCACAACAACAGAGTTCAACTACTCCATAGTTGAATCTTCCACCTCTTAATGTACAGCAACCATCCATCAGCACTCAGTTAGATAAAGAATGGGAAACATTTAATGATTTGATTAATGTTGAAGGACAGAACATACAAACTCCTGTACAGACAGCAAAAGGTTTGGTTACAGAAATAAGTGGCAATGTCACAGAAAAATAACATATACCCATTACTCCCTCTGTCGAGCTTGTACTTAAAATATAGGAAATTTCTCCTCTGGATATATTCTACAGCCCGCAACATAAAGCAGTAGTAAGGAAGCAAAGAAAAAAGAGAAAATTAGAAAGTGCGCTCTCTATTGATGCAGAACAATTGGATGTTTTATGGAAAGATCTTACTACAAATCCCACTGAAAATCTTACTAAATTATCTCAGATTACAGGAGCTTATGCCTTCGCAACTATTGACAAAGCATCTGAGGTACGGCTGTTATTAAATCAAAAAGAAGATGAAATACAAGTTCTGCAACATTAATTGCAACAAGCACATGCCAACAGCGAAGCGCAGATACAATTTGAAAAATTACAGTAAGAGTTTCAGCAAATTCAAATCGGGTATCAGAAAAGCTTGGCTAAGAAAGATAAACAAATACAGATTATGCAAGAGATGCATAAAGAAGACCCCAAGCTTAAAGAGTTTATTTCAGAATCTATTTCTTTGAATAATCAACTACTGCAACAACAAGATATATTATGCCAGAAAATCTCACAGTGGAACTCTTTTTGTCAAGAAAGTGATAAAATCACTAATCATGTCGTAGAATTACGACATGATTATGATTTAACTAATGAAAGAGTTACTAATTATTTGGAATGGAAAAAGACAGAGGAAGGAAAAAGAGTAGGAGCACCAATTATCAATGACGGCCATAAAGAAATACTCTTCAATAAATGGGATGCACAGATCAAAGAGGCAGAAAAAGCAGTAGAGGAAGCAGCTACAGCGGCGAGCAACATTACTGATTGTGTAAATGAGAATTTGCACAAGGTTAATTTAATTTCAGAAACCATTCCAGGATACCTACCACAAGCACAACAATTGCAAACAGAGTGGAAACAGAAAGCTGAAGAGAAGGCGAAATCAATTCAAGGATTGACAAAATTAAACTGGGATTCTTACTGGACGTGTCTAGTAAAACCACACAGTCAATGCAGTACTCTTAATTGCATCATTAATTCTGCTGAGAAGATCACGCCCACACTTGCTGATTCCGTCTTTTCGAGACAATTGAAATCTGAAGTCGGCCAGCCCCCTCTTCTCAAATCAATGTTGTATGCTTGCAAATTCAAAGACCAAATTCATAAGTAGTTAGTTGTTAATTTTAGTTTTAGATTTAGTGTTAGTTTTACTTTATTTTTGCCTAGAAAAAGGATGGTCATTTAAACCGAATCCTAAATTTTTGTAATAAACTATAATTAGATTTAGTTATTAGTATTTAAACCCTTCTCATGCATTTAGAGAAGGGTCCAGAAATTTGTCAAAAACTTATCCTCAGAACATGCACTTCTGCACCCTCAGAGGAGGTTTTGATGAATGAATGAAACGAGATTTATTGATATCTGTGTCTAATATCTGCTACTGATGTTGCATTTTTGTACTCTTAGTAGATGTTGGATTGAGAAGAGATAAATCATTATTGCTTCTAGCTCATGAGTAGAACCAGTTATAAATGGTACTTTTATCTCTTAACTTTTTCTGCTTCTATGTTAAAAGTGATATTTATGTTCAGTTATTTATATATTGATGCTTGAATGCTTCAGTTATCATTTGGCACTTTTGTACAGTGATGACTATTTGTTTATGCTTAATGTATGAATAGCTTATTATGCGATATGTTTTCCACAACTGTTTCATATAACTTTTTATATGAAGTGGTTTATATTTATTGAATTATTTTCTTATAGCAGTTGAATAATATTTATTATCAGTTGTTATTTGAAATTGTTTTAGATCGCATAAACAAGATTTTATCCCGGGTTTAGTTTAGAATTAGATATTTCTATTTTAATTAGAATACAATTTGCATATGATTAGATTAGAAATAGAATAAAAGCATTTCACTTAGGAACCTTTTTAGAAAGGAAATATCTATTCTCAACACACACACACAAATTGGGAAACTGGTCCCATTATCCCCAGTCGGACCCACTACACCAAACGGAAAAGGAGCTGCTAACCAAGGTCCGGACCGGGTGGGTATCCCCCTTGTTGTAGACCCGATTTTCGGGGCTTCAACACAAGGTATGGAGAAAGTAAAGACAAAAAAACTTCATTTAATGAGAAGAGATTTTGAAGTCATTTGCATGAAAGAGTCTGATACAATAGACTCATTCTTCACATTGTTGATTGGGTTGGTTATCCAAATGAGATCTCATGGAGAGACAATAGAAGAAATAAGAATAGTGAAGAAAGTTTTGAGGATCCTACCCTCAATATTTGATGTGATAGTAACAACCATTGAAAAGACAAAGGATCTCTCAAAGTTTATTTTTTATGAGCTTCATGCATCATTGATGACACATGAACAAAGATTGGACAGAACAGCAAATTCATATTTGGAACATGCCTTCAAGAGCCAAATGTCTTTTGGAAGAGGAAGAGGTCAAAGCAGAGGAAACTACAGAGGAAAAGGAAGAGGCAGAAGCCAAAACAGAGGAAGAAATAGCCCTACAAATACTAGTGGAAGGGGCAGCAATCAAAATCAGAACCAAGGCCAAGGAAGCAGCCAACAAGATGGACAAAATCAAGCACATGGAAAAAGGTATGATAAATCCCAAGTAAAATGTCAGTAATATAAGAAATATGGCCATTATGCCAATGAATGTAGGAAGAAACAGAGTGACATGGGTAATAGACTCAGTGCTAATTTTACAAAAGAAAAACTCAATCAAGAAAATTTGTTTTTAGCATGTAATTTGGCTGAAGAAAAGAATGAAAATATATGGTTTCTAGATTCAGGATGTAGCAACCATATGACTGGAAACATTTATATGTTTTTCATGATTGATGAAAATGTGAAGTCTCAAGTAACATTGGGGATAGATAATAAAGTCTTTATCATGGGAAAAGGCAGAGTAAGTGTTTTAACAAAGAAAGGAGAAAGAAAAACCATATCAGATGTTTACTATGTGCCTAGTATGAAGTGTAACCATTTGAGCATTAGACAGCTCATTCAGAAAGGCTAAATTTTTTTCTTTGAAGATGATTTATGCACCATCATGGATAAAACACCAAGCAATAAATGCATTTCACAAGTGAATATGACAAGAAACAAAATGTTTCCTCTCAAAATGACAGCAGATTTGAAGAAAGGAGTTGAAATGGCAGTAGTGGCACAAGAGACATTCCAAAGAGAAGCAAAGGATGAAAATTGGTTATGGCATTTGAGATTTGGACATCTCAACTTTGGAAGTCTAAATTTGTTGCATAGGAAAGGTATGGTAAAGGGATTACCATTGATTGAGAAACCGTACAGCCTTTTTGAAGCCTGCATCTTGGGCAAACAACACAAAGAAAGATTTCCATCAGGAAAGAGCATAAGGGCAAAAGCACCCTTAGAAATTGTCCATTCATATTTGTGTGGACCAATCCAAACACCATCATTAGCAGGCAGCCACTATATGCTGACCTTTATTGATGATTACACAAGAAAAACATGGGTTTATTTCTTGAAGTTGAAAAGTGAAGTGTTTGAGAAATTCTGCCACTTTAAGGCTCTTATTGAGAATCAAAGTGGGCAGCATATTAAAGTCTTAAGAACAAACAAAGGAGGAGAATATATATCCAAATAATTTCTACGTTTTTGCAGATAAAATGGGATACACAAGCAATTTACAGCAAGGTATACACCATAGCAAAATGGAGTTGCTAAAAGGAAAAATAGAACCATCATGGACATGGTAAGAAGTATGTTGAAGGAAAAACATTTGCCAAATGAATATTGGGCTGAAGTTGTACATTGTGCAGCATACGTGTTGAAAGATGCCCAACAAAAGGTGTTATGAACATAATTCCTGAAGAAGCGTGGAGCGGCATGAAACAGCATGTCACCCACATGAGAGTTTTCGGTTGTGTGGCTTATGCAAACATTCCAGATCAGCTAAGGAAGAAGTTGGACAATAAGGGGGAGAAGCACATATTTGTTGGATACAGTGAAGAATCCAAGGCATGCAGATTGTATAACCCATCCACCAAGAAATTTATGATAAGCATAGATGTAGAATTTCTTGAGGAAGAAGCTTGGGATGGAAGCATTGAGAAAACAGTGAATGTGAAAAGTTGTTTGTCTCATGATGAAGATGAGGAAGAGATGGCTGAAATACATCCTTCATTAACAGCACCACTTCCACCAACACAAGGACAGCAAGGGACACCACAAGCAGGTATGAGAACACCCTTGAGAAGTGATGACAGTGCTTCTCCAAGCACATCACAAGGAGCAGATTTGAGTGCTTCTACAAGAAAAAGTTCAACAAGTGAAAGAGGAACTAGGTTCAGAAGTCCGAATGAAATTTATGAGCAAGAAGAAGGTATGAACTCTTTATTTTCATTGTATTGTAATTTAGAAGATCCTATTCATTTTGAAGAGGCAGTAAAAGATAAGAAATGGATAGATGTTATGGATGAAGAGATAAATGCAATAGAGAAAAATAAGACATGGGAATTAGTTGATCTTCCAAAAGTTAAGGAAATTATTGGAGTGAAATGGGTTTATAAAACCAAGAGCAATGTTGAAAGTGAGATTGAAAGGAACAAGGCCAGACTTGTTGTCAAAGGCTACAAGCAGCAACAAGGAAGAGACTATGAGGAAACTTTTGCACTAGTTGCAAGAATGGAAACAGTAAGAGCAGTGTTGTCCATAGCAGCACAACACAAGTGGAAAGTTTACCAAATGGATGTGAAATCAGCATTCCTAAATGGATTATTGATGGAAGAGGTGTATGTTGAACAACCTCTGGGATATGAGAAAGTAGGCCAAGAGCACAAGGTATGCAAATTGAAGAAAGCTCTGTATGGGCTGAAACAAGCACCAAGAGCACGATACAGTAGGATAGATGCCTATCTACTGGAAAATGGGTTTGAGAAATGTGAAGGACAACCCACATTATACATCAAAGAGAAATATGGTAAGATGCTCATTTTTGTTTTGTATGTTGATGATGTTATATTCACAGGGAATGATGATGACCTCATTGAGAATTTTAAAACAATCATGAAGGATGAATTTGAAATGACTGATATGGGATTGCTGAGATACTTCTTAGGAATAGAAGTGGAGAAAAATGAAAATAAAATTTTTATTTCTCAATCAAAGTATGTTAAATAAGTTTTGGAAATATTTAACATGCAGGATTGCAAGGCAGCAATTACTCCTACAATGATGGGATTGAAATTAAGCAAAGAAGACAGCAGCAAGGATGTTGATCCAAGTTTGTATAAGAGCATAGTTGGCAGTCTTATGTATTTGACTGCAACTAGGCCAGATATTATGCATACTGTAAGTTTAATTTCCAGATTTATGGAAAGGCCAAAGGAGGCACATTGGCAAGCAGCAAAAATAATTTTGAGGTATGTGAAAGGAACAAAAGGGTATGGCATTTTATACACCACTTCATAAAACTTTGAATTGATTGGATATACTGACAGTGATTGGGTTGGAAGTACAGATGACAGGAAAAGAATATCTGGATATGTTTTTCATATGGGATCAGGAGCCATTTCATGGGCTTCTAAGAAACAACCAATTGTGGCTTTATCTACAGCAGAGGCAGAGTATGTAGCAGCTACAGCAGCAGCATGTCAAGTAGTATGGATGAGGAGAATGTTAAGAAGTTTGTGTCATGAACAGGTAAAAGGCATAACAGTTTATTATGATAATAGCTCAACTATAGCATTATCCAAGAATTATGTGTTTCATAAGAGAACGAAGCACATTGATGCCAAGTATCACCACATCAAAGAGCTAGTGAGCAATGGTGAAATTGTTCTGAAGAATTGCAGAACATAAGAGAAATTTACAGACATTTTGAAAAAACCATTGGGGCAGAAGAGTTTTAACTATCTCAGGAAATGCCTGGGTATGCAGGAAAATACAGCATTTGTATTTAAGGGGGAGTGTTGAAATATTAAATCCAACTGTCGCGGAGAAGAGAAAGGACAGGTAGTAAATTTTGATGTGAATTTGAGAAAGACAGCAGCAGCAGAAAGTCTTCGTTTTGTTGTTTACACACTACCTCGCATTTAAACCCTGCAAGTTCATATTTTTTATTAAAGCTCGTAGCCTATTTTTCAGTGTAGAGCTGTGGTTTTTAACCATGCCATCCAACATTTAAAACCCTGTCCTCGCACCATAAAATTCACCAACCAACTATGTTAATTAAACGCGCCATTTGATTTCATTTGAATTTGGCCACGTCACTTCGTGTGGAGCCCATGACTCCATGTCATCAACATCACTCAACGCGCAACAACCACTATTTCGTCGACAGCAGATATGAGCTGCTAGAAGCAAAGATGACCCACCGGAGAAGGTGATGTCATCCCTTCTCCGGACCAAGCAAAGCGGCTCTGTGAGGCATAGAAACGGGTGTTCGCATATTGTTTGGACTCCACGGAATGAATGAAGTTTTAATGTTTTTTTTTATTCGCTGCAATATAGTTTTGTTTTAAGAACTTTGGTTATACATATATATGTTTCGACTATATATATATATATATATATAATACAATAGTTTGTTTTAATATATCTTTTTTAATAGTTTCAAATGTCATATATATGCCCGAAGGCAAAAAGGAAAAGCATGGACTATGTAATGTAATATGCTCGTAGGCAAAAACAGAGACAGAGAGCACTGTGTGTGCATTTTTATTGACTGTGTATACCTGAAGGCAGAAAATAAGACGGAGAGAGACATTGAAGTATTTTTTTTGTAACACTGCATGTGTAGCAGTAAAACTAAAGTATTTTTGTAACCTAGAACATCTGAAGTTCTGAATACTTTCATATTGTAATAGATTTTTTTTTATTGAATGAAATAGAGTGTTGTCTCACATCTCTGTCCACAATTTGTTATTAAATCTCTGTGTGTTAGGAATTATTCAGAAATTCCAACAGTGAGGACTATTTAAATCCCAACTATAACAGACTCATTATTGAAAAAAAAAGGTATTGAAAGGATTACTCTATAATAATAATGAATTACCATAGATAAAACATGGAATCTAGTTCAGCAATAGACAAGATATATAAATAATTATTTTATTCACCACAAATGTCAATATACTCACACTAGAAAGGAGATATAAATAATTATTTTATTCACCACAAATGTCAATAAACTCACACATATGAGTTGTTCGGGAAAAAATATTTGGTCTCACACCATCAAACAAACTCAACAAGGAAAAATATTTGACAAGGATTCATTGCTCTATTTATATTAAAATCACTAAAACGAAAGAAGGATTCTTCTACTACATAATTACAAAGAATATTTGTTGTAAAATGAAAGCATCTGGCAAACTTAAAGAAATTTATGAGGATGGGAATCCTACTCAGACCTAAAAATATAAAATGTATAGTTGAAATATTTGCCACTAAGAGTTTTGTTTATTCACCCACAAGTCTGAGGAGTAAAGAAAAAAATTTCTCTAACAGTAAAGAGTTAGGGACAGTCGCTGGCAAGGGACCTAAAACAATTTATTAAGACAAAGGAATTAACACTATGAACTTGGAAAAATGAAATGAAGACGAAGTTACTTCCCTGCAACGTTTAACTGATGAAATATACTTTTTTTTTTCAGAAAGAAAAAAATGTTGTTTTCATTAACAGTTCATATGTCAAAACATTACATTCTCATATGTGAAGATAAGACAATCACGATCCAATCGCCATGATTAATAGAGACAACTTCTAAGGAAGAAGAAGTCACATACTAAAACCATGTTGGGATCAAAAATTTATGGGGGCAGAAACCACCCAATCCATATTTCGAGTCCATATAAATGAAAATCATCCAAATCGAACCCAGTATATGAGAAGATTGAACAATTCAGATACTTGACTCAACAATGTAAAAAAAAGAAGAAAGGTGACAGCAGTGTGAAAAAGTGTAAGTTGGCTCGCTTGATAAAAGCATGTGCAAGCTCGCTTGTTGTATCAGCGTCCAAGAATCTGGAAAAATAGCTGCAGCTAGGGAGATCATCTTGTAAGGCTCCATTTAAATGAGAGCGTTGATATAAATTGCAAACGTGCATGTAGAATAATATTTGAAAACCGGATCGCTTGAAATTCATGTAAACAGGCTCGCTTATTATGAATATTCCATAGTCTGGCTCGCTTGATGAATTCGATAAGCAGTAGGTATATTAAACAGGCTCGCTTGACAGCTCCATATTCTGGCTCGCTTGTTGGGTCAGATTAGCAGTAGGTATGTTAAATCGCCAGGTCCTGCTGAATATATAGGATCCCATGTGTCGGTTCCTTTTAATATGTAATGTAGATTCATATGGGAGGTTATAAAATTAACCCGTGCAGTAATCAAAATTGAGGATCAAGCTCGCTCGAGGTTAGAGATATGAACAGGCTCGCTTGTATGTGGAACTTAGAATATCGAAGGAGGATAAAAAAACCAAAAACAGCATAGAGAGTTAGCAAACAAAATTACCGGAGAGTAGAAGCATAAAAATTACCGGATGAAAGCTTCATATGCTTAGTCTGAGTATTAAGGCATAGGGATTGCAGATTCCCATATTTGTGCCCCATCCCTGTAATGAACCACCTGTATAAAGCCAAAATCTGAATTTAACCCCTTTTTGGACAGTCCGTCAGCTCTCATATTCTAATCTCTATATATTTGGGAGGTAGGTGGGGAGCCCAGTCTATGCCATAGCCGTTGTGCTCTGCTGAGCCAGCCCTGTAGGTCTGGGATGTGCATATGGAGCCAACGCATGGCACATCTAATAATTAGTTCAGAGTCTCCATATATATGGACCTCTGACAATTCCATGTTGACAGCAGCTAATAGCCCACCCCAAAGGGCCATGATTTCAGCCTTGTTATTGGTCCCCGGGCCACCATTCCAGTGTAAATGGATCCTTTCTCGGCCCGATAGCTTTATCCAAGCGCCACATCCCGTATTACCATCTTTGCTAGCACCATCAAAAAATACAGCAGGGAGGGATATCTCGTGTGGCCGAATCCTGCGAGAACCATCAATTGTACTGATAATAGTGATGGGGCGATCATCGATCCATCTCATAATAGCACTATAAATATTGGGAAGGTTGAAAGGATTTCCATCGAAAATGAGCCAGTTCCTGGCGATCCAAACTTCCCAAGTAAAAAAGAATCGTAGCGATCTAAATTTACTTTTCATTGAATCCCTTTCAACAGCGACTGAGATAAAATCTATCGGAATCCAGGCTGGATCGATGAAATATACAGAGAATAATTTCCAGATTTGAATGACCACAGGGCATTGGAAGAACAGATGTTCGGTTGACTCCTCTGATCGGCCGCAAATGGAACATCTACTAGGGCCCAAAATGCCTCTTTTGAGAAGGTTACTCCAAGTGAGTATTTTGTTCTTCCAGGTGAGCCACCCAAAGAGGATGATTTTTGTAGGCAGCCTCCGCTTCCAATATGGGGAAAAATTCCGGGAGAGTTGAGCAGAGTATAACTGTATGTTGATCCTGTAGTATATGTCTTTCACAATTGGATGGTTCTCCTATATCGGGCCATCCCATATGACACAATCACCCCCAACAGAATAACAAACTCCAGCCACCCTCAATGATTCTGACACCTATTCCCATTCAGAAGCCTCCTCGCCTTGTAGACCCAGTTGTGTAGCGCTTTTAAATACTGGGGCACCAAAGGACCAAGTAAAAATAGTCCGAGATAGATAGCAAATACCCCTGTGAGCCAATCTATGTATGAGGCGGATAGATGGCTTTGACTGCCTGTTAAAACCCTGCATGTTAATGTCTCCCAAAGGAATGCGACTCCCATCTCTAAAGAGCCATGTTAATCTATCAGCTACGTGTCCCAAGACCTTCTTGTAGCTACCCCAAATAGCCGAGTAGGACGATGGAATTTGGAATTCATGACAAAGTAGTTTATGGAGAGTATCACCCTCAAGTTATCTACCTTTAACAATATCAGACCAAATACTGGAGCCTTTGATGGCGCGCCATAATGATTTAATAATAAGGGCGATGTTGAAGATCCTCGTATTCAGAATGCCCCAGCCATCATGAGTTTTGGGTCTGCATAAGGTATCAAGCTTGACCAGATGGAATTTGTGATTATTTCCAGAACCATTCCATAGAAATCGAGCTATTATCCTGTTGATATCCTCAACAATACTTTCTGGTAAATAGAACAAGTGTCCCCAATATACCAATAGTTGAGATAAAACCGCTTGAATCATAATGTATCTGCTGCCCATGGAAAGCCATCTGTGTGTCCACTTATTGATTTTCCCCCTGAAACGCTCTACCAGCCAAAGCCAATCCATACGCTTGTATCCACAGGGCTTGATTGTATATCTGAGATACTGCAATCCCTCCGAAGCCACCTGATAACCAATCCCAAGGAATTCTGCAATGAATTGGATTTCATTCACATCACCATACTCATATAAGAGGAAGGACTTGGCCTTATTAATGCTTAAACCTGTGGCTGCAGCAAATCTATTGAGAAGGAAGTGGACATAAAACCAGTGATTCCTTATAAGACATCCAAACAGTAACATGTCATCCACGAATAAAGAGTGGGAGGCAGATGTAGATTCATAGAAAGAGAAGTCGGCAATGTAACTTTTTTGTGTCGTCGTGTGCATGAATTTACTGAAACCATCCATGATTAAAATGAAAATAAGAGGGGACAAAGCGCATCCTTGTCTAAGCCCCCGACCCGCCTCAAAAAAAGTTGTAGGCAATCCATTAACAATGACAGCATATCTGACCGAGGTTATGCAAGACATAACCCATCAGATAATCCTGATCGGCAGACCAATATTCAATAATACGAGACGGATATAAGACCAATCCAGTGTATTGTAGGCCTTATACAGATCAAATTTCATAACCAGGGCCTCTCATTTCTGAAAATGCATAGAATGTAGAATCTCTTGCGCAACAGCGATGGCATCATGTATTGACCTGCCTTTAAGAAAACCATATTGTTCTGGAGATATATGGACAGATAATGTATGTTTTAACCTGTTAGCAATGATCTTGGATGTAATCTTATACAGAAGATTACATAGAGCTATCGGTCGATATTCCCCAAAGGTGGAAGGATTATCATTTTTATAAATAAGAGCTATGAATCTAGAATTTAAATTCGACAGAATATGACCAGTGGATCTGAATAATTCCGTCATTTTCGTCAGCTCAGCACCCATTATGTTAAAGAAGAATAAGTAGAATTCAGATGTCCAACCGTCGGGACCCGGACACTTGTCATGTGGAAGAGATTTAAGCACCCCCTTGACCTCGGCTGCCGATATCTGTTCATCCAGAATTTTTATGTCATCCTCCTCATATATTCTGTGGATATGGTCTAATACCCATTGTTGGCAAGTGACATCAATCTCCTGGTCTTGTTGGTAGAAATCCGAGAAATGTTGAAGGGCTTCATCTTGTATGACCAGAGTAGTGGTTGCATAGCTACCGTCCGACCTTTTGATACGCCATATTGCATTACGACATCTACGGTCATTAGCACATTTGCGGAATTATTTTGTATTACGGTCTCCTTCTTTTAACCATTTATTCCTACTCTTCAATTTCCAAGTAATCTCTTCAATTTTAAGCATTTATTTTTCCCTATTAGCAAGGGATTTCAGATGGTCATAGTTCTGTGTGTCCGGAGCGAGATCCTTGAAGCCCAAATATATACACCTCATTTCTTCCTTTATCGCTGCCAGTTCAGCTTTGAGTTCCTTCTTTTTGTTGATCTCCCAATTTTTGGTCACTTGTTTCAACTCCTGCATCTTGTGGTGAAATAGGTTCCACCCGACCAAATTAACCATACTCGCCCCATTCAACCACATCCTCTGAATAAGCTCAATAAAATATTGGTCCTCCAACCATGCCCTGTTGAACTTGAAATGCAGACCCATAGGTCTATCACCCAAACGCCAAGAAAGGAGGATCGGCATATGATCCGAAATATTAGAGACCAACACCTCTAATCTGGGCAAACCCAAAGAGATTATGAGATTGTCTTTAACCAAGGCACGATCCAATCTTTTACCAATGTATTCAGCACCAATCCTTTTATTCGTCCATGTCAGGATAATAGGAGAAGGACGTATGTCCACCATTTGGTAGTCAGACATCAATTCATTCAAATAACTAGCCATGCAGTCGATCCTAGCCCTATCACCCCAGATTTCATTCAGATTCACAATAGAGTTAAAATTTCCCATTATTATCAAATTCCTTAAAGATATTTTCCCCGAATTTTTAACCTTGTCCCAAAAGGGCAACCTGTTATGATATGGGGCGTAGAGATTGACGATGTTAAGTAGGCCATCGAAACCTCGAATGTGACCCACCAAAATGATCCCACCAAAGAACCTATATGCCTTAAAATTCGACCAATAAGGATTCCAGAGAGCAATCAGACCTCCCGAATGTCCAGTTGCATCAACAGCTACAGCCTGCCATCCTTTACAAATGCTTAGAAAAGTATTAATGGCCTTTTCCCTGATACAAAGTGTCTCTTGGCACAATATGATGCAAGGCTATAATAAGCTTAGTCAAAACACTCTACTAAAATATTAAATACTATAGCAATAGCAAAATAAAGTAGTTATTTGATATCTGTATAGCAGAATTGAACAACAGTCGTAACATACTATGCATACTGGGAACCATATTCATGAAAGAAAATCGAAAGTTAAACTCTTGCAAAGAAAACTAATACAAAAACTAATAACCAAAATAAACATAAACTCACGTGATGAAGGGAAGCTAAAACCCCCTCTACTGAAGCTCGCCATGGAAAAACCTTCGCGTTAAGAGCCTTGGAACAGGCCAAACCTTGGAAAATAAGGAACTACAAATATTGACTCGGGAAGAAGATGCCACAACCCAAAGAAAACAAAATAAATGCAGAATCTGAAAGAAGTAAAAGGAGGATTTCAACTAATTATCTATAAACAAATTGAAACAGTAATCCAAACCAACATCTTACCAACTTCGAATGGTAGGGTTAGTGACGCCACACACAAATAAAAGCTTGAAAGCAAGAACTAAGTTCTATTCTTTAAACAAAACAAATAATTGCATTTACATGTGAGGGAGGAGTATTAAATATATACCATGAATGTGGATTTAGCTAGGAAGAGAATTACATAATAAACTGTAATTCCAACAAACGAAAAGATAAATTTAATAGAAACAAAACATACTACATAAATATATAATAATAAAAAATTGTGTCGAGATTTGTTACATGATTTATCAAAAAGGGTTTTTGGATAAGATTTAATTTTGTTATTATTAGTATTTGGGAAAGCGGGACTCTAATAATTGGTTTGTTTGTGACCATTATTAGTTTAGCATTGACGAATGCAACTTATAATATTAAACTATGGAGAAGATGCAATTTTTTTATAAAAAACAAAGTTATACTTGGTCAAAGAAAAGATCGCATATGTAATAACATGCATGTGGCAGGTAAAATAATAATAGGATGATGAAACAAGGAATCACAAAGGGAAAAAAAAAACTCTCGTTAAATATTTAGTTTTTTCATGAATTGATGGACACTAGTACTGACAGTAATGGTTTCATTGTCAACGTCCACAATAAATTAGGTAGAGTAAGGACAAAATTGTTTTCGGTGTTCTTGGGGACAACATCTACCTAGGGGAGCAATAAGCAACCTGGCTTGTTATGATTGGTCAGCTAGTGGACCATGTCTGGCGTGTAGTAAAGTGAGTGGAGAGGCATTATTTTCGTCATCTGCACAAGTAAGGAAGTAATTGGAGTGGAATCATCGACATCATCTACAATGGAATGCCAAATTCACTAGCCATGCTCAAGTACATTGTGGGTTAGTTGGCACAATAAATACTAGAAAATAAGTTAACTATCTGAATTATTAACTATCCACTATTAGTCAATAAGAGTCACTAAGTTATTATATTAATTATGAGACAATACTTGCAATGGTTAAGCTAATTATAAGTCACTAAAGAATAAGTTAACTATCTAAGTTATTAATTATTAGCCAACTAAAAGATAAATTAACTAAAAAATAAAATTAACTAAAACTAAAATTGTATTTGCTCACTAAAATATGAATTCAATGTTCATTTAGTAATTACAAGAAATAATAATAATGAAAAAAAAACATTGCAAATCATTCTTGAAGTGGAAATAGCAAGTGGATGAGTATATCATAAATTATTAATGCATTCTAAAACTAGAGAAACTTTCCAATTTAGGTGGGAAGAGGTTCAGGTGGGAGTAATATTTGTGGAAGTGGAAGATGAAATGTAACTGATGATTGCACTCACCCGTCAAATATAATCTGACAATTAATTATATTTATATTTCCACACCATTTACCTACATACATCATCTACAACCTACCTAGCACTAGGCAGAGAACATGACATGTTTGATGCATTCATTCATCATCCAGGTTATATTAATAATTCTTGGTTTCCCACTAATTGTGTTGACATCGACAAGTTTATTACTAGTCAGTTTTTTTTCAGAAGAAAAAAATGGTCTAGTGTATATAATGTACCAGTGCATTAGTCAAAACCATATCCAAAAATATTACAGAAAATATATCAGCTATCATTCCAGTATTCCATCCTGACCACCTTTCCAATATACACAATATTTACATATCAAAACCCAATTAAAATGTATCAAAACAAAAACTTTGCCTTATCCCCTCAAAAATCATAATGTCAAGTCCAAAAAAAAAAATTTAAATTGAGCCCAGTAATACGAGCATCCCATTTTCTAGCTTACTATCTTCAGTACTCTAGTCGCCAAAGTGCCCTCTGCATCATAAAACTCATAGAACATATGTCCAAGTGTGCCCTGTAGTACTCTTTTAGACAAATTGTCTGCTACCCTATTCTTTTCCTGGTAGACATCGTGAAATGAAATATGTGTGAAAGAACTTCGCAGGTCATATACACGATCCAACCATGTAGTCAACTTAGGAAGAGAAAAATCAATATTATGATTCATATGATCAATAAGCACGTGTGAGTGTCCGAAAACAGACAATTTTTCAATGTATAGCTATCTAGTTAACCACAGCATCCCCCATAACTCCAACAACTCCGCCCTGGTGTTGGTACCTTGACCTCCATTCCAATATATCTTGTAGTGGCACTTCGGATTAAATTTCAGCCAAGCCTCGCATCCACAACAATAATTCTATGACGCCCTATCAAAAAAACTTGCAGGGTAAGTGATGGGATGTGGTCTCAACCTGTGTGAGAGGTCCCTTGGTTGTGGTATGTCGACATGCATACCACCCCACCATTGAATAATCTACTCAGTCAACTTAACCGGTTCACAAATCTCCTCCCGGATATCCATTTATTTCACGCACACCACAGCTTCCAATGAAACAGCTTGGGTATGTCATTGAAATGTGCACCTCTCTCTACCCACCAAGTGTAACAATCTAAGAACGAGCATTAATCCATGTGTTGTATTTTTAAAATGTCCTAGATGAGCCTCCAAATATGGTTTTCCACTGTACACTGATAAAAAAGGTGTATGTTATCCTCACCATATTGGGAACACATCTGACATCATCCAACGCCACATAGTCCTCTCTTTATTAAGTTATCCCATGTTAAATTTTGTTTTTTTCCATACCAGCAACATAAATAGGATAACTTTAACAGGTACGCATGTTCGCCACATTTTTTAGAACCAACTTAATTGGACAAGTCCCTAGAGCAACATTCATAATAGAGTTTTAGTTTAAAATTTGGGCATTTTTTTCATCTAGATACTTCAAGAAGTAGCTGAAGCAACATCATTGACATCATTTGTGATGGAATTCCAAATGCACCATAACTATAGCCATGTTTTAATACATTGTGGGTTGGGTGGTGCTATTTTATGGTAGAGATTTTATAATGTAATGTTTCAAATTTTGAATAAGTCAAATTACATAAAAATAAAAATAAAAAATCAATTATAAATAACAAAATAAAAATAACCTTATACAAATAAAATAATATAAAAAAAATGGCCCATAGTATTGAAAATTTATGGTATTGACCTATAGTATTCATGTGGAATATAGCCTATTTAAAGGGGGGAATTAAATTAGCCTAGATCCATCTAACTTTATCTAATTATGGATCTACCAAACTTAGAGAGGTATAAAATCTCTTGATATGCAAATCTATTTTAGAGTGAAAAGTGATTTTATCACTCTCTATGCTTGATAAATTGGAAGTTAAAATAAATCTACATTGGTTATATTTTTATTAATTTTAAATTTTGTTTTTCAATGTTAATCTATATTTTTTCTATTTATAATTATATTCTATTAGTTTTTATTTTTTTTCCAAGGAAAAATTCGTAATTTTATATTGAAACAAAATTACATGTTACATGGGCTGGTAATTGTCAATCAAGACAGACTATGAGTTTGCAAGTAATTAAGTTATAATACATGGGGAGAAAATTAAGTTTTTCTCCCTTTCTTCTTTTCGACCTTCCGCCAAGCACCTTGTGTTGGCGTGGCCAAGATAAGGGTGAGTTGATTATCTTCATTTTTTGTAACATTGTCCTTATCTGAATCTGAATTTTCTGAGATGTGATGTCTTTTGTTCCCTCCAGACTCTGGTGCCTTAAGGTCCTTTTCCATCTGGACCGTGGGGGCAATGTCGAAAGGATCTTGCATCTCTTGTTCTTTTGACTCTGGTTCAGTGGTTGTCTGGTGATGTTCATTTGGATTGAGAAAATCCTCTTCTTCTTTTGTCTCCTGTTCTGGTTCGCTTGAGGGAAATTACCACCCTTTAGGAGTTTTCCATGTCTTCTTCTTTTTTCTGTTATCTCTTTTTGCTTCCGAACATGTATTTTGCAAATGACCGGTGTTTCTACATATTCGGCATCTGAATGAAGTATTTTTGAAGTCAAGATGATGTGTCTATTTCTGTTGTTTGTGAATCATTTGTATGCATTATGACAGCCCTTTACTGAGGTCCAATTCCACACAGATTCGTGCAAAAGTGTAGACTCACTCTGCCAAGCGCTTAGTGTCTATTTTGATATATCTCCCAAGTATGTTCCCAATGCAAGCTAAAAAACTTTCATTCCAGAAATGAAGGGGAAGGTTGTAAAGCCAGACCCAGACCGGCATTATGGTCACTTCCATGGTGTTTGCATCGAAATCGGGGAACCAAGTTGTGATGAAAATCCCAGTGGATCCCTAGAACCATGGTCCCTCCCCAAGGATGTTGTCTCTGGCTTCCGAGGATGAAAACTTGACGATGAAAAACCCCTTTGAATAGAGGTGTATTTCACAGTCCATAGTCCAATCGGTGAATATACAATGAAAGAGCTCCATTGGTTTGGGCCAGAAGCTGTTAAATCTGCAGATTATCGCTTGAGATTCAAATGAAGTTCGGTGTTCGTCTATTTCTGGAATCTCTACGTTCATTTCTGGTATGAAATTCAGTTGCTCAACATTATAAGGTTTGGGAGCATTTTCAGTTGCTTCGGTTGGAATAACAACTTTGTTTTTCCCCTTTAGTATATTCGTGTAAGAGGGCCCTTTCAGGTGGTCAGGTTTTAGAGTGTTGGTTCCCCTAGCATTTCTTGGAGTTCTGTGTTGTTAAGCGGCACCACCCCTCAATCTCAGATTGAGAAAGATAGTGGAACTAGAACAGATGGAGTAATATTTTAATGTGCAAAGGTCTTGAAGGGATCTCCCACTATGGATTAAATATTGTAGATGACTAAGGTAACCAGTAACTTGACTGATATTTAGTTTTAAGTCTGCAACCCCATCGTTTTCCTGAGCCCAAATCAATATATTGTTACCCACATGGGGTTTAATAAAAATATGAAAGCATACATCGCTTACCTCTTTGTCTATGATGGATGTGTGGTCATCTATGTGGTTCGGCATTGGTTGCAGAGTCTGGATCCACAGGGAGCCAGGCACCAATGTGTAGTAGTAGGAATATGTGGGAGGTCGTGCGTCACAGACAAGCGTAAAAATATGGGGAGCACCATCGTCATAAAGTTCCCGAACGTGCCGAAACTCCAGGTAGAGGCACAGTGCCCATCCCAGCTCAGAGTCTGTTATCCCCAGTGTAGAGCAGGTCTCCAGTCTGTTGTGGCGAAAGAACGGGTACAAACTCCTGTTCCCATATAAAGGAGCACTCCAGAAGACGTAGACCCTATGTAACGATGGTCTAGTGTGAGCAGTCAAAAGCGGCCCAGGGAATAGGTCGAATGGAGCGTATAGGTGTCGGAAAGTAGCCACGGTGGGGCCCGAGGAGCCACAATACCAGTTCTGTGACAAAGGATTTCCGTGCGGGTGTTCCTCATTCCACAAATCAGCAGTGGCGCAGGCGAAAGAGGTCGTCACCAAGCCTCCCTGGTGTCCAAAGAAATAAACCCTAGCCGCCATTTTTTCGCCGCAAAGTTCCACTCAAGTAAGTTTGTTATTTTTCTTAGTTTTTATATATTTAGCATTTCTATAAATTAAATATTATTTCTTTTCTTTTTCTCTTATATCATATTTTTTCCCGCTAGGTTTTAAGCGCTATTGTTTTTTATCTTCTTAAGATCTGTTTTATTTTTTTTATCTTGTTAATTTGGTTGATTTCTTATTTGTTTTCTTTTCATTTTCATTATTTTTGTTTTTAATATATATTTTTAGTTTTTTATATCTTTTTTACTATCATTATTAGGTTTTCTTTAATGTTTCAATTAATAATTTATTTATTTATTTTAAGATTTCTATTTTTGAATTTTATAATTTTAATTTTTTGGAATGTAATATTATATTTGTTGGTTTTTTTAGGTCTAAACAGTTGTATCTCTATTATATTTGTTTGTTTGTTTGAATCAGACTATCCATTTCTATCCTAATGATGAAACACAGTAAGTGGTTGGAAACACCTCCACTTAAAAACTTTTATGTCATTGATCTTGAAGAGTTTTTGCATAAGATTTCAATTTGTTATTATTAGTCCTTGGGAAGGCAAGACTTTAATAATGGGTTTGCTTGTTGACCACTATTAGTTAGCATTGAAGAATGAAACTTATAATGTTAAACAATGGAGAAGCTGAAATTTTTTTTGATAAAAAATAAAGTAATACTTGTTCAAAGTTAGAATCAAATATGTTATACCATGCTTATGGCAGGTATAATAATAATAGGATGATGAAATAAGGAATCGAGAAGGAAAGAAAAAAAACTCTCCTTAAATATTCAGTTTGTTTATGAATTAATGGACACATGTAGTGGAAGTAATGGTTTTGCCTATAAACATCCATAATAAATTATGTAGATTAGGGACAAAATTGTTTTCGGTGTTCTTAATATTGGGAATCACGATTGTTGTACCAAAACCCGCAAGTGTTAGTCAATGATCACATCGTCGGAGATAAGGATCCACTAGAGGTGGTTATTCCATGTCACGAAACACACGGGGAGTGTTGGTTAATCCAATGTCCAACAATATCACCCCCAACGTTGGTCGGGTGTGTATCGAACTCGTGACCTACGCTCTGATACCACTTGTTGGAAATCACGATTATTGTTAGACCAAAACCCGCAGATGTTAGGCAATGATCACATCGCCAGATATAAGGATCCACGAGAGGTGCTTAGTCCATGCCACGAAACACACAGGGAACATTGGTTTATCCAATGTCCAACACTTAAGGACAACATGTACCTAGGGGAGCAATAAGCAACCTTTCTTGTTATGATTGGTCAGCTAGTGGACCATGTCTGACGTGGAGTAACGTGAGTGCAGAGGCATCATTGTTGTCATCTACACACTTAAAGAAGTAACTAGAGTGACATCATTGACCTCATCTACGATGGAATCCCAAATGCATCAAAAGTGTAGTCATACTATAGTACATTTTGGGTTGGATGGCACTATAAACACTAGAAGATAAATTAACTATCCATTATCAATCACTAAGAGTCACTAATTTATTATATTAATTATGAGAGGATGCATGCAGTGATTAACTTAATTATAAGTTAAAGAATAAGTTAAATATCCAAATTATTAATTCAATTTTGTTAAATATCCAAGTTATTAATTCAATGTCTATTTAGTAATTACTTGAAATAATAATAATGAAAGAAAGCAAACTGCCCATCACTACGAGTGGAAATAGGTAAATGAATAAGTATATCGGAAATTATTAATGCATTCTAAAATTGGAGAAACGTGGAAAGAGGGTCGGGTAGGAGTAATATTTGTGGATGTGGAGTAATGGATTAGATGTAAGTGAGGATAGCACTCAGCTTTGAAATATAATTTGACAATTAATTATATTCACATTTGCACACCACTTACTCACATACATCATCTGCAACCCATATCTAACTGCATACATTCATCATCCACGTTACATTAATAATTCAAGAAGTAAGTAACTCGAGCACTATCATTAAATTATAGCAATGTTTTAATATATTGTGGGATGAGTACATTAATAATTCAAGAAGTAACTCGAGCACTATCATTAAATTATAGCAATGTTTTAATATATTGTGGGATGAGTGGTGCTTTATATCCACATTACATTAATAATTCAAGAAGTAAGTAACTCGAGCACTATCATTAAATTATAGCAATGTTTTAATATATTGTGGGATGAGTGGTGCTTTATATATTAATAGGATAGAGATGTTATAATGGAATATTTAATTTTTTTGAGTAAATTAAATTACATAAAATTAGAATATAAATATTAAATAAAAATATTAATGTAATATAAAATATTTTATCTCCGATTAATATAAAATATAAAATAAATATTACAAAATAAAAATAACTTTTTTTAAATAAAATAATATAAAAATATTTTTTTCTAAAGAGATTTGATTTTCATGGGGTACTTGGTAGATTTGATCTACGCTCATTATATTTTTATTAGTTTTTAAATTTATTTATTTTAAATGTTAAGTTTTTCTTATTTTTGTTGATATCTTATTTCTTTTCTTTGTGTTATTTTTTAGTTTTATATATTTTTTTAGTTTTTAGTATTATTAGATTATTTTTTATTATTATATAAATTAATAATTCAATTATATTTATTCATTTTGTTTTTTATTTAGATAAAAATAAAGATTGAAATAATATTTAATAATTATTTTAATTTGTTCTTTGCGTTTAATTTTAGTTATTATTATTTGTCAAGTCTCACTAGCACAACTAGTTGAGCATGGGTCTTCTTAGAACGCCACCCAAGATCAAACCTCACCACTAAGGTTCTTGCCCTTGTGTTAGGGAGAGGACACAAGTTAAACCCATTTAGCTTAGTGTTCTTGCCCTTGTGTTAGGGAGAGGAGACAAGTTAAACCCAGTTAGCTTAGTATTGGTGTGGCCCAGGCCGGGTGCGATCCCTGGTGATTTTGACGACTTAGATTCCAGCTTAGTGTTGGTGTGGCGCAAGCCGAGTGCAATCCCCTGGTGATTTTGACGACTTAGATGCCACTGGGGCGCAGTTTCTCAAGTCTGCGATAAACTCAGACCAACCCACTTGATAAACAAAACAAAAAATTGTTTATTACTCTTTAATCTTTATTTTCACTTTGTTTCTTTTAGTATTTCTTCTATTGAAAATTATATTTTGTTAGTTTGTATATATTTAAATTTTCTATTAATTAAGTATTATTTTATTTTTTAAGATTTCTATTTTGAGTTTTATATTTTTAACATCTCATTGAAATTTAATATTATATTTGTTTCCATGAGTTTTTAAGCTATTGTTTTTTATTTTCTTAATTTCTTTGATATCATATTTATTTATTTAATATATTATTATTATTATTATTATTATTATTATTATTCAACTTTCAATTAGTAAAATATTATTTCTTTTCATTTCTATCTTAAAATTTCTATTTTGAATTTATATGTTTACTACTTCTTAAAATATAATATTATATTTTTTCTTTTTGTTAGGTATTAACAGTTGCATCTTTATTATTAATTATTTGTTCGCGTGAATTATTCTATCTATCTATGTCTTTGTAATGCCCTACTGCATGAACTTTTCTCTTTTAATTAAGTTACTGAATTAGACGTTCAAATAAAATTTAATATTGCTAATATTTTGTGAAAAGAAGTTAACTATGAGACTTTGCAGAAAATTCCATGCTAAGAGAATGTCACAATTGAATGATTAGGAAATAGTTATAAGTGGTAGTTATTACCAAGAAATTGTCTTTGGTGAGATAAAGTGGCAACAGTAACTCTTTTTCTGGGATCCGAAACTAGAGAAGAAAGAGGAGTTGTAGGTGAGGAAAGAGAGAGGAAGAAGATGTTGCAAAGACTAAAGAATAAGAAATCCTAGAGCTGGTGAGCCAGTGGGATTTTTTGGAAAGGACTATGTTTGATAGTGATCAAATAATTTGTACCTAACCTAACATCAGTGACTAGCTCGAGGGTTGAGATGCAGTAGGGATTATCTCTTGGATGGGTGGATCATTCTCATTTTTTTCAAACCTTGTGGCAAACTTATTACATTACATAGAAGTGATAAAACACCTTTCGTACTTGCACAGGAATGAATTTATTATGAACTTAGGCAATGATTTTAGGCATTCTAATATGCATTAGTTATTAATTGATTGCCTATTAATAAGCAAACTAGACTGTGATGTTAGAAGACTCTAATCAATATTTTGTAATAAATAACCATATATGGATTATTATAATTGTTGAATGGAATTTTGGAATGTGTATGCTCGTAAGAAGGAACTAGTAATAAATGGTTTTTATGCAGTAAGAATTATCAATTTTTTATGTGTAGGGTTAGATCCAGATCCAATCCGGCATTGACGACAGCTGAGGATCAGTCCCTTTGGACAAAATTTCATTATCAATTGTAACCAGAATGTAAAAGAAACATAACCCAGAAACTCTACAAAGAATCATAACCCAGAAACCCTGCAAACCACGACATAGTTCACATAACCAAACAAAGAAAAAGTCACAAAGAACAATGTTGTAGAAATCGATAACCATAACTAAGTAGTGGTGCAAATAAATGGAAGAATCATAATATTCGAAACTGATAATGAAGCTAATACCCTAATAACCATAAATTCACCGTGAATAAAATATAATTCAACACGGATCAATTTTCTTGTTGACTAACATGAGAAATACCCTCTGCATACATAGTAAACATTATATATATAAATAAATATTACACAATCGATGGTAACAATAGTAATACACTTCGGACTCGGCAACCCATATGGAGATTAAGAAACTTCAAATGAGTACAATACATTACATACGCAGTCGGAGCCCGAATACTGAGTCCAAAGTTTATTAAAACTAATCAATCTAAGCCCAGTGCTAGGGTAAAACCCTTAACTGAAAAAGAACCAGATAATTTAATCTTATGCATTTTAAATCCATACTCATGTCGTAAGAATAAGAACCTGGTAGTGCAAAGTTACAAGCAGACCAAGGAGCGGAGGACCAAATTGTAGGTACGAGCAAAGAAATCCGTGAAGGAGTCGATTTACCTTTGTAAACTAGACCAAGGGAAAGTCAAGGATTCTCAAACCAAAAATTTTCAACATAAACTGAAAGAGAGAACCACAAAAATCTCTATAAGGACAGAAGGCTAGCTTGAAAATTTAACAAGTAATTTTAACAACTACCTTCAAAGATTTACCTGAGAGTGCCTAACTATTGGGGACCTCCTCCAGCTGAACGAAGCAATTCTTCTACAGTATAATCAAGCAAGGGCATGTGCAAAAATTCCCTAGGACCCGCACACAGGAACAGCGACAAACCCAGCACGGAGAGGTCACGGAAGAGCTGTAATATCCCCAAATTGGGACTGCTCAACCATGCATGCATAAAAAACGCATTTTCAGAAATATATGCTATAAATAATGAAATAAACTCTTGGATCCTTTATATCAGTCCATTTACAACCTAAATCCAAGAATAGAGCTAAAACAAATCAAACTAGGTGGGTTAAACAGACCTCCCACACCTAGGATTGCTAAAAAAGGCTAAAACTCAACACACCGCAACACAGGAATTTATGCATAAAAGTGACTGTGCAGTATAATGAGGGTCTGTACACATAAATGGTAGATACAAATAGATCTAATATTATATTAAACAATATGCTCAGAAAAATGAGATCTAGTCTCCTTTATACAAAAGCTAGAGAACCTGGGAAGGGTTTCTAGGAATACACCCTGAATACAAATGGTGATTTTCAGCAATATGACTGAATAATCACTACAAACTAAAGCATAGGAGTATATAAGGCTATAAGAATACAGATCTGATGCAGATATGATCAAATTTCTTCCCCCATGGAAGAATCAACCCTCCAATCACAGGAAAACTCCCCGAAAGAGCCACAAAAGGCACTGCTGAAACTACCCTCCAGAAATAATGCAATTACAGAATGGAATAATGCTATAGGTGATGTAAATGTGTTGGCCTGCTGCCAAATATCTGATATCAGCCCAAGAACCCTCCAAACTGATCTCCCATAAGAAGGAATCCTCCCTCCTCTACAAAACCAACTTAGAAAGTGGGTTTCTCAACCCTCCACTGCAACATCCTGCAACTCAACACAACCTCCTACAAAAACTGCGTTGAAACTGAAGACTGAATCTTGGCACCAATTCCATATGTATGGAGTGATAGATCAGGTCTCTCCAAAGAGCTACTCAAAGGGAAGAGAAGGAATTCATGAACAGGAATACCTTAGTGCTAAACAGCACTGGCAATCTTAGCTAAACAGCTAAAGAGAGAAAAAGTCTAAGCAGACATAAAAATATAATTCATAAGCTAACCCCAAATGGTTGCCATCCTCTTCCTTATAAACTTAGTGAGCCTTCTTACCTTGGGTCCCACTCAATATGGTTTCCACCATCACACAAACAATCTCCCTCTGAAACTGCATTGTGCCTTCATTAGAGCCACTCCTCTAAATTGCGTTGTTTGATTTGGTCAAGGTTGGCCTCTTCAACCTGCTTCGGCCCTTTTCAAACCTAAGGGTATTCAATCCAGCTCACATATAGCTATCTAGGTTGAGCCTCATTCACATTGAGCTATTTTATTTGCTGATCCACTCCTCCTACATTTATGTTGTTGACTTGGTCAAACTTTACTTTGTCCACATGCAAAATGTCCATGTTCACACATGAGAGTGTAAAATCCAGCTGGCATTATGATCCCCTTTCACACTATGAGGGGTTTTATTCTTATTTCTTAAATATATAGGCCTCCTTACCCATTTATTCATATCTTAAGTGTCATTAGCAAAATTTAATATTCCAATTTGTTGCATGCAAATTTTGGAATATTACAAGAGCATAGTTGGTACTCCATAAAGGGTTAAACGATTTTGAGTTAAAACACCAAACGAGGACTCCGTTGAGCTAAAACAAACTTCACACATTGGAGGATTACAGTTTTCAGAACTACCTGCAGAGGATGAGAGGCATCGACGTGCACAGCCAGAGGTTGGAGCATTGGCGAGGTCTCGGCAGTGACATGCATAAGGAAAGGTTTGAGCATCGGCAAAGTCTCGACATACAAAGTCGAGAAATTGAGCTCCAGTAAATAGTTCAAAGTGGTAACAATGGTCGGGAAGCAAAATCAATTCAGTGAGGACTAATGACCCTAAACCTTCCGCTAACTCTCCATCGTCCGATGTTACGTTCCATTCTAGGAGCCAAGATTTTTTGTCGGGTGGGTAGGACCACCCCAGCCCCATGGAAATTTTAATAAGAGGAACCAATATCGTATTGATACAGTACCTGAACCTGACATTAATAATATAGTAATATAATTTTCAAGCATGATGGTGTGGACTATGTACAATAAATCATGCAAGTTAGATTCGTTTCTAGAAAACCATAGTTTTTTAAAGTAAAGCATTAATGGTTGGATATATGTGTAAAAATAATTGCATGGTGAATTACGGGTTTAATTCAATGTTATGTTTATAATAATTGTGTTGTGTTTTTTTTACTCACTTTAACTTGTGGTAAGTTAGATGTGTGCAGAGATAGGTGACAAGTGGTATCAAAGCGAAAGTTATAACCCTATGGCATGGAGTGGGAAACCATGGTGATAACAATTGTGTTAGTTTTTCTTGCTTCACAAAGTAAGAGAAAACATTTATGGGAAGAGGGAGTAACAGAATGGTGTCAGCCTCAAACGGAATTCCCACAGGTCATAGCTTGATACCTGACCAAGGACCAAACCTCGAAATGTGGGCCCATTTGGGCAGTGACACTTCAAATGCTACAACAATGTTGATGGAGATTATGCGACAGTTGCAGGAGGAAGTGACTAAATTAAAATTTGATAATGAGAAGATGTTAAGAGACCAAGAAAGGATTATTCAAAGCTTAACTGATTGAAAAAATCATAGGAATTCAGATCTGACAGCTGAAGATGGTGATTGGGTAGAGTCTCGTCAACGAAGGGAGATTAGTCCTCCAAAGAAAAGTGAAACACATGAATCAGAAAAAGGAAGAGATTCAGAAACTGAAAAGATAGAATCTGGAATTTCCTCTCAAAGTCATAAGTTGGAAGGGGGGTAAATGACGTAAATTAGAATTACAAGGGGATTTCAAGAAAATTAAGCCCTCAACCTTTGATGTTGAGTCTGAGAAAGCCGTAGAGGCATGGTTGGTTAATATTAATAAATACTTTTAGATTTACGAATATAATGCTAATATGAAGGCTTTCCTAGAAATATATCAATTACAAGGAAAAGCCACCCTATGGTGGGAGGAGGTCAAAGTGGTTCAAGGAGTGGACAATCAAGGAGTTACCTGGGAAAAGTTTCAACATTGTTTTAAGAATAAATACTTGACTGAACGTTTTTATGAAGATAAGGCGAAAGAGTTTCTTGACCTCAAATTGGGCAGTTAACAATGGACGAATATGTAACCAAATTTACTTCACTCCTGAGATATGTTCCATATATAAGAGAGGAAAAGGCCAAAGTGAAAATATTCATCAGCAGCCTACCTGCTTTTATGAAGGAGCATTTGGAATTTGATAATCTGAAAATGATGGATGAGGTTGTGTGGAAAGCATGAATCTTGTATCAACAAATGAAGCTGAAAGGAGACAATTTGAAGAGATGGTCTGATAAAAAAGGGACATAAATATGCACATAATGGTAAGGGAGGAAAAATTGGCATCCATAAAAATTCACCCAGAAATCAGCAAAATAAAAATTGGGCAAATTTTCACATAAACTTGGAGCATTGGGAGAATCAAAAACTGCAGAGGCTTTGAATAAATCTAGAGTATATCTATCTTCCAGACCCCCACCACAATGTTGGGGATGTGGAGAACCACATTATATTAAGAATTTTCCTTATCGAAAAAGGACTGAACAGATTGCACAAATTCAAGAAGCATCCACGGTAGGAGAAGTGGCTGGGAGTCTGCCTAAGATCAATGCAACCTTGGAGGACCACCAAGCGGAATATCAACCGGAAATGGTGGAATTTGAAGGTAATATTTATTAGGATCAATATTTGCATCCTTCCACGAGTGATCAAATTAACTCTTTCATATTCTGTTAGGGGTCCTATCCTGAAATTTTTGTCATTCCACTAGCTCATGCAAAAAATTGGTCACTTGGTACAGATTTAAATCAAGTTTCACTCTTTTCAAAAAACAATTATCACTTTTTGGCTCATTTCATCACTATGTTGAGTGTCCATCATTCATGAGACTTTATCACCTTTTCAGTCATGTCATCATGAAGTCCATTCAGTCAAGGTGTCCATTAGGTCTTAGGGTTTTCAAGGTCCATTAAAACATCATTTCCATTGCATAAAAGACCAGCAAGTAAAAGGGTGACCAATAAATTCACTTTATCATGTAAAGTTGAAATGTAATACATAATTTTTATTCCATTATGTAATTTTATGTTTTCTCAATATGTAATAAGTTCATGGTTCTAATATAGTTTCCAACTCAAAGTTCCATATGCCAAGAAAGGTCAAAGTTCCAAAGTCTAAGTGTTCTGAAATCTATCAAATGATCAAACTCCAAAGATCAAAAGCAAAAGTGAAAGGTAAAGGTTCCAAGGTTTAAATTGAATGTGAAGAAGAGAAGTGGGTCCCAAAAGAAAATTTATCCAAATCACTAAGCATAAAGCCCATCAAAAGATAAATAAGACACTCATTTTCTCTCCAAACCATCAAGATCCCACTCCCTCAGCTCGAAAATCAAGTTTGCAGTGTCAAAAACCAAGTTTTTGGGTGGCGCTACGCTCCTGGAGGCAAGGCGTTGCGCTCCTAACATTGGCGCTGCAATACTGCCCAATTTCACTCCAAGATTCCAAACTTCATGCAAGCAGTCCAAATCATCAGCAAAGGGTTCCTCCACCTCCTAGAAAGTAAGCAATACCTCTTTATGCCATACTTGCATCTCCCAATTGCAAAATTTAAGGTGTTAAAATTCTCATTCAAATTTGCAAGTTTTCAAGCTAGAAAACCCTAGTTTCACTCCCACATCCCTAATTTTTTTCCCTAGACCTCACATTCCCTTTCCCATTTCACAGTAAACCTTATATCTATCCCTATATCAATAAATCCTTGTCCCCAAGATACATTTCCCAAAACCCTAGCTCCTAGGTTGCTAATTCCTAGGCAGCTCTATTATCATACCTGTAATAAAATTTTAAATCCCATTTCCCTAAGTGTTTTGATCCCATATCATTCCCCTAAGTTCCCTAACCCCCTTCCCTATTTCCCCACTTTTTTCTACTCCCATCCCCACTCCCTAAACCTATTTTCCACTTCCCTTCCCCTTCCCTATGGTTCCAAAACTAAAAAACACCATGGAGGAGGAACATAGAGATTTCATGGAGGAGGAGGATAGAGATGAAAGAAGACCTCACAAGGGAGGAAGGATTTTGAGGCTTGAGCCTACTAACACCATAGAATTCATGGCCTCACCCATGAAAGTCACTTGCTTCAAATATGTGGGCTGCTTTGATTTCTGTGAAATGATCCAAAGAGTTCAACACCACCCTGTTTTGAGCAGAATTTTCATCTCAAACCTTCAAGACAAACAGGTAACCATTGCAGGTGTAACCTTCACCATATCCACAACCATCATTGTTGATGCCACAGGGATACCTAATATGGGTGAGAAGTGGTTTAAAGCCAAAGACCTGGATGACCAGTATTATGAACCATTCATTAAGCCACAGTACAAAAATGAGGGAAAGAGAGTCTTCCCTTTCAGTTACCTTCTTGATAGCTATGTCCCCATGATGAAAATCATCATGAAGTATTTCTCTTGTGCAGGCAGGTTCTACAGACTCTACACATATCATATCATATTGCTTATGCACTTAAAAAGAGTCAAATTGCTCAACATCTCATACTACTTGTTCAGAAGTATTGAAAAAATGGCCTACATTGTGCAGAAGAGAGAATATGATCAGCAAATGAATAGCCTCTTCCATCACCCTTTGATCAAAATTATTGTACTCCATCATCTAAACTAGTTGAACATTTCATGGGAGAATTTCATTGCAAATGATGTTTTCACTTCTCCACAAGCTCAGCATGTTGAAACCATCCCTCCCCCACCTCAGCCCACTGCATCTATGCCTCCATCAGCTCAGCCTACTAGACCCATCTCATCACCATCATCAATATTTCAGATTCAAATTGGGTTATCCAACAGAGTTGTGGTCAAAGAGCCTAAAAAGACCAAAAAGAACAAATAGGTCAAGACCTATCAGAGGGGACCTAGGTAGGTTTTTTCTCCACAGATTGTGGAAGGCACCTTGTTTTCTTCATCAGAAAAGTAGGTACGCCAGGATGAGCATCAGAAAGAGGCAGTTGTTCATGAGGAAGTCATGCAAGAGGATGAAGACCCTCATGATGAGGAAACCGAGTTTGACCTAGTTGAATTGGATCAACAAGATGATCATGAGGCCTCAAGCTTGATTATCAAAGAGAAGGATGCCCAAATTAGAGAACTGCAAACTAACTTGGATAGAACTCAGTATGTCATTTCATTTCTTGAGCAAGAGAATAAGCAGCTAAAAGATCAACAAGTACTTATGGAGCTAGAATTTCTCAAAGAAAAAAGAGGTGAGGCTATGATTTCACTTGATGATCTTGATCATGATGACATTCAAATCAGCAGAACGAGACCTAAGACAAGAGGTCTTAAGAGAGCTCTACAACAACAAAAACTTGAGGATGAAAAACTCACTTTTGGGGAGAGGATTGCCAAGGAGGTTGAAGATGATAGAGAAATATGGCTAGATAGGGTAAACCTCCACCTTTAAAAACTCATCCACAAGTCAAACAAAGATAACAAGATGCTCAGAAACATGTCTAACAGGTACATCACAAGAAATAAGATTTGTAGCATTAAACTCAAGCAATTGGAGGAAAAACATAAGCAAACCCTAATTAAGAAAAAGGAAGAAGATAATCTTGACATCCTTGCTGAGGCCTATCTGATTGCTTAGCATACTTCATCAGCATTGCACACACCAATTTTGAATATTTTTTAGCATTTTTTGCAATTTTGGGTTTTTGTGCAAACTTTTGACAGTCTTCAGCATAGTTTGACTGTCAGGAGCGCAGCGCCCTAGGTGTTGTGCTTCTTCTAGAGGACTCCAAATGAAAAAATAAGACCACCATTAGATTCAAAAGGTAGAAAATATGCAATTTTGACACTTTTCAAAGAAATATTGGATAATCTGGCAAGGAGAAAGGCCAAAAAACACCTCAAAAATCATATTTTTTCCCTGAATTCAGCTAGGCGCTGCGCTCCTGATTAGTCTTGGGATATTTACCTTTTGGAGGGAAAAAAAACTCATCATTTTTGGAAACCAGGTACATTTCTGGAAACTAGACAGGACATGATTTCCAATGAGCTATCCGGAGCTCAATTTGGACATCAAAAACCCCCTCAAAAGCTGAGCTAAAGTAGGCGTTGCGCTCCTGATCAGTGACTAATATTTCTGATTTTTTCTCAGTTTTCTGAGTTTGACCATGGAAAATCATGATTTTACTGATGTAAATGATGGATTTAAATGTAATTAATTTTCTTTTGAGTTACTTAAGGGTAAATACATTAGTTAAAAGCCTTTTTGAGGATGAAAGAATCAGTTTCACCAAAGTTAGGGATGAGTCAGTTTGACCTCCCTACACTTTAGGTTTGCAATTCATACTTTTGTGGATCAGCTCCACAACTTAGGGATTCGACCCCTGAGGTTGGGATAAGTTGTTTCATGTCTATATCTTTCACTTCTTTACTCATTTCACTGGTTGTATGTTGTTGTATTGATCAGAGACACTAGTGTCTTCAGATTTTGGCAGGAATATATTGGATGAGTTGCAGCTATTTTGGTGGGATTATTGTGGTACTGTATTTTCATCTAGTTTCTTCTTCTGTCACATTTGTATGAATTTTTTTTAATTTCCATGTTCATTCCACTTCTATGATATGTTTTATTCTCAAGCTTGATAAGAAGAATACATATTTTATGCTCTGTTTTGGGAGAATCATCATAATTTGTTTCAGTTCTTAAATTTAAAAAGAATTCATGTATTTTCATGCTCTTATTAGCACCTCACCTATCTGATCCATCTCACATAAGAACCCTAAATTTTTATAATACCTACCTACCTTGCCCCATCAGATGCCTACAATTCTGATCTTATTTTCCCTGACCTAGTTACCTCTTTGACCTAATTCACTCATCCAGCACCCAAAACAACCAATCAAAATCCTTGTGCTACTATACCTAGCCTAAAATCTAATTGATCCAGCCCTATCTGTTGTGATTCCTTGGAGAGAGCCCTCTCCTTCCTATTAGGTCTAGCTACTTGGGGAGAGCTTGGTCTGTAGTTACCTTTTCTGGTCTCTTATCAGCCTCGGAGATCTGGTGGAGTGCTAACAATATCTTAAATCACATTGTGTCAATTTTAATTGATCTTGGGGCTATTTTGAGTTGTGTAAGCACCAAAATAGTTGAAGTATTTCATCTTCAAATCGTCAAATTTAAAATTCCATTGATAGTGCAATTAGCTACATGAGTAAGGAGGAGGGGGACTGCTAAAATTGATAATTGCCCAATTAAAATCGCAGACCAACCCATCATAGAAAATTTAAATGTTTTACCCTTAGGATTATATGATATACTGATTGGCATGGACTAGCTTGAGAGTCAGTAGTCTCTTGTAAATTGTAAAACTAAAACCATTATTTACCTCAATAATGAAGGAGTGCGACAAGAGATCCAGGGATTCCAAAGGCCTGTGAAGCTGAGATCTATTACTGCTTTTGCATCTAAGTATATGCCTTAGGAAAGGATTCCAAATATACGTGGTACATGTGGGGTACACAAATTCAAAGGAGAAGACTATAACTGTAGAGAATATACCCATCATACAGGAATTTACGGATCTATTTACAAAAAATATTTCATCTCTTGGACATTGACTTCACTATCGAGTTAATCCTTGGAGTTGCTCCACTTTATAAAGCCCCTTATCAAATGAGCATTCCATAATTGACTAATTTAAAGATGCAGCTCCAAGAACCACTGGACAAAAATTAAATTCGCCCAAGTGTGTCACATTAGGGAGCCCCAATACTCTTTGTAAGAAAGAAAGATAGAACTTTGTGCTCTGCATTGATTATTTCCAACTGTAACAGACATGGTAAAAATACATGTAAAAATATATATAAGACCATGGTGATGGGAAACATATTCCAAGTTGAATGGTGGGAAAAACATGCTAGTGGGTATTCATTTCGGTTATTATGGCTAAGGAAATTGGAAAAGGCAAACGCTTTGGAAAGGCATGAGGCATTAATTGGCATTTTATTTATGAAAATAATGGAAATTAGGAGAAAAGTAAGGTGAAAGGTCACAGGTTGAATGTGAGTAGGAAATTGAAGTAAAATAATGGAAAATGAAAAAATTAGAGGCCTTATTAATAAAAAGGCTCCTGAGGATCAGTGGGAAAGGATTGGTCGGTTCAGTTTCGGATTTCTTATTATTCTCTCTCTCTCTCTCTCACATACTCTTGAGCACTTAGTGTATTCTTGGAGCACTCTTGTAGAGTGTGTCATACTTGGAGATTTGGATCAAGAAAGAAAAGGAAAAGAAGGAAAGCAGAAGAGGGCATTGGGATCAGCATCTATAGTAGGTTCGGAGTGAAGGTATCAAGTTGCATGCATGTTTTCCTCACTAGTTTTGGCATTCATGGGTATGCATGTGGATTTTCATAGCCTTGTCATTTCCTGTATAGCCATGGTGATTGTGGGTTTATTTCCATTGATTTTTTTTCTGGTTGGTTCTCATGATTCATTTTGTTGTTGGGTTGAGTTATTATTTCCTGGAAGCCTTGGTTGGACAAACGCTTTAGGATCTAGGCGGACAACTATGGGTTGAGTTACTAGTCCTGGAAGCCTTGGTTGTAAAAACGCTCTGGAAGCCCTAGGTGGGTTGAGTTACTATTCCTTGAAGCCCTGGTTGGACAAATGCTCTGGAAGCCCTGTAACAGTTGGGGTTCAGTTACTAGTCCTGGAAGCCCTGGTTGGAACAAACACTATAAAGCCCTAGAGCAGCTTTGATAGAGACCGATCCGTGATGGCTAGTGATGTCTGACCGTGAGGTGGAATCATTGATTTGAGGTTGAGACAATGTCATATATGGAGCTCTGGTTTGGTGTTGATTGATGTGTTTGATAAATTCTCACATTCATGCTTGGAATATGGCACAGGGGTGACTAGCTGAAGTGATATTTGGCTCAGCCATGTCTATGGTCGGGTGGAACGTGGAAATCCCATTCTGGGTTGATTTTTACATTCATTAATGAAAGGTTCATTGCCTTGGTATTTGATGTGTATATGCACTGTTCTATATATGGATTCTACTATTGATGTATTCCATGGTACTTCTATTGGTATTACGCTGGTTATAAGCATTTATTGTGATAGTGATGAGGTATGGCTCTCTCCATGTTTTTACTTGTAAATGAATGCACAACGTATATATGGTTAAATTTCTTAAATGATAGCTTATAATTTATGGTAGCAATGCTTCTTAACCATTATTAGATAAGAAAGAGACCCCTTTCTTTAAATATGTTGTTTATACATGTAGATGTTATGTTTATGACATTTTTAACGAAATTCCTGTCATGGTTGGGTGGGGTTGAATGAGTTCTTGATGATGTGATTTCTTCCATATGTTTGTTTCAATGTTATTTACCCTCTCCTGAAGTTACAGGAAGTTATGGGCAATGACCTGGGCTTAGGGGCTGAAAATTTCGCACAAATCCCAGAGCTACAGGTGGAAAATTTGTTGTTTGGACCTGAGTTGCTACCTTGCTAAGGCTAGCCCACGTCTCTAGGGTCTATAGTTTCTCCCTTACCCTTACAAGCCTGCGGATCAACCTCAAAGGGGATAAAAATCAATCCCCCTTAGGGAACAGGGCCCTGGGAGGCTAGGTTACCCCCTGGGGATGTCAATGATGCAGTGTAAGGTGTTTTTTTGGTATTTCCCTCAGTTCCACTTCCTTAAGGTCATCTAGGAGGTTAAATATCGTATTATTAGCCTCTTGGCACATGTTTACCCCGATTGGTCGGTTACGTAGATGTGGGAAGAGGGTGTTACACTAGCCCCATAACAGATCTAATGTCAGCTACATTTTTAAGACTAGACCACTCCATGATTGTTTTGATTTTCTCCAAGTCGACTATTATTCCTTCTTGAGTGATAATATGTACCAAGTATTGTATTTTTTTTTTTAAGAAGTCACACATGTTATACTTAGCATACAACAGATGTTCCCTTAGTGTTTACAACACCATTCTTAAATGATTTCGGTGTTCCTCCATATTCTTGGAGAAGACCAGAATATCGTTAATAAAAATTAAAATAACTTTGTATAAATATGGTTGGAAAATACTTTTCATTAGACACATAAACGTTTCAGGGCGTTTGTAAGTCTAAATGGTAACACAAAAAATTCATAATGCTCGTAACAAGTTCTGAAGGCAGCTTTACACATGTCTTCTTCCTTGATTTAGATTTGATGATAGCTAGAGCGGAGATCAATCTTCGATAATACAGTGGATCATTTTACTTGATCAAATAGATCATCTATCAAGGGTAACATATACTTATTTTTAATGGCCAATTTATTTAGTTGGTGTAACACCCTCTTCCCAAATCTACCCAAGTAACCGGCCAACTAGGGTAAACATGTGACGAGAGGCTACTAATATGAGATTCAACCTCCTAGATGACCTTGAAGAAGTAGAACCGATGGAAACACCAAAAACACACCTTACACTGCATCATTGATATCTCCAGGGGGCAACCCAACCTTCGAGGGCCCTATTCCCCGAGGGGGAAAGAAAAATAATATTCTATTATCATATTTAATTTTTTTTATTAAAAAAATTGTATTGTTATATAAGGAAATATTATGTTTACTAGATAATTAAAATTATATATTCAAATAACATAATATTTATGTAAATGGATTAATCAATTATAAAGGATGATGGTAGCATTCCTTTCCTTGATGTTCTCCTCTCCAGAATGGAAGATGGTCATTGTCACACCATGTTTTTCGAAATAAAACTCAAGCGGAACAATATCTTCGTGCATGTTCTCACCATTTTCTAGCTCAGAAATTCGAGACTCTCAAAATGCTAGCCACCAGAGCTCTTAGGAATTCTAATGATAATCACCTGGAAGATGAAAATTCCCATTTTCTGAAAGTTTTTGAAAATAATGGATAGAAGACATCAAGGTCTCAAGGTTTTTCAAAGAGCCAATCAAGGTCCTAGGATTAAGAAAGCTCACAGTGTACAACTTTCCATGGTTCATCTTTCATTCATCCAAGGGACCACAGATAATATCACTCATATTCTTAAGAAGAATAATGTTTCCACCACCTTCAAGCCCCTTTACACCATTAGAAACTTCCTTAGATCCGTTAAGGACCCGATAGACCCTAAAGACATGAAAGGTGTTTACTCTATCTCGTGCTCCTATGGGCTTCCCTACATAAGGGAAATTGGTCACTCCATCAATCAAAGAATTCGGGAGCATGCAACATACATTAAGCACAATCGTTCCTACTCCTCAGCTATAGCTGAATATGTAGAGAAAATTATGCATCATGTTTGAATTGGGGATTCTCTTGTCATCACAAAGATTGATCACTTCCACCATAGAAAGTTAAGGGAGGCCATTGAATTTGAAAAGCATTCTTATTTTTTTTCCTTGTGGTTTATTGGTATTTTTCTTCCTCCATTCACTTTCTTCCTTTCTTCACCTTTTTTTCTATAGTTGTTTATTATCTTCTTTAAATTAAATTTGATTATTTGTCTCAAAATTTATATATATTTAATATTTGTATACATTTTTATTTATTGCTTTTATTTTATTTTTTTATTTTACTATTTATTTTTTTAGTAATAGTCGTATATTAATTATTTTCAATGATAATTAACTATTATAGGTTCATATAATAATATAAAATATTACTTTATATATATTTTTATATAAATTTAATCTCGTATTATTTTATCTATATTTTATTTCTATTTGTATTTGTATTTGTATTTTTATCTTATTTGATCACTGCATGTAACCTCTCACTAGTTCCTCCATGAGTTAGAACTAGTTAAACTAATTTTAACTCACAAATTAAGTTAATTAATGACAACTCAAAATAAACTCAACCAATTAACTAACTAAACACTCTACATGCCTCTAGTTTGACCCTCCATTCAAATTAACTAAACCAAGATGTGGAACTACAATTTCATTTTAATTTAATTAAGGGAAAATTAAATTAGAAGCCTCTTCTTTTTGCCATTTTCAATATTTCTTGTTGCAAATTTCAACAACATATTTATTTATTAATTTAAAATTTTATTTAAAAATATATTTAGAGTATGACATCCACCTATTTTTATTTTAAAACATTTTCATCCTTTATAATCCATTAATCCATTTACATAAATATGATGTTATTCGAATATATAATTTTAATTGTTTAGTAAACATTAACATTTCCTTATATAACAATAAAATTAAAAGTTAAAAAAAGTTTTAAAAAATCTAAAAAAATAAATAAAAAATAGCATAATAGAATATTATTTTTCTTTCCCCAGTTTGTGGTTAATATGTTCTTAATATTATGATCCTCTACTTTGACCTTTCCTAATGTTCATTTTTCAATTAAATTATTTTATTTTTAACTTTCACTTGCTATAACAGGATGCATCTCTGCTATTTATTCTTAATGATTGATCATTTTTTTCAACTTTGTCCTCTAGATGAATCACATTAATGGTTTGAAACCTCAATCAACAAACCATAATATGATTAATCCCCAAAACATTCATTAAATCAATATAATCACAAAAACTTGAAATCAATAAATAATCAATATTTACAATGGTATTATTTAACTATCATATATTTTAGAAAATTAGTTAGAATTTGGAAAACATTTTTTTTTTGTCAAAATCATTTTTTATTTTTTTTATTTTTGTTTAAAATACATTTTTAACTATATACATATATATTCAACACTAAAAAACAAAAAATATTCATATTATATAAGTAAAATTTATAATTCCAACAAATTGTCATCTAATGAAAAATATATCAAACCCAACTCCAAAATGTATAACAATCAAATTAATTGATTAAAATTTGAATCATAAATACACCGTTAGAGTCTCTGAGAATGACAAGGTTGGGAATGGTCATTTTAAAAGACTTTTACAAAATACATAAATAAAACAACAATGTTTTTGAATTTAATGCGAGAGGCGTGACACAATTGACGTGTGATAGATTTCAACAGGCCCTCCATTCACTCCTGGGCTGACACGTGCTCATTAAAATACTGGGTTAACTACCGTTGCTTACCGGAGGAGTTTGGAGTGACTTATTTATAATTAGTAATTTAATCTAAAAATGAAAAAGGTCAAATACACATTATGCGTAGTAACGGAATGGCCCTGGTAAAAACATAATGGAATGGCATTTTATCAAAAAATCTGCAGTTATTGGTGGTCAGTTTGATAGCAACTCAAAGGTGAATCGTGCATAATGAATGAATTAATGATATTTTAATGCTATGGGACTATTAATTTTTTATTTTTATTTTTATTTAAATTGATGAAGCTTTAACTATCTATTATTAAAAAGATAATGTTATTGAATTGATGTTAACACACTGTGGTAATTGTCTTTAATGTCTTTGAAAGCGACACATTCCAAAATGAAATATTTTTTCTTATTCCACTATTTTAGAAGTGCAAAAAGTACATACCCTTTCTTCCCAAACTCGTTTCACACCGAAGTTTCCCTTTCTTCTTCTTTCTACCCAACTCTTTTCCCCATATACCGTTACTGAACTCTCCAACACAAAATTCAACTCCTTGCTATTTGTGGGACATGCAATTTAGTGAGTTAAAAGGTGAACAAAATTGTTTTTAATGGGATTTTTTGGTCCGTGGGGTTTTGGTTAAACGGTGATGAGGCCGGCTGTCATAGCATTCATTACAGTTTCAATTCCATTCAAATTGGAGCTTTTGGTATAGGAATCTAGTGGAAAATTTTTAAGTGAAAACTTGATTTGTGTTATTTAAATTGGTTTCTTAATTGTATATATGGACTTGGGGAACTTCGATTGTGCAGAAATTACCCATCAACCTTGTGATTTCAATAAATTCCAGTCAAATTTTAGAAAAATTCAATAAATTTCAATCAAATTTTAAAGAAATTACACCGAAAAACATAAACTTCCATTAAAACTCCAAAACATACAACTCTAAAGAAAACCATAAACCGTCTAGCTTCTGAGGAGACTAAGTCTTACTCGAAATCCATACAACAAAATCAATTAAATAGTAGTGGGTGAACAAAATCAATTAAATGATAGTGGGTGGTCCTAGTTATCATAAAACTCATTAAAAACCATTAAATTCAATTCACATTCTTTTCTCATTTTACGACTCTACGCTCATGGTGGAGAAAGCGAGGAAGTATTATGCAGAGAGAATACTTGGTCTCGCTCTATTTTGCGCTCTACGCTACTACTGGAGGAAGTGTTCCGTTAGAGAGAATCCGAGGTGTCCCACTTCCTGAGCCGACATAATAACAGCAGCAGTATTCGAAAACAGTCGGAGTTGCAGAGGATTTTGGCGGACATGGACAATCTGTTGTAGCGCTGCTGCCCAATCTTTATCAATTCAATTCTTTCGAATTCGGATTGGGGGGAGGAAATTTTTTTAAAGAAATTGGCGGGCATGGCCGAACTGCTGCTTTCTCCTTTGGATTCCCCAGGGAAGGCGGCCATCGAAACGCAGGCTGCAGGCGTGGGAATCCTCCTCCAGATCATTATGCTTGTGCTTGCATTTATGATCGGCCATGTCTTGCGCAGGCACAAATTCTACTATTTGCACGAGGCCAGTGCCTCTCTTCTGATTGGTACGGGATTCGAACACTTGCTTGCAAATGGATTTATAAATCTCTTACCTAGCATTTTTTTTTGTTTGTAGCATTTTGTACCTAGCATTTTTTTTGTTTGTAGCATTTTGTACCTATACTCTGCTTTGAAACGTGGGCTGAATTGTACTTTTATGAATGCCAACCAAGCGGCCATGGTTTGAATTCCCTCGAGTCATTTCCATTTGCACGCATGAAATGAATATGCCCTAAGAATGAAGGCAAAGTTAGATTCGGCCGTTATGGTATTGGAATTTTCTGGTTACACCAAGGGTTTTTCTTTGGCGGGTTTGGCCACTTGTGACGACCTATTTTCTTGGCACTATGCTTCTCTTATTACTTTCAACGCATGCTCCAGTGTCGGGTGATTTTTGGAATTCGGTGTCGATAGGGAAGTCATTGCCATTTGCACATACGAGGTCGCGAGGTCGAATCTTCCTGGCGGACCTTTTTTATTATTTTCTTCCACTGGATAAACCTGGCAGCGACGGAATTGTTGGTCAGTCTTGTGACTTGGGATGCAGCCCCATGGCTACACAACTTAGTGTAGAATCTAGATTAAGCTTTTCACTTCATATATTTATTGCATAATCATACAAGTTGACTTGTCTTGCGTTGGGCATGCCCAGGTCGGACAGCCTAATGTGTCTTGGGTTGGGTATGTTGTTGGTCAGTGTTGTGACTTGGGATCCAGCGCCATGGCTACACAACTTAGTCTAGAATCTAGATTAAGCTTTTCAACTTCATATATTTATTGCATAATCATACAAGTTGACCGGTCTTGCGTTGGGCATGTCCACGTCGGACAGCCTAATGTGTCTTGGGTTGGGTATGTTGTTGGCCCGCCTTGTGACTTGGGATCCAGCCCCATGGCTACACAATTTAGTGTAGAATCTAGATTAAGCTTTTCAACTTCATATATTTATTGCATAATCATACAAGTTGACTTGTCTTGCGTTGGGCATGTCCATGTCAGACAACGTAATGTGTCTTGGGTTGGGTATGTCCACGCCAGACAATCTGACGTGTAAAGTGCCATGGGTTGTATGTCCCCCAAAATTTTCAGTCGATACTATTATCTTTCTATCCACTAATATAAACAAATAAAAAGTAATGTGTCCAATAGTTACGAGGAAGGTGTTTTCTTTGCGGGGATGGGTTGGGCAAACGGTTAACCCCATCCAATTCCCCCGCTACATTTTCGTTGTTTTCTGTCGAGTAAGAAGAAAGTGACACGTGGAAATCTTTTGGCATGATTGCCATCCCCTTCAACTAGTACAAGGTTTGAGTTTCGTTTACTTTATCGGAGGAAGGGACAATGACAAAAATGCTCTACGATGAGTAGTGGTTTATAGAGTAAAAAAAGATCAGTGAAAACTTCTACTTGATATTGTTGAAAATGCAGCGGGAAATTTCTAATTTAATTTTTTCTTAGTTTAGTTAATTCGAGTTGTGGGCTTAACTTGAGCTATGTACAATGATTCCTAAACAATAGGAGCTTAGATTGAGTTAATTTCAGTTGTAACAATTTGAATTGGTTAAATTGAGTTAAGGGTCAATTAAACTAGTTCCAACTGTTGGAGGAACTAGTGGGAGGTCTAGTAGTGGGGTGCAGCGTTAGTGTTTAACCAATTAATTCATTAATCAACCTAAATTAACTCATGCATGCATGAAATTTGAGTTACCCAGTTGAGATTGGAGTTCAAGGGCAATGTACTATCAGTGGTAGAATTTTTCGAGTTGTACAGGTGGTGCATGCAGTCAAAGGAAGGCCTAAAGGAATTGTGCAATTCGCAATGAGAAATTTACCTTATTAATAGGGGCTAATCCTCATCAAACAACGCAAGAAAATAGAAGCTTGAGAGTTAGGAAAATTGGCTAAGTGTTGGCCAAAGTCAGTTAGTCGGGCAAAAGATAGAAGATTCTTGTGCACGTTGTGCTCAAGTTTAAGCAGACATGTTGTATTCATCCAAATTCTTTGATTAATGTAATACATATAGGAAGGAGCTTTGAGTAGTTGTTTTCCCCTAGATAAATCTTTGTGTATGTGTGTTAAATCATGATGCATGTTTTTTATATGTGTTCTTGATCGTGAATTTATTTTCTCGGATGAGTAAAGTAGATTTGAGTCTTATGTTTTAGTACATTACATGAATAGTTTCGAATCTACATTAAATGTGTACATTTTATCAGAGCTAAATTCGCAATAGAGAAGAGATTTCAAAATTGTCTTTGCAGGAGGATCGAATTTGCACGATCAATTTTTCAGAGCTAGAAGGATGACTTTCTATGGACTAAGGGTCGAATATGCCCTTCATGGAAGTTCGAATTATGTTGCTTGGAAGGACCGCATGGAGGCAGTGCTGGAAGATAATGGGTTGAAAGAATTTGTTAATAGTGACATCATGAAGCTAGCAACAACGGATAATCATATTCTAGCAGAATGGAAGAAGTGTGTAGCTTGGGCAAGGAGAATCATATTGGAGGGAGTACGAGACCATATTGTCTCAAATCTCCAGATGAAAGAGACTTTGTATGTAATGTGGCAATCATTGACAGATTTGTTCCAGAATAGTAGCGACCAATAGGAAATTGGCTCTCAATGACAAGCTTCAAAGCATCAAGATGCAAAAGAATGACACAATTCTACAATACCTCAACAGGTTTACATAGTATTGTGATGAACTTGGTGGGGTCAGTGTTATTGTCCCTAAAGACGACTTGGTAGATCCAGCTCTTTTAGGCCTTCCCAAGAGCTTGCACAGTTATCAAGATTTGGTAAATGGTAGAGAGAAACTACCACAGTGGGAGCGGTTATGGTCTGATCTAGTGCAGGAAGAAATAAGGCGAAATAACAGGGATGGGAAGAGGACTTTGAATTAGTCAACAAAGGAAGTAAGGTCAAGGGGAAGAATTCCCAAGGTGAGGATAATTCCAGCCAAGAGTACAAGCAGAAAGAATCAAGTGCTTTCACTGTCATGAATTAGGCATAATGCCACAAAATTTCCACAAAAGTAGGCAAGCAAGACAGAGCCCACAGTAGCAGCAACATGTGAATCTCTAGCTTCACAATTCGAGCTTGATTTTACTCTCATTGTATGCATGGCAAGCACAGTAATGGGAAGCATGTGGTATCTGGATAGTGGTGTCTCATTTCATATGGCAGGGCATAGAGATTTCTTTAGTGACTTGGAGGAGAAAGACCTCAAAAAAAAATTTGAGTTTGGAGATGATGGGAGGTATAGCGAGACCGATATCGGTACAGTTACTTTTCATAAGGAGTTTGGCTCCCCTCTCATGCTCAAGGATGTGATGTTTGTTCTTGGACTAAATAAGAATCTTGTTTCTGTCGTGGTGTTGGAAGACCGTGGCTACAATGTGATATTTAGCAAAGGAAAGACATTCCTAAGACATATTGCCACGGGATAGGTGAAGCAGATCAGTGTTTGAGTCAAGAACATGTATGCACTTGAGGTAGAAGATGCATGCAAAGCCTTGAAGAGAAAATCAAAGGTTAGAGACTTGGTGGTTGAGAGGGAGCATGATCGACCTCTCAACTTGCAACCTCAGAAGCAGTCTTGGGAAGTTGTGGAGCAGCCATAAATGGAGAAGCAAAGAAGAGGCAGAGTCGAGACATCCACTAAAGCAGAGACCTCCAACAAGGAGAAATTTTGAGCGAAGTGGGTAGAGCGAGCACATGCATCCGTACCTCCAGGTTTGAGGTGGGGCGATGTGAAGCAATAGTCCCAAGAGTGCATAAATTTTGGCAGGGTCCATTGGGGTGTTTTTGTCTCATGGATCATTATCTTGCTACGGGGGCCCATAGTATTCAGTATCAGGAGGATTAATGTCAGTTAGATATTGAGGAGTGCATAGAAGAGTTGACAACAGAGCAGAAGGCTTAGTAGCAAAGTCAACAGCAACATAGTTTTCCCAGTAGATAGTTACAGACATAGTTGATTTAGTTGTTTTCTTTTTATACTTTTCTGTTGCAGATGTTGCAGTAGCAAAAAAATAGTGAGAAGTGTTGCATGCAATACATTCCAAAGGTGTTGGATTAGGGTATATGTGAATCCCTTTCTTGCTAAGAGGGAGTGTTGAAAATGAAAAGAGAAATTCCTATTTAATTCCCTTGAATTAAATTTGGAGAAAATCGAAATTCCACATCACAAGACAACTTGAATGAGTTAACTGAGTTGTTATCACTCAGTTAGCTTATTCAATTCGAGTTGTGGGATTAACTTGAATTGTGTACAATGATTCCTAAATTTTAGGAGCCTAGGTTGATTTAATTTCAGTTGTAACAATTTAATTCAGTTAAATTGAGTTAAGGTTAGTTAAACTAGTTTCAACTGTTGGAGGAACTAGTGGGAGGTCGGTTAGTTAAACTAGTTTCAACTGTTGGAGGAACTAGTGGGAGGTCTAGCAATGGGGTGCAACTTCAGTGTTTAACCAGTTAACTGATCAACCAACCTAAATTAACTCATGCATGCATGAAATTCGAGTTACCCAATTGAGATTGGAGTTCAAGGGAAGTATACTATCGGTTGTAGAATTTTCCAAGTTGTACAGGTGGTGCATGCAGTAAAAGGAAGGCTTAAAGGAATTGTGAAATTCTCAATCAGAAATTTCCCTAATTAATAGGGTTTAATTCCTCATCAAACGACGCAAGGAAATAGGAGATTGGAGGCTAGGAAAATTGGCTAAGTGTTGGCCAAAGTCATCCAATTAGGCGGAGGATAGAAGATACTTGTGCAGGTTGTGCTCAAGCTTGAGTAATCATATTGTATTCATCCAGATTCTTTGATTAATGCAATACAGATAGGAAGGGGTTTTTAGCAATTTCTTTCCCCTAGATAAATCTTTTTGTATGTGTGTTAAATCGTGATGCATGTTTTTGTTGTGTTCTTGGTCGTGAATTTGCTTCTGCAGATGAGTAGAGTAGATTTGAGACTTATGTTTTAGTACATTACATGAGCAGTTTCAAATCTACATTAAAATTCTACAGATGTGAGGCAAGATGTTGTAATGCTTTCATCGATCGAAATTTTTTCACTGTTGGTATTGAACCTCGCTCGCCTTAGTCTTGAACTATCCAAAAACTACTAGAATTACTCTATTTTTATCAGGAATGGTTCTCCGAAAGGTGTGTATATCTCATATGTTCTTTGAGTGAACTATTCAGGAGTTGCTCTTCATTTTTATCAAATATCGGGATCAAATCTATTGCTTCCAAACTATGTTTCTAACAAGAAATGGTTTGTACTACATTGTAATGTTGGCTATGGCGATTGTACTACCCTTCAAACGAGGGGAAGAGGGAACAAATCTACAAACATGAAGGAGCGAACCTAAACTAAATGGTTTGAGTCTATTGGCTTCCTTCTTCAGATGCATCATCCTCTTCGACCCATCCCTGTTTGAGAGATTGATGGATGATTATTTGGACGCCTTCTCTCTGTGGGACTACACTCCCTCTTCCCTCCTCTCTAAGGATGCCCAAATTGTTGCTAACGCACACTTCCACTGGTGGGAGAGCTCTAATACGCACATTATTTAGGTCGACCTTCCTGGTAACTATTCATTACAAACACTTGCTCCCTTAAGTCTTCAGTTTCTCTTTGTTTGCTTTTACAGTTTCAAGGGTATGATTTTCACTGATTTGATTTTTGTGGTGTGTGAAGGGGCAACAAAGGACAATGTGGAGATTATCGCACAGGACAGGCCAGTTTTGCAGATAAGCTCATAGAATATGATGGTGGAGCCACCTAGTGGCGGGAGGTGTCGCAAAGGGGAACGGTCCCAGGTGGGATACTTGAGGCAGATCCAATTGCCTTCTCATGCCAATGTTGAGCGGCTCAAGGCGGAGATGGAGAACAAGGTTCTTACTGTCACGATCCCAAAAACATCCAACTTGTTGTTCTTACTATATCTAGAGCACTCTTATGAGAATGATTTATTTTTCGGAGTGTTTTGACAACATGTAGTTGAACCTCCTTGTAGTTGGCTCGAATGCGAAGAAACAAACAAATATTTTTTCTTTTATTCTTCACCCAATATCAGCCTTCCATGGTGCACCTCATCTCTGATATTCATTCTAACTGATAAAACCTACAACATTAGCACTGATAAGAATTTTGCTCACCTCCAACAAATAAGATTCCAAATCACATGGACTGTACAGGATGCTTGTCAATCTTGTGTATACACTAGAGGAAAATGTTACTTTGATGATTTTGGTTTCGATTATAGTCTTTATTCTAAATATTCTAATATGTATAATTATGAATTTATTTATATTTGTAGATCTAATGATGTTCGCAAGTGGAATTGTTCTAGTGAAAATCTCCAAAACTTGTTTTTATTTTGCCATTTCACAATTTCTACCAACTTTATGTTATTTTCTTCAACGGTTTATGTTTCCTCTCATAAATCAATCTCAATTAAACTAAGGATAGATTTAGGAATAATAGTAGGAAATTGTTTTTATTTAATACTATTCATTACAAATACATGTATTTAATTAGAATCATTGTTCTCATAATTAAGTTGTTCAACATTATTTGCAACGACGTTTTCCACATAGTGTGGTGCTTTTATCATAGAAGTGGTTTCTTGCATTAGTGATTTGTCATCGATGTTGTTGTGAGACAGATGCTAGTGATGAGGAGAAAAACCATTCTAGAGTTTATTTACTCTCACGACTCTACGCCTCCCTCTGTGGAGAATTTCTTACATTAATATTCCTCATTAGTACCTACCAGATATTCTTATGCACAGATCAGAGCTTACACAAACAATTTAGTCGCCCAACTTGGAAAATGAGGTTTTGGAACATTTTATAAAGACAAGATTTTGGGTGGACTCCCAATAGCTATCAAAGTTTTGGATGAATCGAAGCATAGCTAACAACAATTCTTTCAAGAAGTGGCTATAGTGGGGAGGACCTATCTTGTTAACCTGGTGCGAATTTTGGGTTATTGCTCCGAGGGATCCAAAAAGAGCTTTAGTTTATGAATACATGGTTAATGGTTCCCTTGACATATATGTCCACGAAGATCCAAAAAATCAGTTGGATTGGAAATTGGTGTACTCTATTGCATTTGGTATAGCTTGTGGTATTGCATACCTACATGATGACTGCATAAATAAAATATTACATTGTGATATTGATCCAGGAGGATCCTCCAAATTCTCCAAGTTCAAATGTCTCAGTTGTTCTCAGAAATAACACCAATCATTTGAGCCCGTCTTTCTGAATCCGGCGGTACTTTTGAAATCTCATTTGGTGTCTAGATGAAGGAGAAACCGTCCGTTGAAGTTTATGGCGAACATGTGAAAAAAAATTGTGCCTTTGTAAGCCAAGAGGCAACTCCAAATCTTGACACGTGGTAGGTGGTCAACATCATACTAGTGGTCAAAGTCAACGAGGAGGTGGATAGGTAGAGTCGAGGTTCAAACCCACGGCCTCCCATTCATATCACAAAACTCTTACCAACACACCAAGCTTCATCGTTATAATACATTGGCGCAATATTTATATTTGAAGTTGATTAATTATGGCATGGGGAGGAAGGGTTGGTGGAGCCCGCCAAATCCAACAGCCCTGCCAAACCCTTGTCTTGTTTATCAAATAGTGGCAGTGCTTCTACATTTGGTGCGACGCAACCAACATACAGTTCTGAAAGTCTAAATTTATAAACCATATGCCAACAAATTTGAGCGGGGATTTCGATGCATATACATAGTCCAATGTTAGACCTTTGGTTATAGCCATATGACTGATATATCTGCCAGTTTGGGTATCAAAGTCTTTGGTTAAAAATATATATGCTAAGGTTTAAAAAATACATTCATGTGTATAGATCTTCCTCAGTTTGTTAATCGGTTTAAACTATATGATAATGCTATATCATTTCGGTTAGCGCGGCCCAATTAAAATACTTTGTAATAAAGTTTTCAAACTATATGCGATATATGTATTGGCACTGAGCTGTATGATTGCACCGAGAGTTGGTTTGTTCAACCACTCCCAAAAAAATTGCCAACTATAGCCCAGGAGGTTTGACCATGGAACCTGCACGAGGCTTATAAAAGAGTTTTCCATTGCACCAGTGAGTTAGGGACTGAATAGTGAGCTTCAACAAGAGAGTTTTATTTATGCCTGTAAATGTTCTTTTGAGCGTAACTTGGTCGTCCTGGGGATTTTTTTTTTAGAACGAAGACGGGCGTTGGAAATCTGAGAGAGAGGGATTCTTTTTTACAATAATCAACAGTGTATGTGTGCACAATTCAGTTGGTGAATTTTCATGTAAAGAACCTTTATGGAGCATTCCTAATAAAACGGACGCCCACTTGGAAGCGGACCCAGAGACGTAGTTTAGGAGGGACAAACTCTGTAATCAATGTTTTTTGTGTTTGTTTCTTTATTTGTTGTTGTCTATTCTTCATTTATGTTCATAAATTTATGTTTAAGGCATAAAAATAACTCAGTTTCGTTCATTCAATCACATAAATGCTTCCTTAGTCAATTTTGCAAGTAATCAATTTTGTAGATTTCAGATCATATTTTGGTATCAGAGCGAGGTTGATCATGTATAGCAGGATATTTTCCAATGAATGTTGACTAGATCCAGGTCGTGGCGTGGAGAAGTAAAGCTAAAGGAGACAAATCCAAAGATTGGAAAGAGGAAAGTCACTCGAAATATGGTAGGTGAAAACAAAGGAGAATCTCCTAAGATAAAGAGTGAGGATCAAATTCAGCAAATGTTCCTTAATATGCAACGGATGATTGCAGAGCTTTATGAAGACAAGAAGACTAGAGATGCAGCTTCATCTTCTAAAGCCTCGAAAGAGAAAAAGGGCAAGGAAAAAGTTGAGGGTAATGAACCTCCTTCTCCTCCATCTTCATCTTCTTCTTCTTCTTCTTCTTCATCTTCTGATGATTCAAGTTCAGATTCTGAATCAAAGACGAAACATAAGAAATCTCATTTTCTGAAGCTTGATGTAAAGTTTGAACTGCCCATATATGATGGTGAAATGAATCCTGAAAAATTAGATAATTGGATTAAACAACTTGAAGTGTATTGTAGAATTCAGAATATTGTTGATGATTCTACAAGAATTCAGTTAGCTACACTTAGAATGGGGGGTACAACTTTGATTTGGTGGGAAAGTAAAACTGAATCAGATTTAAAGCATAAAGGTAAAATCATTTCCTCATGGTCTAAGTTTATTAAAGCTCTTAGAAGGCAATTCTATCCTTTAGGATATACGCAACAGACTAAAATGGATTGGAAGCATTTGAGGCAAGGTAAAGGACATAATAAGCCAGAGTTTACACGGGAATTCAGGAAGAAGGCATTAGCACTTGATATTCCATTAAACACACAGGAAACTTTGTTAAAATATATTGGAATTTTGCATCCTTATTTGCAATATACATTGCTTATGTTTAATCCAACTGACTTTGATGAAGTGTGTGTACAAGCCATTCATATTGAAGTGGGGGGGAGATCGTTTTAGTCAAACTTTTCAAAGAAACCATTCAAACATTCAGAGAACAAGGATTCCAAAGAAGACAAGGGAAATAAATCAGCAACAACTAAGAACGAATGAGAAAGGCCTACGTGTACTCATTGTTAGAGGGTTGGACATGATGAATCTAAGTGTTGGAAGCTTCATATGGAACACAAGCCAAAGAGTTTCCTAAAGAAGAAGGGTGAAATGAAAGTTAATGATGCAATCCAGTAATATTTTGGATCTAACTCCGATGACGAAAAGAAGATAACTACTATGGGTCTAACATGTAATCCTTCTGAAGCTAGTTCTGGTTCTACTTGTTCTGCATCTTCTTCAAATTCTAATAATGTGGTTGAAGATAATAAGAGGATTGAATTGTTTCACATAAGTATAATATCCAAGCACACTAAAATTGACACATTATTTGACAATGGATCACAAGCAAACTTAATATCTGAGCAAAAAGTAAGGAAATTGGAATTGGAAATTAGGAATCATCCAAAACCTTACCCTTTAAGACGGTTAAAGGAAAACACTCATATGCATGTCACAAAATAGTGTCGATTAAAGTTTACAATCACAACTAATTTTGTTGATGAAGTTGTTTTAGATGTGATTCCTTTGGACATATGTGGAGTTGTGTTGGGTATTCCTTTATCTTTATTATTGATATGCCATATTCTATAGAAAGGAGCATAAGTATCATATCTTCAAAGAAGGAATTGAATACATTGTTAGGGCATACAGAAGCAAGAAAAACTTGGATTTAATCAATGTTGGTCAAATGAAAAGACTCATAAGTTCAAGTAAAAAGTATTTTCTCATGTTTATTAAGAAAAAACCTATCGATAAGTATGATGCTTTTCAAGGATGTGATTCTCAGTTTAAAGACAAATTGGTTAAATTAGTAGATTCTTATGAAGCATTGTTTAAAGAACCAAAAAGTCTCCTTCCAAAACGAGAATTACAAAATGAGATTCAATTACTATCTGTTGCACCTCTTCTGAATATTGGCATGTATTGTATATCAGCCATCAAATTGGACTTAAGAAATAGTTATCATCAGATGTGTATTGCAGAGAATGATGTTTGGAAAACTGCATGTAAGACTAGACAAGGGCTTTATGAATGGTTGGTTATGTCGTTTGGTTTATGTGATGCTCCAACAACTTTATTGAGAGTGATGAATGATGTGTTTCGTCCATTTCTTGATAAGTTTGTCATAGTCTATCTGGATCATGTTCTTATTTTTAGTTCAAATTGGGAAGTTAGAAGTTTCATGGGTGCAGTTTAGTATTGGAGGAAGTTTGTTTTCCATTTCCCTTTTAATGCATCACCACTTTGTAGAAATTATACAACAATCATGTATATCATAGATTCAATCCGATCTAACAATGTACTAAAGTTAAATATTGAATCGCTTCTGCAAATCAATTGCAGAATTAGAAACACAATCGCCAATCACTTGAAGCAAAGAAGAATCAATCAAACCACAACACAGATAATTTCCCGGGGAAAGCTTGCTGTTCAAAAACCCACTATCTTCTATTGTATATTCAGCATGGATACATGAAACAATTACATACAACTCTTCTCACAAGATCCCTCCTATACTCAGTTAATTGTCTCATACTCAGTTAATTGTCTCACACTATCTCAGATAAAACTGGCCAATACTTAGCATATTTACATAACTTTTGTTGTGCATATTCAACCCCGTGAACCCGAAAAATGATGTGTTCCAGCTAATGCAGAGTCTAATTATCGACAATCTAGGGTTTTTTGGGGTAAGCAGCCCAGTGAATAAGCCAATGGATGCAATAAAGAGACGACACGCAGCCGCGATGAGGGTTGAGGAGCTGCAATGCCCATTCTGAGACCAATAAATTTTGAGGGGGTGCTCCCTGTTCCACACAGCCACTCAATCGCAGACGAGAATGATCTCCGCCCCTTCTCCCTGGTGTCGTTGCCAAAAACCCTAGCTGCCATTTTTTTTCCCTTCGCAGAGCTCTTCGAGTTCTCTCTCCCTTCCCCACTTAACTGAGTTAAACTGATTACATCTTGCATTAACTAATGCACCACTGCACTTCGAACTCTGTTACAACTAGAATTACTCTGCATGACTCACCAACTAACCTCAACTCGAAATTTTTGAGCTAACTAATTTTATCACACCAAGTTAACTATTACAAGTTATTTTGAGATTAGATTACATTTTATTGTCCATCTTAATGAAGCGATAACTAAAATAAACATACGCCAAATTTATCCCATACCAGTGTAGGTGCTGCTAAGACCTGTGGTCCCACACTAGTGTGGATGTTGCTTCGACCTCCTAGTCCCACACTAGCGTGGGTACTGAAATTTTTTGTTGAACTTCAAAACTCCTTCTCAACAAGAAAGGGATTATCCTTCACCCCGATCCTGGCTCTATGGTATTCGAATTTGATCTTGGTAAACGCCTTCATCAAAATATTTGCATCCTGATCTTCTGTGGGAATGTACTAAAGTAAAATTATTCGCCTCTGCACACAATCTCTGAGATGGTGGTACCGGATATCTATGTGCTTTGACCTATTATGAAACACATGATTAATCGAGAGTTTAATGCAACTCTGATTATCACAATGTATCATTGTCGGATCCATCTGAGAACCAAATGAACCAACCAAGATCTTTCTCATCTAGATAGCCTCACATGCAGCTTGACTTGCTACCATGTACTCTACTTCCGCTGAACTGAGTGCAACAAGTCGTTGCTTCCTGTTGTACTAAGAAATTGTTGTCGATCCTATGTTGAAGATCCCTCCTGATGTGCTCTTTATGTCTGATGGATTGCCTACCCTATCTGCATCCGTGAAGCCTTGAACCTTCACTCCCTCTGTCTTTATGTACCATAGACCATACTCTGATGTGCCCCTCAAGTATCTCAAGACATGCTTCCCCGCCTTCCAAAAGAGCTTGGTAGGTTTAACCATAGCTTGACTCAACTGGTTAACTGCGTAGCAAATGTCTGGTATGGTGTTCACTAGATACATCAGTGAACCAACTAACTGCCTGTAGACAGTAGCATCCACTACCTCTCTAGAAATGGCATCCTCTTTCCTCCAATTTCCTTGAAGAGGAGTGTGCATGGGTTTGCATCTCTCCATGTGAAACTTACCCAGTTGCATACTTGCCTTGAGAAACAAAAAGTTCACCATCTCTTTGCCATATTTCCAAACCAAGGAAATAATGAAGGAGTCCCATATCCTTCATTTAAAACTTCCTTGCAAGATCCTCCTTGCATGAGTGTATCAGCTACTCATCACCAGTCAAAATTAGATCATCAACATAAAGAACAATAATATATAGCTTACCCTCAACCACAATCTGGTATAGGTTTGCAACAGCTTCACTTTTGGTGAAGCTCAATCCGGTGAAATAGATGTCTATCCGAGGGTACCAAGCACGAGGTGCTTGCTTTAGCCCATACAATGCTCACTTGAATCGACACACATGAAACTCACTGTTGAATATCTCAAAACCCTCTGGCTGCTCTATGTACACTTCTTCCTCAATGACTCCATTGAGAAACATAGTTTTCACATCTATATGATGAATGTGCCAACCCATCTACGCTGAGAGTGCAAGGATGGATCTAATGGAAGATTACCTTGCAATAGGTGCAAAAGTATCATCATAATCGATCCCCTCAATCTGTTAGAATCCCTGAGCCACAAATCTGGCCTTGTATTTCTCCACAATCCCCTCAGTAGTTTGCTTTACCTTGTAGATCCATGTAGATCCAACCACTGATTTACCGACCGGTCTTGGGACAATCTCCCATGCATTGTTCTTGACAATGGAGTCATACTCCTCCACCAATGCATCAACCCAAAATGGTTGTTGCACTTCCTCCTAAAAGGAAGATGGTTCAGTCACAATAAATTTGCTCATAAGAGTTGTGTATCCAGTAAACCTGTCTGGAGACTATCTCTGTTTGCGTTGTGAAGTAGGGGCTCCTACATTCTCTGCAGCATCAAGTCTCAATATATCAGCTTTTGTGGTGCGCCTTCTACCATTTCTGATGGATGGCTCTGCATGATTGTTTTCTACCACTCCATGATCCTCCACATGTGGCTACTCCACATCTTGAGGCTCATCCTTGGGAACCAAGATTTCCTCCTCTGCATGCAAGTCCAACTCCCTCTCAAGGGACAACCACATGGCTTTCTCCTCATCAAATTTTATATCTCGTCACACAACAGTCATTCTGTTGTTTGGCAAATACACTCGATAGTTCTGGGGATTTTTAGTGTACCCCACTAAAATCTCAATCTCATTCGTTGGTTCCAACTTCTTCCTGACGTCTTTGGTCACATGCACATAAACAAATGAGCCAAAAATATTAAAATGTGAAACATCAGGTTTCTTACCAGTGAAATCTTCTTCCAGTGTACTCATGCCAAGTATCCTATGAGGACAATAGTTCTGCACAAATACCACAGTGTTGCATGCTTCCGCCCACAAATGCATCGGTAGGCCTTGATCATGCAACATCACTCTTGCTGCACCCACAATCGTTCTGTTCTTTCTTTCAGCAACCCCATTCTGCTGTGGGTTATGAGGCGTTATCAATTCTCTTCGAATTCCTTCTTTTCTGCAAAAGTTCTTAAATTCGTTAGAGATGTACTCAGCAACATTATCGCTCCTAAGAGACTTCACTTTCTTCCCCGTGTCTTTCTCCTCCAGTGCCTTAAACTCAATAGACTTTGAGAATTTCTGATCTTTCTTCTGCATGAAGAATATCCAACACTTACGAGAAAAGTCATCAACAAATATCACATAGTACTTATGTTTTGTTGTCGAAGCAACAGAGAATGGTCCACACACGTCTGTGTGAACTCTTTCAAGGATCCATGAGGCTCGATTTTCCTTCTCATGAAATGTGGCCTTTACATATTTTCCCATAGTACATCCCTTGCATGTGTCTAAATGCGCAAGTGTACCCTTGGGAAGACCAATAGAAATCTGTTGCATGATTTTCAAGGCTCCATGGTGAAGATGGCCAAATCTCCTGTGCCATAATTCACCCTCATATAAGCTCACCACTTTGTCCACCTTGCCCATCAATGTTGCGTAGCCATCTACATCCAGCTTGTAGATATTCTTAATTCGAATCCATATCTTCTTAGCTTGTCCTGTTGTTGTGTCGTAGGCAATATTTTCCTTCACTAAAAACAACATCATAGCCTCTATCCTCCAACATTGCAACTAAGACCAGTTTTTTCTTCAAGCCTGGTACATGTATTACATATTTTAATTGAAAGGGTTTACCTGACTGTCTCTAGAAGGTAATGGTACCAATCCCGGTAGCACTGTACCACCCTTCATCACCCATTTCAATATGCATCTGGAGATCCTTCTCCTCCAAGTTACTGAAAATTTCATTGTCTCCCGTCATGTGAAAGGAAGCACCACTATCCAAATACCACATAGATCCCAATGCACTTAACACCATGCATGTGATCAATGAGAAGTCAAGCTCAAATTATGAGGTCAAAGCCTCACCAGTTGCAGATCCTCCAGCCTTCTTGTTCTCCTTCTTTTGTGGACAGTTAGTAGCATAATACCCATGCTCGTGATAGTGAAAACATTTCACCCTGGACATATCCCGCTTCTTGCCATCGTTGGAGTCGGATTTGGAATGGAATTTCTTCCCCTTCCCTTTCTTCACCTTGGCAGCCAAAGCACAATCTTCTTCATCTTCATTCTTAGATGAAGATCCATCTCTGATGTTCCGTCTGAACTCCTCCTGCACCAAATCCAACCACAGTCATTCCCAATCTGGCATTTTTTCCCTTCCATTGACAGAGTCTTGATAATTGTGCCAACTCTTGGGAATTCCTAGGAGAGCTAAACTCATTGAATTGTCATCAGCAACAATTATTGCAACGCTCCCCAACTCATCCTAACATTGGACAAACTTAGTTAAATATTTTGGCATGGAGTCACTTTTCTACATCTTGATCTTCCTGATTTTATCTTTCAATGCCAATTTCATATGGTCACCGCTGCTCTGAAATAGATCTGTCAAAGCCTTCCACATTGCATATGGTGTAGATTTCCCATGGGCTTGAGACAATGTGGTCTTGTACTTCCTCCAATAGGATCGTCCTCGCCTTTGCCACTTTCTTTTGCCATGCATCAATATTTGCAGCATCTGTCACAGCGGGTTTAGGAACATCATTGTCAATGAATTCCTTCAAGCCATTGTCTTCGAGTATTGCCTCCATACTGTCCTTCCAAGTAATATAGTTTGAGCTGCCCTCGAGTGCATACTCCAACCTCAAACCATTGAAATCCATTTTGATCCTGAAATAGTTGTAACACCAGGAAAGTATTTTTGCAAATTCGAATTCTATCTAGTCACAAACTCATCTGCTCCTTCACTATTGTGAAATCCTGTGCTCTGATACCATGTAGAAATTATAAAACAAGCATGTATATCATGAATGCTTCTACAAATCAATTGCGGAATTAAAAACACAATCGCCAATCACAAGAAGCAAAGAAGAATCAATCAAACCACAACACATATAATTTCCCGAGGAAATCTTGCTGCTCAAAACCCAATTATCTTCTATTGTATATTCAGCATGGATACATGAAACAATTACATACAACTCTTCTCACAAGATCCCTAATGTACTCAGCTAATTGTCTCACACTGTCTCAGATAAAACTAACCAATACTTAGCCAATTTATTGCCTCTAGACAGCCTGCCTTGCTTATGAAATTTGTGTGGAATGAAATCCCTATTCCATAGGAATTTTGGCCTTCCTAAATTGCGCAAGGATCATGGGAAATCAAATAAATGTTTGGTTGCATGGGTGCAACCCAATAATCCTACAACTGATAGTCAACTTCCCTTTCACCTAGATCTCAACTAGGTCTCCACTGGAACTAACATGCATGCAACTAATAATAGTAAATCCTCAGTTGCATGTGATATCACTGATTGTGAATTAATTAATATTTAATTCACTTGATCTCTCACTAGTGTATCAAACAATTACAACTAGCACAACTGATTTTAACTCATTTAACTGAATTAAACTGATTACAACCTGCATTAACTAATGCACCACTTCACTTCAAACTCTGTTACAACTAGAATTACTCTACATGCATCATCAACTAACCTCAACTCGAAATTCATGAGCTAACTGAGTTTATCACACTTAGTTAATTATTACAAGTTATTTTGAGATTAGATTACATTTTATTGTCCATCTTAATTAAGGGATTGTAGGAATTTACAGGGTAAGTTCCTTAGATCAAAAACCAAAGGTCACTGCTCACAAATAGATCACAAATCAGTACACTAGTGTATCACGTGGTTAAAACCCTCGAAGAGGGAAACAGTCCACGACCTGAGCCAACGCGGCCACTTCAAGCAATTTATTAATATAAAAAGAAATTTTACATATGTTTCTCTCATAAATGGTTACCGAACAAATGACCCTCCATGCTCTTTAAATAGATATCATGGACCAATCAGGTGTCAAGCCACGGATCAAGTGTCATTAATAACTAGGAGAGAGTGAATCGTCGGATCACTACAAATCGTGACTATCAGATTATAAGTTCCAAATGTACATAGTAAAGAAACACACTTTACCTAACCCTACACTAGACCAAGTTATACTTAACTATTTCCTATGTGTCGGAATATCCTAACATCCCCCCTTAAGAACAACTTGGGATAGGATTGAAGGATTTACAAAGGTGACACAAAAGGAGCCTATTTCCTATGTGTTGAAATATCCTAACATCCCCCCTTAAGTACAACTTGGGATAGGATTGAAGGATTTACAAATGTGACACAATAGGAGAAGGAAGGAGGCATTAGAGCCTATTCCCCCTTAATGATAACTTTCCTAAACTCCAAGCGAAGTTTGGTAAACTTCGCTTCTATGAGAGCCTTTGTAAAGATATCAACAACTTGATCATGGTTGAATAATACTGTACTTCAAGAACACGATCATGAATGAGCTTTCTCATGAAGTGTATATGATGCTCAATGTGTTTCATACGCTGATGTTGAACTGGATCTTTGCATAGCTGAATGGCACTATGATTATCACACCAAAGTGTGGTTGGATGTTGCTGATGAAGACCAAATTCAGACAGAATCTGACGAAGCCACATGCCTTCCTTGCTGGCTTCAACTGCACCACGATACTCGGCTTCTGCCGAAGAAAGAGAGATGGAACTTTGTTTCTTACATGACCAACTAATAGGTCCTAAACCAAGAGTGAATACATATCCTGCAGTAGACTTTCGATCATCAGGGTCACCAGCCCAATCAGAATCAGTGAAACCAATCAACAATGGAGATGCTCCTGCACTGTAATGAATCCCGAACTAAATTGTACCTCGAATATATCGAAGTATTATTTTAGCTTCTTTCCAATGACTTTCATGAGTTTGGTGCATAAACCAAGCATAAGACCACCGACAAAGGAAAGGTCAGGACGGGTATGGGTTAGATACAGAATTTTACCAACAAGTTGACGGTATAAGGTAGCATCAACTTCAGGGGTAGTGAAAGTGACTGAAAGCTTGACTCCAAACTAAAAGGGAGAAGGGGCTAGCTTACAGTCTTCCATGTGAAAGTGGCGTAGAAGATCACAGGCATACTTGGACTGAGAAAGGGTAATACCTTCTTTGGATTGCAAGACTTGAAGACTAAGGAAATAATGCAAGTGTCCTAAGTCTGACATTTCAAACTTATTTTTGAGGTTAGAATTCACATGGTTTATATGGTTGGGATCACTACCAGTAAGGATAAGATTATCAACATAAAGAACAAGGATGGTGAAGGACTTACCCACTTTCTTGGTGTAGACAGTGTTGTCAGAATGACACCTCGAAAATCCATTATCTAATAGAAATCTATCCATTTTGGCATACCAAGCCCGAGGAGCTTGTTTGAGACCATAGAGAGATTTCATAAGGCGAAAAACAAGGCTAGAGTCGTTTTGGATAAAGCAATGGGGTTGTTCCATGTAGATTTCTTCATGCAAATCTCCATGTAAGAAGGCAGATTTAACATCCATCAGATGGACTTCCCATTTAAAGCAGGCAACAAGGGAAAGAACAACGTGGATAGAATTAATTTCGGCAACAGGGGAGAAGGTTTCAGTATAGTCAATGCCTTCAACTTGTGAAAATCCTTTAGCAACAAGACGAGCTTTATGTCTATCCACTTTTCCATCTGGTCCAAACTTTGTTTTGTAAACCCATCTGCATCTGAAAACTTGTCTTCCTTTTGGAAGAGGAACAAGATCCCAAGTATTTTTTTCCAATAAGGAATGATATTATTCATTCATAGCTTCATCCCAATCTGGATAACCGGAAGCTTCTTCAAAGGTGTATGGATCGGGATTTTCTATAACTTGAGCCAATAAGGAAGAGGCTTTTTCAAACTGAGAACGTGTACATCATCGATCTACAGGGTCACTCGCAAGAGAACCTGTTGCGTTCCGAGTAGAGCGGACCCATCTTGGAAGCTGTGGAGCGGAAGGAATATCTTCAAGAGGTGGAGGAGGATTTTCATCCTCGTTGTCATCATCTGAACTAGAAGGAATGCTATCAAAAATAGAAGAGATAGAGAGAGGTGGCACATATGCCAAATCTGGCTCGCAAGCCAAAGGTGGTAGACCCTCCAAACTAGGCTCGCAGGCCGATATATTTTCATCAAATTTTACATCTCTTCTAATGATTATATCTTTGGATTTTGGTTGAAGAAGTCCATATCCTTTGACATCTTCAGAATATCCAACAAAAATGCATTTTTCACTCTTAGATTCTAAGGCTTTATGTTTCGCATCTGGAATATGGGCCCAAGCATCACTTCCAAAAACATGAAAGTGACTTACATATGGTTTGATTATGCTCCAGGCTTCTTCTAGAGTTACATTCTTTAAAACCTTAGTAGGAGTGCGATTTACTATGTAATCTACACAGTTAATTGCTTCTGCCCAAAAATTGAGACCAAGTCCTTTAGATTGAAGCATACAATTAGCCATTTCTTTTAAGGTGTGATTCTTCCTTTCAGCTACACCATTTTGTTGTGGAGTATATGGAACATTATGTTGCAATTGAATTCCATGCTCAGTGAAAAAGTTGATAAATTTGTTGTTAACATATTCTCCTCCATTGTATGATCTTAACTTAAGAATTTGATGTCCAGAATGTTTCTCAACAAAGGCCTTAAAGGTCAAGAACATGTTAAAAACTTCACTCTTGAGTTTTAAGAAGTATACCCAAGTGCGTCTGGAAAAATCATCAATGAAAGTTAAGAAGTACTTGCAACCAGAGAAAGAAACAACGAGAAGTGGACCACATAAATCACTATGCACAAGCTGCAAAGGGGTTGAAGCGTGCCAAGATCACGTTTGTCAAAACTATCCCGATGATGTTTTCCGAGTACACATCTGGAGCAAACACCATCTGGACAAAATACCATAGGAAGACATGTCACCATATTTTCTTTACATAGAGTTTGAAGAGAGCTATAGTTTAAGTGACCAAATCGCTCATGCCAAAGTTTGCTCACTTCATCATTATGACCAACAAAAACGGAGGGAAGACATGATGACCCAAAGTTGTCAAACGTATACAACCTTGTGGAATCATCATCAATGCCAGTAGCTAAAATATGTCTAGGATCTTTGAGGTCCTTGATTACAAGATCATGAGGTGAGAATTCTACTATCTTCCCTTCACCTGAATGATTTATCTGATAAACAAATAGAAGGTTGCATGACAAGGTAGAAACACATAGTACAGCATTAAACTGACCATTATCTAGATGAATGGTTCCAGATCCTACAACACTGAGAGATCTATCATCCCCTACATAAATGTGTTTGGTGTTACAATCATTTAAAGAAGAAAACATGGCTTTATTTTCGGCCATGTGGTAAGAAGCTCCAAAATGAATGAGCCACTCATGAGAATGAGAAGAAGAAGATACATTTAATGCATAACCAGATGCTTGACAACCACAAGCAGAAAGTGTCATTCCTAAAGATGAATTTGAAGAGGTCTCCAAATTGATGTGGTACTTCTTTATTGCTGCTCCCAAGGCTTCCATCCTTTTAAAACATTTGGAATCTACATGGCCATCACGATTACAAAAGTTGCAATGTCTATCTTTTTTCTTCCCTTTGTTTTTAGTTGCCTTATAAGTTTGGTGAGTTGCTTTTTCAGTTTGCGACTGAAATTTCTTAGGACCCTTGTTTCGTTTAGGACCATACATTTTAGGATACTTCTTCTTGGGATTCTTTTGATATGGTTTTTGTTGGGCTACTAAGGCTTTCTTATAAGCGTTTCTAGAAGTGATAAGACCAAGATGTAAGACTTTTTTTTAATCTCTTATCAAAGAATCACAAAAGGCATCAAAAGAGGGGTTCTTGTAGGTTGTTCCTTGATAAATGATGGCTTCTCTAGTGAAATGGAAGGTGGAAACAAATACAGAGTATGCAGGGCCAAGCTTAGCAAGAATGGAATAGATGAGGCTACCATCTTCTTTTTTGACCTTACAACCTTCTAAAAGAAGTCTAAGGGTCTTGAATTTGGACAAAAAATCTTCAATAGAGGAGAAATTATTGGGGTCCAAAGTAAGCAACTCATTTTCAAGCTCGTGAGCCCTGATTTGATTTTGAATGCCAAAAATAGTATTTAGTTTTTTCAGGGCTTCATTAGGAGTATCAATTCCAAGGATATGAAATCAAAGATCTTGAGCAATGGACATTCCTATCACCCCTCGTGCTTGATCTTGTTTATTTTCCTATTTAGCAGCTTTATCTTGATTGGTGGGTTTAGTTTCTTGTCTTGTGGCTATTCTATAAGGCCTTTAGTTCTAATTAACTCTACCATGTGAGGTAGCCATTGGAAATAATTGTTTTTGTTAAGAATAACTGGGCAAGCACTTTCCATTTTTAAACACTGAAGTTAAAAAGGGCTAAAACTAATTGCTCCAATGGAAATATCTCGAAAAATTAGGCCGATTAAAAAAAGATGGCTCGAAAAAAGGCTTCTGGATGAAGAACTTATGCCTTTTTGAAAAAAATGAGTTGTATATGTCGAATAGTTACGCGAATGGTTGAAATTTGATGATGAAGTTCTAATTTTGAAAAAAAAATCCCACCCCTTTAACAAAAACCTTTTTAAAAAAATAAGCTTGAGAAAGAGACTTGAACCCAAGACCTCTTCGGTGTGCGTGCTTTTTCCTGCAAAAAAACACAAAATCCGAGCACAAAAAAAAAAAAACGAAATACAACCCTTACGGCAGAACATTAGATTTTCGATTAGCCTTTCCGGCAACTATCCCTTTTTTTGTTATTTCTAATTTCTCGAGATTGCACAAAGACGCGGGAAAGAGCATACATAGCAAAAAAATATCGCCTTCCTGATTCTGATTTGCCAAGATTGCACACAGCGCAGAGCAAAGAGCATACACATAGAAGATGTTATAGATCCGGCAATAGAAAAAAAAATAAACCGAAAGAAACAGAGGGAACCGAAATAAACAAAATGATTAATAAATATAACTGCAAAATAAATACCTTTATACCTCCAGATCTAAAATGACATAACTTAGGCAACCAAAAACCTTTTCTCATGAAACAAAAGGGGTTCCTCACTGTGACAGATGCTTCGGACACAACAAAGCCATTCTCTAAGCCCAAAAAAGTTCAGAAACAGTATATCTAGAAAATGGTAGTCGCATGCAGTCAATCCGGCTTTGGATTTGGATCAATAACGGATGCAACCCTCAAAATAGCTCTGATACCATGTAGGAATTTACAGGGTAAGTTCCTTAGATAAAAAACCAAAGGTCGCCGCTCAGAAACAGATCACTAATCAGTACACCAATGTATCATGTGGTTAAAACCCTCGAAGAGGGAAACAGTCCACTGCCTGAGCCAAAGCGGCCAATTCAGGCAATTTATTAATAGAAAAAAAAGTTTACATATGTTTCTCTCATTAACTGTTACCGAATAAATGGCCCTCCATTCTCTTTAAATAGAGATCGTGGACCAATCGGGTGTTAAGCCACAGAACAAGTGTCGTTAATACCGAGGAGAGAGTGAACCGTCGAATCACTACAAATTGTGACCGTCGGATTATAAGTTACAAATATACTTAGTAAAGAAACACACTTTACCTAACTCTACACTAGACCAAGTTATACTTTACTATTTCCTATGTGTCGGAATATCCTAACAAGGATAACTAAAATATACATGCACCAAATTTAGCCCAGACCAGTGTAGGTGCTGCTAAGACCTATGGTCCCGCACTAGTGTAGGTGCTGCTTGGACCTCCTGGTCCCACACTAGTGTGGGTGCTGAAATTTCTTGTTGAACTTCAACACACTTCATGCTTTAACAAGTTTTAAAGTCTCCTTTCAGTGTGGATGAAAACAAAACAAAAAACATGTGAAACTTTAAAGCAGAAAATTGTAAGAGCTCCACCAGACCTTCCACAATTGTTTGAAATAGAAATTGATGCTATTGGGTATGCAAAAGAAACAATGATTCATACAAATCATCGGCCACTTTAATACCTTCAAGCTCAAACTAAGTTGCATCAATCTTGGCATTATAGATGGATGGGTTTTATGCAGCATGTCCACTTAGTAATCAAGTATAAGGAAGGTACAACAAACAAAGTAGTGTTGATTTTGTAGCATTGGAAAGTGTTCCAAGTCTCATTATTTGGGAAGGGGCTTGGAAATTAGTATTCCAGAGAACCCAGAAAGCATTTGTGGAAATTCCACTCGGATCATGCTTTATTAAAATAATTAATTATTTTAAAGTGATCCCTAAGTCTAAACTTAGGGAAATTAAATAATTAAAGGGTATTAATAAAGCAGAGTGTGAATCTTTTAGAAAATGAAGATCAATTCATCTTTTAATCTGAGCCATTGATTAAAGATATAATCTAGATCATTAATTCATCAACAAAAAGAATATAAGAGAAGGCTTGAGGGTCATTTGGAAAGCAAGCCAGGCACACTCTCAGTACCCAAAGGAAATCGATTATGAGGTAAGAGAATTCCATTTCGAGGGTGAGATTTTAGAGGTGGGGTTGCAGAAGCAGAAGGAGGAAGGGGAAATCAGTAGAGCGAGAAGAAGGTAGAATGATGCCGTAGAGAGAGAGAGAAACGCTAAGCAGTAGCAATGGCCCTCTACGCAGAGTGACACAATCTAGTGCAATCACTGCACAGAAGGCCACGCAGAGTGATGCAGAGGGAGGAAGGGTACCTTTAATGTGTCAGGAATTCTTCCGAATTGTTCGGAAAAATTATCTTAGGTGTGTCATATTTTCTATAAAAGATTTTTCTATTGCTAAAGAATAATATAAACCCTCATCTGTTGCACCGGTTTTCCCACATTGGGTTTTTTCTGGGGACAATTTTCCAAAAATAATTATGTTCATGTGATTGTTTCTATTGTGTTATATGTGTTCTATTTTTTCTTTTTCTTTTGATTAAGTGAATGATGTAGCTATTTTTATTTCAGAATTTATTGAAGTATCTGTAAATAACCTATCATAAATAAGTAGGCGAAATAAATCAATCACTGCAGTAGTATTTCAGATTGAAATTTTCACATGGTATCGGAGAAAAAGGCAAAAGACAGAAGAGGAGGTTCTGCAATGGAACTAAGATCCGACATCAATGCAGCAGTAGCTCGGATGGGTTCATGTTTTCCTCCAAAACACATGTAGAAACAGAGGGATCGATTATGAAGAAACCTTCGCCCCTGTAGGTCGGTACACTTCAATCATATCTGTCATATCTCTTGTAGCGCAAATGGGATGGGAGATTCACTAGATGGATGTCAAGACAACGTTTTTGAATGGGGCGATAATAGAGGAAGTGTACATAGAACAACCAGAGGGATTTGAGACACATGAGCAGAAGACTCGTGTATGCAGACTTAAGAAAGCTTTATACGAACTGAAGCAAGCCCCTAGAGCATGGTATGGGCGAATTGATAGCTACTTGCAGAAGATGGGATTTTTCAAGAGTGACACAGATCCCAGCCTATACTATCTAAGAGTAGGGGATGAGACGTTAATTCTAGTATTATATGTAGATGATTTTTTCTTGATTGGATCATCTAAGCTCATCAAAGATTGCAAGGAGAATCTGGTTATCGAATTCGACATGAAGGATCTGGGGCAGATGCACTATTTTCTTGGTTTGGAGTTCTGGCAGTAGTAGGGAGAAATCTTCCTTGGGCAAGGAAGATATACTACAGAGATCATGAAGAGGTTTCAGATGGAGGACTGTAGACCCATGGCTACGCCAATTATTACAAACTAGAAGAAGATCGACACACCTGAGGATGATGAGGCTAACCCTACCTTGTATAGGCAGCTCATAGGATCATTGATGTACCTATTCAACACTAAACAAAACATCTTTTATGCAGTGAATACCCTCAGTCAGTTCATGGAAGAACCAAGGAAGGCTCATTGGGTTGTAGCCTAACATGTTCTCAAATATTTGAAGGGGATAGTCGAGTATGGGTTGAAGTACACCAAAGGACATCCAGTTGAGTGGGTTTACTGACGCAGATTGGGCTGGAAGCCCAGTGGATCAGAAAATTACCAGTGGGTATTGTTTCAATCTCAGATCGGGAATGACTTCCTGGTGCAGTAGGAAACATAAATCTATGGCACTGAGCTCGGCCGAGGCTGAATATATGACAGTAAGCACATCTTCGTGTGAGGCCATATGGCTTCGTAAGCTGCTCTTGAACATTCTCAAGAAGAGGACGGAACTGACCAGAATTTTGTGTGATAATCAGAGTTGCACCAAGCTCTCTAACAATCCTATGTTTCATGACCGATCAAAGCACATTGACATTAGGTGCCACTTCATCAGAGACTATGTCCAACAAGGAGTTGTACAGTTGAAGTACATTTCTACAGGAGAAGAGGTGGCAGATATCCTCACAAAGGCTCTGGGTAAGATTAAGTTTACTTACTACAGGGAAAAGATGGGGATGGCCGAGAACCCATTCCAATAGAGGAATGAGTGGGACTTCATATTCAGAGGGAGCTGCAGTACGGATGAGGTAGTGGCAGAGGTGGTGTCACAAGCAGCAGTACAAAGGGAAACAATGTAGAGATGAGGGGCAACAACCAAGACATCAACAACGCAGCAAATGCTTCAGGTCAGAGAAGATACAGATGGTACCTTGCTTGAACATTATCCTCGCTAAGAGGGAGTGTTGATTTTGTAGCATTGGAAAGTGTTCCAAGTCTCATATTTTGGGAAGAGACGTGGACATCAGTATTCCAGAGAACCCAGAAATCGTTTGTGGAAATTCCACTGGGATCATGCTTTATTAAAATAATTAATTATTTTAAAGTGATCCCTAAGTCTAAACTTAGGGAAATTAAGTAATTAAAGGGTATTAATAAAGAAGAGTGTGAATCTTCTAGAAAATGAAGATCAAGTCATCTTTTAATCTCATCCATTAATTAAAAATATAATATTGGTCGTTGATTCATCAACGAGAAGACTATAAGATAAGGCTTGAGGGTCATTTGGAAAGCAAGTCAGGCACACTCTTAGTACCCGAAGGAAATCGATTCTGAAGTAAGAGAATTCGATTTTAGAGGGTGAGATTGTAGAGGCAGGGTTGCAGATGCATAAAGAGGAAGGGGAATTCAGCAGAGTGAGAAGAAGGCAGAAGGATGACACAGAGAGAGCAGTGTTGAGCAACAGCACTGGCCCTCCACACAAAGTGACGCAGTCCAACACAGAAGGCCATGTAGAGTGACGCAAAGGGAGGAAGGGTACCTCCAGTGTGTCAAAAATTCTTCTGAAGTGTTCGAAAAAAATTATCTCAGGTGTATGCCAGACATCTACTCGTCATATTTTCTGTAAAATATTTTGCTACTGCTGAAGAATAATATAAACCCTTATCTTTTGCACCGGTTTTCCCACATTGGGTTTTTCCGGGGACAACTGTCCAAAAATAACTGTGTTCACGTGATTGTTTCTATTGTGTTATATGTGTTCTATTTTTTCTTCTGCTTTTGATTAAGTGAATGATGCAGCTATGTTTACTTCAAAATTTACTGAAGCATCTTTAAATATCTTATCATAAAATAAGTAGGCGAAATAAATCAATCACTGTAGTAGTATTTCAGATTGAAAATTTCAAAATTAGCTAATATGTTGTCAAGATTTTCTTTGAATGTTTCAGCTATTCTGAAAAAAATTTCTTTAGCACATGAAAGTTACAATGAACAATATGTTGCAGATATTTTTTTCAAATATGTTTGTGAATCACTAACTCATGATGCTCAGGTGGAAGAAGAGAATTACCATGATTATGACAGGTTATTGTAGCATCTTGGCATGTTGTGCATACCGCAAGGAGAAATAACACATGTGATCATGGGAGCACATTCTTCTCGTGTTTCAGGGCATGTTGGTGTAGGCAATATAGTGGCACGACTACAAAGGTTTTGCTATTTTCCTCAAATGAATGAAACAGTGCACAGGTTCAAAAAGCGTCACGATAAGCATCAGGTGGATCATCACTTTGAAGTTGGTGATAAACTATGGCTTTACATCAGCAAAATAAGGATGAAAGCTGAAGGTAAAGGCAAGCCACACTTCCAGGCATGGAGATTTCAAGTATCGTCGAGTGAGACACAAAGGCTTGAATCCCAACAAAGCAAGGTGGATGGAGATCGGAAGGGTGAGGGAGTTGTACCCTCACCTCATGTCTGCTCAAAATCAAAATTTTGGTGGTCCAAAAGCTTCTAGTGGAGAGAAATGATCTAGGAGGATCCTCCAAATGCTTTAAGTTCAAATGTCTCAGTTGTTCTCGGAAATAACGCCAAGCAGTAGAGCCTATCGTTCTGAATCTGGTAGCACTTTCGGTTTCTCATTTGGTCTCTGGATGAAGGAGAAATCCTTCGTTGAAGTTTATGGCGAACAGGTGAAAAAAAATTGTGCCTTTGTAAGCCAAGTGGCAGCGCCACATCTTGACATGTGGTAGGAGTTCAAATTCATACTAGTGGTCAAACTCAACGAGGAGGTGGATGGGCATATTTGGGGTTCGAACCCACGACCTCTCGTTCATATCACAAAAATCTTACCAACACACCAAGCTTCATCGTTATAATGCATTGGCGCAATAATTATATTTGAAGTTGATTAATTATGGCATGGGGGAAAGGGTTGGCAGAACCCGCCAGATCTGACAGCCCCACAAAATCCTCGGCCTGTTTATCAAACATTGGCAGTGCTTCTACATTGGGCGCAGCACAACCAACATACAGTTCTGAAAGTCTAAATTTATAAAACCATATGCCAACAAATATGGGTGGGGAGTTCGATGCATATACATAGTCCAATGTTAGACCTTCGGTTATAATCATATGTACAGGACTGATATATCTGCTGATTTGTGTATTAAATTCTTTGGTTAAAAATATATATGCTAAGGTTTAAAACATACAGGCATGTCTATAGATCTTCGTCGGTTTGTTAATTGATTTAAACTATATGATAATGTTATATCATTTCGGTTAGCGAGGCCCAATTAAAAGACTTTGTAATAAAGTTTTCAAAATATATGAGATATATGTATTGGAACCGAGCTCTATGATTGCACCGAGAGTTGGTTTGTTCAACCACTCCCAAATAAATTTCCAACTATAGCCCAGGAGGTTCGACCCTAGAACCCGATCGAGGCTTGTAAAAGTGTTTGTCATTGCACCAATGAGTTAGGGAGTGAATAGTGAGCTTCAACAACAAAGTTTTATTTATGCCTGTAAATTCTGTTTTGAGCGTAACTTGGTCGTCCTTGGGATTTTTTTGAGAACAGAGACAGGCGTTGGAAAGCTGAGACAGAGGGATTATTTTTTACGGTAACGAGCAGTGCCTGTGTGCATAGTTCAGTTGGGGAATTTTCATGTAAAGAACCTTTATGGAGAATTCCTAATATAAATGACACCCACTTGGAAGTGAACCTGGAGACGTAGTCCAAGAGGGTCGAACTCCGTAATCAATGTTTGTTGTGTTTGTGTTTTTATTTGTTGTTGTATATTCTTCATTTATGTTCATAAATTTTATGTTTAAGGCATTTAAAAATAACTCAGTTTCCTTCATTCAATCACATAAACGCTTCCTTAGTCAATTGTGCAAGTAATCAATCCTGTATATTTCATATCAGATATAAAGCCTCATCATGTTCTCCTCAATGCCAATTTTCTGCCAGAAGTTGCAGATTTGGGTCTAGCCAAAATGTCCAATAAATAGGAAAGTCGCGTCTCCATAACTCATGGAGGAACAAAAGGTTACGTTGCCTCAGAGATGTGGTCAAGAATGTATGGTATTGTCACTGCTTGATATGATGTTTACAATTACGAAATGTTAGATGGTAGGGAGGGAAAGAATATTGATTTGGAAAATAAATAAAGTGGATCTAGAAAATTATTTTACCCCAAATGGGCAGGTGCAAAAGGGTGAGCTTGGGAGTTTGAGAAAGGAAAATATGTCAAGAGGTCATAGCTAAGAAACTATATTTTGTGGGACTCTAGTGTATTCAGTTTCATGCATGCCCCCATCCGTGAATGAGTAAGTGATCCAGATGTTGGAAGGAGGTGTTGAGATTACACCTCCTCCAATTCTATTCCCACTTAATACACTGCCCATTATGGGGATATTTTCATCTAACCAATCTTCTTCACCTCATACTTTCGAGGTTGAAATGATAGATCCTAAAAGCACTAAGAGTGTTACCACTGCTTCCGAGTAATATAATATGCATTACATAACATAGCAGAAAAAATGTTATTGATATAGAAATTTCTTCATTTATATTGCAATATATTTTAAATCCATTCTCATAGTCACATTTACATGAGCAATATTTTCTATAAATTTATGTTTAAATTTTAATGGTGAAGTATGAAGGTTAATGATTGATTTTAACAATATAAGATGTTAATGTTAAAGCATGAAGAGTAATAGTTATTTAGCAATATTATTATATACATTGGTTTTTTCCATAAATGTTAATGTGGATGTATTAAGGTTAATAACAAGTTTTAATAATATTATTATTTTCATTTATAAATTATTTTTTCTATAGAGTTCTATTTAAATGTTAATGCTAAAGTATCAAAATTATCAAAATTGATTCTTACTTTTAATAATGTAATATTTTAGTATTATAATATTTAATGTAATAATTATTTTAATTATATTTTTTTCTTATATAGTAATTAGTTTATATATTATAATTATTTAATTTCTAATTTAATTTTTTATTTTTTATTTAAATTTTCCATTGTTAAAACAATTTAAATTATAAAGTATGTAGGTAAATTTTTATTCCTATACTTAATGTAATTTTGTGTATATTTAATTGGTTTTCATTTTATAGATGTTCTCTAGTCAATTTGTACTCTTGGATTATTAGAATACAAATACTGATTAATTTAAGCTATTGACTTGTATGTTTATTATAAAGTGGTATTTTATCTAATTTTTAATGTTGAATTTTATTTTTTATTATTAAATTATTAATTAAATTAAATTGTAAATTTTGTGTCAATATACTTGAGCTATTAAAGTACTCAATTTAATTTAGAATTGACATGTATCAAATATTTAATTAATAAGAAAATAAAAACTAAAAATAATTAAACTACTTATTATAAATAAATAAACAAAATGTTTTAAAATTTAAAATAATTAAACTACATAATAAAAAATATAAAAAATCAAATAAATTTTTCTCAATTTTTTTCCAAATCATCTTTATATAATATGTTTTCTATTAGAAATAAGACTTTTTATATTTAGTAATTTATTTTTTCACTCATATGTTTTCTCATATCTTATATTCCTTCCATATATATTTGTATGAACAATTGCTAGTTTTAGCTTTGTTTTACACAGAATGTAATTTGTTTTCTATTAAAAATAAGACTTTTTATGTTTAGTGATTTATTTTTTCATTGATATGTTTTCTCACATCTTATATTCCTTCTATGTATCTTTGCACCTTTAGGAACAATTGCTAGTTTTAGCTTTGTTTTACACATAATGTAATTTGTTACACAAGAAAGCGGTGTAGAGGTCACATATTCAAACCCTATGAAATCATTTTATTTAAAAACACAACTCAATGTAGGAACTAGTTGAGATTGACTTGTTGTCCACCAAGATCCAATTCTTGCAAGGTGCTTGCAAAGTGATAGCTGATGTGTCGAAAATATGAGGTTGGGTGTAATTCCCATGTGAAAAAATATTACATAAATTAATAACTCAATTATATGTATTCATTTTGTTCCCTAAAAATAAAGATTGAGATCATATTTAATAATTATTTTAATTATTCATTGCATTTAATTTTATGTATTACTATTTAATTTTTATTTTCATTTAATTTTATGTATTACTATTTAATTTTTATTTTCATTTGTTTAAAGGTTTCTATTAATTAAATATTATTTTGAAATTTCTAAATAATTTTTACAAAGTTCATTAAAGTTTTGAAAAAATTAAATATTAAACTAAATATTTTGAAAATATATATATATATATATATATATATATATATATACGAAAATTAATTGTCATTGTATAAAATACCAAACCAAGTATCATAACATTTAATAAAGAGTATATCTATCAAATCTAAATATTTATGCTTGGTAATTTATTTTTACACCTCACCTTTTTAATATTTATTTTTACTATATAGTTTTACTAATAAAAATGTACAAGACAATAAATATGGTCATTCATACATTATATTATATTATTTTTAATTTGACGAAGAGAAGAAAGAGAAAATCATTTTAAACTAGAACTAACGGCAATGCTTGATAACAACCACAAATCATTAGAAAATAAAATAACCACACTCAAATTGAACTCCAAGAAACGAAAGGTAAAATTCAAGAAATAGAAAATAGTAAACAATTAATGGTTGAAGAAAATGACACCTTGAAAACCGAGATTCAAAATCTAAAAGAGCAACTGCATAATAACTTAGGCCTAAATAACACAGAAAATAACTTAGATATTAAACTCATCAAAAAGGAAATTAATAAATTAATTGTTCTCGACCATGAGCACCACAAACGAGCCTTAAATCTTATACTTGCGGGTATATAAGAACAAAACAATGAAAACACATTATAAATGGTTAAAGAACAATTAAAAACGAAATCTCAAATTGAAACAACCTATTTCAAGAAAGAAATAAGGGTCGGAAAGATACTTGAGCTTAAACACAGACTCATCCGTGTCAACGTCAGTTGTCATGAACATAAACTAGATATACTCAAGAAATCCCCAAACCTAAAAGGAACATGAATCTTTATAAATGAAGATTTCATTCCAGAAGACTAAGCTGAACTTAGGAAAGAAGTCCAAAAGGTCAAGGATGCAAGAAAGGTCGGGAAATGGGCAATCATTAGGAATAGGAAAGCTATTATTACAGATATTCTCAAGCACGAGTGATAAATAGGGATTTGTCTCAAGCTTGAAAGCCAGGGAAAAGAGCTAAAGGACAATTTGGTTTTAGGAGACATCACTCGACTATTGACCATCTGGTCACTCTTAGAATCATTGTGGAGGAATGTCACAATAGTAAAGCCGACCTCTTATGTTTCTTTGTGAACTTTAGAAAAGCTTTCGACATTGTTCCTCGGGATAAACTTTGGGAGAGACTTAATGAGATCATGGTCACTCCTAAGCTGAGGATTATTGTGATCTGTCTCTACGAGACTGTCACTGCCAAGCTTAAGACCAATGAGGGGTAGTCTAAATACATTAAATGCAATATCAGAGTTAAGTAAGGGTGTCCCCTATCCCCTACCATTTTTGGCATATACATCGATAAGCTAGAGGAGTGTATGGAATCTGCGGGGTGCAAGGGCACCGAGCTTGTTGATGTTCTCATTACTCTTCTCCTCTATGTCGATGATATCATTCTTCTCGCAAAAAGCCATGATGACCTTGACAAGCAGCTCCAGATTCTTCATGCCTACTGCTCCAAGATGAATATGACAGTTAATACCGACAAGACTAAAGTCATGATCATTAAATCCAAAAATATCGTTATCCAAGTTAATTATCCAAATTATTAAATAACCACTATCATTCAATAAAACTCACTAAATTATTATATTAATTTGAGATGATACATGCCGTGCTTAAGCTAATTATAAGTCACTAAAAAATTTAAGTAAACTATCCAAACTTTGCCATTCACGTGGAAATAGGGTCCGGTAGGGTAATATTTGTGGATGTGGGTGATGAAATGTAACGAAGGATGGGTCCGGTGGGGGTAATATTTGTGCATAATTATTTATATTCATATTTTCCCAACATTTACTCGCACACATCATTTGCAACCTACTTGCGTGAGGGGACAGAACTAGACGTGTTTGACTAACGACAAGTTTATTACTGGTCAGATTATCGTCTAGAGTAGAGTTTTAGTTTTAAATTTGGGCATTTTGTTCATTTGGATATTTCAGTAAGTAACTCGACCAGCATGATCTATGCCATTTGTCATTTGCAATGTAATCTCATGTTTAAATACATAGTGGCTTGGGTGGTGCTCTCCACTCCATTATTACTATACTGGAGATATTGTGCTCGAGATATTGTAATATAATTTTTAATATTTTGACTAAATTAAATTACATAAAATTAAATAAATATATTAAATAAAAATTTAATTTATTGTAACATTTTATATGGTATTATAGATTATATTAGTTATAAAACACGGTAACTACCATCATTAAAATATAAAAATCAATATAACAAAATAAAAATAATTTTATGCCAATAAAATAATATAAAAATAAAAATGGTTCATAGTATTGACCTTTAGTATTGAGAATTTATGGTTTTGACCCATTGTATTATGTGGAATATAGTTTATTTAAAAGGAGAAATTTTGTCAACCTAGATTCATTTTAATTTTGGATCTAGTGGAAAGGTATCAATTTTTTTGATATGCAAACATCTTTTAATTAAGATAGATCTAGAATAATTATATTTTAATTAGTATCAAATCTCTTGATATGCAAACATCTTTTATAGTGAAAAGAGATTCCATCTATCTCTATGCTTGGTAGATCTAGAATTTTAGATATTTGGTAGATCGAAAATTAAAATGGATCTAGACTAGTTATATTTTGATTAGTTTTTAAATTTATTTTTTAATATTAAGCTATTCTTATTTTCATTGACTTTTTATTTGTTTTACTTCCATTTTTATCTGTGTTATTTTAGTTTTATGTATTTTTTTAATGTTATTAAATTTTTTTTATTACATAAATTAATAACTCAATTATATTTGTTCATTTATTCCTTATGTGGATAAAAACAAAGATTGAAATAATATTTAATAATTATTTTAATTTATTCCTTGCATTTAATTTTATGTATTAGTATTTAATCTTTGTTTTCATTTTTTGTTTCTTTTATTTATAACTCAATTATATTTATTCATTTGATTCCCTATCCGGATAAAAACAAAGATTGAAATAATATTTAATGATTATTTTAATTTATTTTTTACATTTAATTTTGTGTATTATTATTTAATATTTATTTTCATTTTGTTTTTATTTAATTTTTATTTTCATTTTTGTTTCTTTTCGTATTTCTTTTATTTATAAATATATTTTATTAGTGTTTATATATTTAACGTTTCTATTAATTAAATTTTATTTTTATTTTTTCTTAGAAATTTTGTTTTAATTTTATGTTTTCAAGTTCTCATTTAAATTTGATATTTTATTTTTTCCATTGGGTCTTAAGCTATTGTTTATTATCTTCTTAATTTGCTTATTTCTAATTTGTTTTCTTTTCATTTTTATTATTTTTGTTTATTTTTTTATGTTTCTTTACGTTTCAATTAGTAAAATATTATTTATTTTCTTTTTTTATCTTATATTTTTTTTTAATAAAATATTATTTATTTTCTTTTTTTTATCTTTCTTTTTTTTTTAATTTTATATTTGTATATTTTTTTAGAATATAATATTATACTTTTTAGTTTTGTTACGTTCCAATTTTTGCATCTCTATTATATTTATTTGTCATTTTGGATCAAAATAGCTATAGGTTTTAACCTTGTACAGAAATTATCTGCAGACGAATCTTAAAAACAGAAAATAAACAATACTGAGAGCATAAAACATAAAACAGATATACACAGAGATTTTCCTCTGGATCTCAAATCGGGACGACCAGCTTGATTTTTTATTATATTCCTTTTAGTGTTACAACACATATATCGAAGCATACATAAACCCCAATCCATTAATCCTGGATTAGAACATAACCGTAGTTCCCTTGACCGGATCTACAAAATACTAGGGGCCAAAAACCATCCTGCCCCAAAACTATGTGCAAACTCATGTACAAAACCATGGGCGGGTCCACCCACCGAAAAATAGGGTCCAAAAAATTTTCTCGGGGTGCTGCCGCCCCCCTGTGACACCCCAGCACATGACTAGTCGTGGAAAGAATATAACACATTCCCAACATTCTCCCACTTGTTGTTTTCTTTCCGCAGGGGGCCACAAGAGAGCTTAGTCATTAGCCCAGCTTTGCAACACCCATTGTTTCTCTACACCAAGAGAACTTCTGAGTGCTCACAGACTTTGTCAATGCATCTGCAACATTCTTCAAAGTGTCCACTTTTACCAGCAACACCCTTTTAGCCTCAACCATATATCTCACAAAGTGATATTAAACATCAATGTGCTTTGTCTTTGAATGATAAGCAGGGTTCTTAGCCAAGAAAATTGCACTTTTCCTATCACAGTCTATCCTTATAGCATGCTGCACCAACCCCATACTTGAACACAATCTCTGCAACCAAACTGCTTCATTGCTTGCATGAGTGGCTGCCATGTATTTTGCCTCTGTAGTTGAAAGAGCCACTCCAGACTGTCTTTTACTCATCCAACTGGCTGCACCTCCAAATAGGATAAACACATACCCACTTGTAGATCTTCTTTGGTCCAGATCTCCAGCCCAGTCTGCATCAACAAAACCAAAAATGTCCAATGCTTTTTCCAATCTTGGTCTTCCCTAGTAGCATAAGCCATAATCACTAGTGCCACGCAAATATTTGAAAACCCACTTCACTGTTGTCCAATGCTCCTTCCCTAGGTTTGACACAAACCTGCTCAATACTCCCACTACATGTGCAATGTATGGTCTAGTATAGACCATTGCATACGTCAGGCTACCCACTGCACTTACATATGGAACACGAAACATATCCTCCTCTTCTTCTTGTGTCTTGGGACACTGTTCAGCAGACAGCTTTACACCTACAAGAATCAGAACATTCACCAGTTTACTATCCTGCATATTGAATCTCTACAATATAGTCTCAACATACTTCCTCTAGTTTAACTAGAGCTTCCTCTTTGCCCGATCTCTCTTAATTTCCATGCCCAAAATATAGTTTGCAGCACCAAGATCCTTCATGTCGAATTTGGAGAACAGTTGGGTCTTCAAATCTTGGATAATTTCTTTGTCATTTCCAATCAACAACATATCATCCATATACAAGACCAAATAAATAGCACGGTCACCAATTAATTTAAAATAAACACAGTGATCCTCCTTGCTTCTAGTGAAACCAAGTCCTCGTATATAGGTATCAAATTTCTGATACCACATCCTCGATGACTGTTTTAACCCATACAGAGACTTCTTTAACCTGCATACCAGTTCTTTCTTCCCCTTCACCATAAATCCTTCAGGTTGTTTCATGTAGATCTCCTCTTCCAAATCCCCATGAAGAAATGTTGTCTTCACATCCATCTGTTCTACCTCAAAATCAAATGCAGCAGCAACAGATAAAATTAATCTAATAGAAGTAACTTTGGCAATGAGAGAAAAAATATCACCAAAATCAATTCTCGGCACCTGGGAATAACCTTTTGCTACCAACCGAGCTTTATATTTCTCCACCTTGCCTTCTACATTCATATTCTTCTTAAACACCCATTTTCTCCCGATGGGCTTCCTTCCAACTGGAAACTCCACCAGATCCCATGCCTCATTTTTATGCAAGAATGCCATTTCATCAACCATGGCCTCCTTCCAGAGTTTTCCATCCTCTAAATCTACTGCCTCCCTTACGGTTCTAGGATCATCATCAGTTATAGTTAAAGAAAAATTTGAACAGAAAGCAGATGGACTATACCTTTCTGGTTGTCTTCTTTCCCAAACTAATCTTCTCACAGCTGAAGTTTGTGGCTCTTCCTCTTCTGAGTCTTCTTCTGTTGTAGAGTCTGATTCATCCTCCTTTAGCTCAAACTCTATCTTCTCAGGTTCCTTTGGTAGGACTTCATGTTTAACAACGTCTTTCACCTCTCTAAACACCACATCTCGGTTGTACACAACCTTCCTTGTTTCCGTGTTCCAAAGCTTGTAACCCTTTAAACCATCCTTATACCCAATAAAGATGCACCTTTCAGATTTATTATCCAACTTGGTCCTTTTCTCCTTTGGAACATGTACATATGCATCACATCCAAATACCCTCACATGTCAAAGAGAGGGTTTCTTACCAGTCCATACATCATGTGGATTCTTATCCTCCAACGCTGATGAAGGAGATCTGTTAACCAAGTAACATGCAGTTTCCACTACCTCTGCCCAAAATTCTTGTCCTAACCCAGTACCACTGAGCATGCTTCTTGCCTTTTCCATCAGCGTTCTGTTCATTCTTTCTACAACTTCGTTTTTTTGAGGTGTGTATGGAGTAGTCTTCTGCCATGCTATACCACACTTCTTATAGAAATCTTCAAATTCCTTCTTGCAGAACTCCCCACCATTATCTGTCCTCAGCACCTTTATCTTCTTCTCTGTCTGGTTTTCCACCAGAGCCTTAAATTCTTTAAATCTGTCAAAGACTTCAGATTTCTTCCTCAATAAACATATCCATTTATTTCTTGTGAAGTCATCTATGAATGAAACATAGTACACAAACTTACCCAGTGATGGAACCGACACAGGTCCAAACACATCACTGTGCACAAGCTTTAATATATTATTTTCCTTCTTAGCACCAGAAGGAAAACTCACCCGATTCTGCTTCCCATATACACAATTTTCACAGAAATCAAAATCCAGAGAGTTATTAGACATACCTTCTACCATACCATTTCCATGTAGTATCCAAAGGCCCTTCTCTCCAATATGTCCAAGCTTTTGATGCCATAGCATGGTCTTTTCTCTAGAGACTGCTAGGCTTTCCGCTCCACTTTTGAGAACCACAGAACTATTGCACCCATCAATAACAGTGTTGCCCTGAAGCTTGTACAGAGTTCTAATCCGATCTCCCGGCATTAATACCAGTGCTCCCCGAACCATCTTACAGGTATCTTTCTCGAACACTGTTTTTACACCTACATCATCCATCTTGCTTACAGAAATCAGATTTCTGGCCAATGCAGGAATTTGCAGAACACTAGGAAGTGTTCTAATCCTTCCACCTTGTAGCTTCAGCTTCACTTTTCCACGTCCGACGATTCTGGCCTTCCTATCATCACATAATAAAACATCACTGCCATCATATTTCTCATACTCGCATAACCACTCCCTATGGGGAGTGAAGTGAAAGGATGCACCCGAGTCAATCAACCATGACTCATGATCTACTTGTGTATTTGAAGAAGAAGCCAAATACACATCCCCACCTTCATCCGAGGGGGTTTTTGCCTCTGTAGAAGGAGCATCATCAGATCCCTTTCCTTTCTCAGGAGCTTTAGATTAGCAGTCATTTTTGTAGTTCCCTTCCTTTCCGCATTTCCAGCAAACCTTTACAAACTTTCCAGGAGATTTAGATCTCCCACTCGGAACCTTATTCTTGTTTTTGTTCTAGGACCTTCCTTGTACAGATAAGGCATCTCCATTCTGACCCTCCATATGTCTCCATCTCATTTCCTTCGACAGCAAGGTTGAGACAATGTCATCAAAATTCAAGGTATTTGTATTGCTACCTATTGCAATAACCAGACTGTCCCACGAGTCTGGTAGAGAACACAACAAACTGATGCACTTATCTTCATCTGAGATTTTAATAGCAATAGATGACAGCTGACTTACCACAGTATTGAAGGTGTTCAGATGCTCTGTCACCGAGTCGCCATCCTTCATCCTCAAGTTATACAGCTTTTTCCGTAGGAACAATTTATTCACCAGAGACTTAGATTGGTACAAAGTCCCAAGTTTGTCCCACAAATTCTTCGTCGTAGCTTCCTCAGATACATTCAACAATACCGAATCTGAGACACACAACCGTATTGTGATCCAACTTTTTCCAGTCTTCATCTGACTTTTCCATTAGTTTAGTACCTGGATCTACCGCGATCCACTGGTCTTTATCCACCAGCAGATCCTCCATCTTGAGCTTCCACAACTCAAAAATCTGACCATTAAATTTCTTAATCTCTATCTTTCCACTGCTCGCCATCTTCTTTCATCGCAAGAATCAATCCCGCAGATCTCCCACTGAACAAGGTCTGCCACAAGCCCGAGCAAAAAACCCCTTGGCAGCAAAGGCGCCCCCTTGAAGCCGAAACAGCTCTGATACCAAATGTAGGTTTTAACCCTGTACAGAAATTATCTGCAAATGAATCTTAAAAACGGAAAATAAACAATACCGAGAGTATAAAACATAAAACAAATATACAAAGAGATTTTCCCCTGGATCCTAAATTGGGATGACCAGCTTGATTTTTCATTATATTCATTTTAGTGTTACAACACATATATATATACATGTTGAAGCATACCTAAACCTCAATCCATTAACCCTCGATTAGAACATAACCGTAGTTCCCTTGACCAGATCTACAAAATACTAGGGGTTGAAAACCATCATGCCCCAAAACCATGTGCAAACCCATGCACAAAACAATGGGCCGGTCCGCCCACCGAAAAATAGGGTCCAAAAACTTTTCCCGGGGTGCTGCCACCCCACTTGTTGCGCCCGACGCAACATACAAGGGGGACTATCACCCCCCCTGTAACCCCCTCGCGCATGACTAGTCGTGGAAAGAATATAACACATACCCAACAATAGCTACACTAAATTGTTGGAAACGCCTCTACTTAAAAACTTTTAATTGATTTGTAATACCCTTCACTAGTTCATAAATATTCTTTATTTACATTTACCGCAGTAATTGGCACACTCCCTCACAAGAATAGATAATAAACATGAATGATTTTAAATTCAGTTATGGCTTGCCAAAGAATTACTTAAGGGAAAAGATGTTAAGCGAGAGTTTATTGAAAAACACATTGCACACCAAAACTACACTACTTACATTAGATTTATTGAAAAACACATTGCACACCAAAACTACAATACTTACATTAGATTAAAGACACGTATAAATACATCAAGATAGAAATTATATCTTAAACACACAATCACTTAGTTGAAACACTGTTACCGATGAAATAGAAAACCGCACCGTTACCTACTTTTTTTTGGTAGCATAAAAAGCACCCGATTTTGAAAAGTGGTGATGAAGAATCACCCTTTTTTTTTTGTGCACATTTTTGACACTCTAATATTTTTATTTATGAAATATGAATATTTGTTTTAAAATGTTAGTGATTTTCATGCTAATTTTGAAATGTATTGATGCAGCATCAACTTCTTCTTTTTTAGAGCGGTGATTTTAATGCTAATTTTGAAATGTATTGATGCAGCATCAACCTTTTTTTTAGAGTGGTGATTTTCATGTTGGTAATAAAACACAAAACTTAGAAAAATATATATATATATATAAAAACAATAAAAATGTAAAAAAAAACAAAATTAACTCGTAAAAATAAAAAATGTAAACAAAAATAAATAAATAAAACAAAAACAAAAAAACAAAACATTCGAAAATTATATCAAAAGAAATGACAAAATTTGAAAAAAAAAACACATAATTTAAAGAAAAAAAAAAAAAACAAAAATTAACCAAAAAAATTTAAAAAAAAAAAAAAAAAATAGAAAATTTAAAAATAATTTAAATTACAAAATTAAAATTTAGATTAAAAAAAAAAAATACAAAAAAGAAAAAATTAAATTTTAAATTTTAAATTAAAAAATAATAATAATAAGAAAAAAAAATACAAATTTTAAAATTAACAAGGAAAAAACAAATTAAAAAAACAAAATTGAAAATTGAAAAAAGAAAATTAAAATAAAAAAAACTATCATTAAAAAACAAAAAAAAAATGAAAAAAACCACACGCAAATAATTAAAAAACAAATATCCATAAATTTACTCCATTTTTTTAAATGAAACAATTTATAAAATTTAAGAATGAAAAACTAAATAAACTAAAAGATTAAAAAAAAAATTTAAATTAAATCAAAATTTAATAAATTTAATAAATAAATTTTAAAAAATAATTAATCTAAAATATTAAATTTAAAAACAAAATAAATAAAAAAAACAAAACAAAACAAAACAAAAAAAATTAAAACAAATTGAATTTAAAAAAAAAATTGAACTTTATATATATATATATATATTTAAATTTTTTGAATTTAAAAAAAAAAATTAAAAAAATTTAAAAATCAAATTTAAAAAAAAAAAAAATATATATATATATATATATATATATATATATATATATATATATATATATATATATATATATATATTAAAAAAAAAAAATATATATATATATATATATATATATATATATATATATATATTTTATCATGGTGGCGCCGCCAATTGGCCTCCCGCCCAGCTGTCGACCTCCGCCACCACCTGGGCGGGAAGCTGATTTCGAGAATCGCCCTCCCGCGGCGCGATGCCGATTCCGGGAATCGCCCTCCCGCGGCGAGAGGCCGATTCCCGGAATCGCCCCATCGTGGAATCAGCCTCCCGTCGCAGGAGGGCGATTCCCGGAATCAGCCTCGCGCAGTCGGCCTCCCGCCGCGAGAGGGCAATTCCCAGAATTGGCCTCGCGCCGCGAGAGGGCGATTCCCGAAATCGGCCTCCCGCCCAGGTGGCGGCAGAGGCCGCCCGCCCAGCAACCGGCCTCCGCCGCCACTTGGGCGGGAGGCCGATTGGCGACGCCACCACGATCATTTTTTTTTTTTTTTTTTCAAAAATTCAAAATTAATTTTTTTAATTTAATTTTTATATTTAAAATTTAATACGCTTTCTCTTTTCTTTTCTTTTCTTTTTCTTTTTTCTTTTTTTTTCTTTTTTCTTTTTTTCTAAATTTTGTTAATAATTTTTATTAAATTTTGTATTTTTTTTTTTTTAATTTTTTCATATTCTTTTTTATTATTAAATTTTATGTTTAGTTTTTCTATTTAATTTTTTAAAATTTAATAAATTTTGAATTTTGAATTTTTTTTAATTTGAATTTTTTTTTTAATTACATAAAATTATTATGTTTTTTTTATTTCAATTAAAATTGTGTATTTAAAAATAGATTTATTTTTTTTAATTAAACTTGATATTTTCAAATTAATTTGTTTTTTATTTTATTTTTTATTTAATATATATTTTTAATTTATTTTTTTCAATTTTTCATTTTTAATTGATTTTTAAAGTTTTTTAAATTTTTTTTTCTTTATATTTAAAATTTATTTTTTATTTCAAAATTTATTTGTTTATTCATTTATTTATTAAAATTTAATATTTTTCTTTTTTTAATTTAATTTGTTATTTTAATATTAACATTTTCTTTTAAATTTAATAAAATCTAATATATATATTTTTAATTTAAGTATATATCTATATCTATATCTATATCTATATCTATATCTATATCTATATCTATATCTATATCTATATATATATTATTTTTTATAATTTAAATTTAATTTATTTTTTAAAATTTATTTGTTTTTTCAATATATATTTTTTAAAATTTAAAAATTTTATTGTATTTTATTTTTTATTTTTAATTAATTTTTCATTTTTTACTTTTAATTTAAATAACATTTTTTTTTAAGTTTTAAATTTATTAAAATTTAATATATTTCTTTAAATTTAATTTTTTTTTTAAAATTTTTTTTTTTTTTTAATTTAATAAACATTTTCTTTTTCTTTTTTAAATTTAATTTCTATATTTTATTTTTTATAATTTCTTTCTTTTTTAAACTTTTTTTTTAATTTAATATTTTTATTTTGTTTTTATTTTTATTTTTTTATTTCTATATATTTTGAAATTTTAATTTTTAAATTTTTTTTTATTTTTTATTTTTTATTTTTTTCTTAAATTTTAGTTTTTTTTTAATGTTTGAATTAAAATTTTTATTTTGTTTTTATTTTTATTTTTTTATTCCTATATATTTTTAAATTTTAAGCTTTAAAATGTTTTTATTTTTAAATTTTTTTTTTTTTCTTAAATTTTAGGTTTTTTTTAATGTTTGAATTTTAAAAATTAAAAAATGTTATTTCTATTTTTAAAAATGTCAAAAATATGACACAATTTTTATTTTTTTTTGTTATTCCAGCATCAATTGGTTTTGTTTTGAGGGTGTTTTTTCAATCCTTTTTTCAAGAAACAATTTTGTTTTTAGCATAATTTTATAAAATGTTGAAATTTGACCTTCAAAAAAAACCAAGTGCGTTCTAGAATACACTTTTTTTTTGTTTTTGGAGTGTTTTTTCATTTTTTTTGAGTCTTTTTGGGCTAGAGTTCCCGTTTTGAGGTCAAGTTACCTATTTCATCGGTAACATTGTTTTGAGTGAATCTCTAAGCCAAACACTAAAGTAGGAATCATCTAAATAAATCCTAAAGAAGAGGAACAAGCTCCTCTACTTGGAAACCAAGACAAGTAGGAATTATATTTTCCAATTCCCCCCCTAATAACTACTTGTCTCAGTCTCAATCAACAAAGTCTATTTGTGGTACTTGTGTTTATAAATATAAAGAAAAATATGTCTACATCCATATAAAGGAACAACCATCAACTGGAATGCATGGGTGCCCCCGCTGCAACCGCCAGTCTACTAGGATGTCTTTCGCATACATGGTTATGTCATTATAACTCTCCATCATTATTAATTTGAAATCTTCTAAGGCTACTAGCTCCATCAAGTTGTCTCTTAACCCTCATAAAGGTGTAATTTGCAAGTTGGATTCCCGAGTTCCACTCTTGAACTCCTGAATCACGGATCTCCCGAATTCAATTACAGAACAACATCTCAAGTTGTCACATAACCTCACCAGAATACCACTATCACGTCTTCAACAAATGAGGGATCCTTCCCTAGACCCACAACTACTAAACTAACTCGACAACCATCCATGATGAGCTTTTACCCTCTTAAAATGAAGCTTCACCAATATCCACACCCTATAACAACTGATCTAGTCTCTTATGTTGTAATGATTGCATTCAAATTGATCTCATATGTATTTGATTATATTGTAGAGATTGTGAATAAATGGATCAGATTCCAACCAATAATTGTAAATAAAATTGCTATGTGCTTGGTATGGCACCATTCCTTTACTATAACTCCATGCATAGTGATATGTTTCGGGCTTCACTTAGTACATATCTCGCCAATCCTCTTTGGTTCAAATCTCGGTCAAACCACACCATGCTTCCAATGCGTAAAGAACATGTAGGGCATGAGTTCCTTCTAACACACATGTTTAATAGTGTGTTCATGGTCAAGGACTCCAAAGGGGTCGTGGCCTTGGTTAATCTTGTATCCACTCGACGTAATAGGGTGTATTCGTTGGCAGGTTGTGCAACATGCCCCTTGCTACACCATTCCGCTCACCCCTAACATGTCAATCATTCATTCAGGGTTGGGATTGACATATTGAATTCATGTCTACTTTTCGGATGACCAGCTAAGAAAAAGAACAACTCCAACTTGGCACGGTCTAGTGTTTCAGATATCAACAATCTCCACATATATGAACTAGGCCCGTGTGGTAACTCACGCCTTCGATTCTTGAAGATTCTCGTTGCTACTAAGTGAATGTATACCCCACTCCCTCTATCTAGGAGAGTTCTCGGTTCTGAGCTCACGGTTGTCAAATCACTTCAATAGACGTAACAATGGCTTCACGTCACATGTACACATCAACTATGCATTATTTGAACGCTCAAAAGAAACAAGAGATGACCAAACTTATCGGATGACCTACAACACTAGCTCACCATACACAGCCCACACAACATTGGATCACACAAGTTAAAAAAAATTATGGAAAAAAAACACACACACCATCACACAAAAATATTCTTATGCCCTTATTCTCCAATGAGGGGGCAAGGCCCAGGCCCATTCGGGCTCTGATACCAATTTTAAAAATAGACTACACACCAAAAATATACTACTTACACTATATTAAAGACACATATAAATAGATCAACCATTGGTTAAAGATATAAAATATATCTTAACCACACAATCACTTAACTGAGTAAATATCTCAACCAAACACTAAACTAGGAATCATCTAAACAACTCTTAAAGAACAGCAACAATCTCCTTTACTTGGAAACCAAGACAAGTAGGAACTATATTTTCCAAGTCTTACTAAACGGTTAAGCCTCGGTTAGTCCTCTCCACAGAGATAAATATCTCAGTTAGGGAAAATGGGAGCCAAGAGGGTGAGAGGGAAGAAAAATTGAGGCAACCTAAATACTTGGAACCTAGCTAAAGAGGTCCAAGAGAGGACATAGAACTTATATCTTATAGGACGTTGTGTTTATTTTGGGTAGCATCAGATGTGCTTTAAGTCTCAAATGTTGCGAAAAGCCTTAGACACATGTATTGTAATATTCCTAAATTAGCTTGCAGCTAATTGGAATATTAAAGTTTGTTTTGTTACTTAGATAGGTGAATAAATGGGTAGGGAGACCCATAAATCTCTTTATTGTGAATAAAAACCGCTTCTCATGTGAAAGTGGATCATCTTTTCAGCTTAATAAAGCACCCTAAGGTGTGAACAGGGGCTAAAACATGTGGACTGGGTCAACTTTGACCAAATCAACAGCGTTGTCATGGAGGAGTGGACATTAATGGAGGGACATCGCAGTTTTAGATGGAGACACAATGCAAGGAAGTAGTGTCATTAATGGATGGGGCTTGGGGTTTGGAAGCTCATATCTTATAAATGGAAGAGGATGGTAGCCATATTATGCATCTTGGTATATTTTATATTTTGATATATGGTTTGTTTAGACATATAGCTTTCTTCAGTTGTTTAGCTAAGATTGCATGTGTTATTTAGCACAAGGTGTTCCTAATCGAGAATCCCACCTCTTCCATTGAGAAGCTCTTGGAGGAGTTTGCACTATACTTCCACATTCAGGAATTTGGCCAAGCTTTAGTCTCATGTACAATGCAGTTCAGTTTAGAGTTGGGTTGTGTTGCAGGGGTGTAGCAGTGGAGGAGAGAAATCTCCATTTTCTGAGCTATTTTTCCATTGGAGGGATCATCCTTTCATCCAAAGGCTTGTGAGGAAGACTTCAGGGCTTCATTACATATTTTAGCACTAGGCCAAGTAGCATTCATCAGCTACATTGCAGTTTCCTGCAGAAACTGTGTTATTTTGGAGATCAGCTGCAACAGTGGGTTTATTGCCCTATTTGGAGTGTTTGGGGTTTCGTGTGTGGGAATCAGCCCTTCATTTAGGAGATCTATTGGAGGAGGATCAGCCATATTGTATATCAGGTCAGCCATTTCCCATCAGTAATTTATTTGCAGCTATTATTCAGCCCTAAGGCCAAATCTGTTATATTTTGTGTAGTGTGTATTTCCAGAAACCTTTTTTTGGTTGTCCTAGAATTCTGTTTTGGAGCATGGATCTCTAGCCTTAGAAATTTTGGAGCATTATATCAGCATAAATATATTTTTATAACCTTCAACTACTATTCTCTCTTAGACAACGCAGTTTTATGGATTCTTGTATTTCATGCATTAACAGCATTTTAGATCTAGGTGTATGCTTTCATGCGAGGCTTGTTTGCCCAACTTGAGTGATATTTTCCTCAAGATATTGTACCTATTTTTTTGTACCTATAATGTTGTCTCATGCTTTGATCTATTATATTTTTGCATATTTCCAGTTTTATGCACTCTATTCCTTCTTTTCCCATTTGGGAATATTACAGTGGTATCGGAGCATAATATTGGCTCAGCCTGTGTACTTCAACCATTATATCATCCAAGGAGGCTTCTCATAGGAAGGAGAAGTTCTACAGAAGAGATGAAGGCAAAACCTCATTTTCAAGAGGGAAGGAGTTCTCAAAAATTCTTCTTCAAACTATGCAGTGCATTAGCAGAGACATCAAAGAGATGAGAATGGAGAGATGTAGAGATTCTCTAAGAGGGCTTGCATATGAAGAAAGCTCCATATTTTCACATTATGGGTGTGAGAATTCAGCTACACCATCAGATCTACAATCTGGCACCATGCCTAGGGTCATGGAAAGAGAGATGGAGGAAGGAGATGTACCAAAGGAGGAGACTCTTGGTGACTATCTTCAAGAGTATGAATCTCAAACTCAGAGGTTAGATATCATCTAAACTTCCAAGGGTTTTGTGAGATCAAGGAGGATAGAAGATCTAGCAACCATGATAGAAGCACAAGGTACAAGCATCATGATGTGGGTAGATTATTTCTATCTAATTTTGATGGATCACCTAAATGTTCAGCTAGGGCTTGGGTGAAGGAGCTAGACCCTATTTGCAGCAACACCAAGTTTCAGAAGATGGAGCCATTAGAGTAGCAGCGCTGCACCTTGAAGGTAAGGCTTATGCCTGGTGGTTTTATGAGTCTTCTTCACTAAAATATGAAAATATGTTTACTTATGCAAGGTTCACTATGAATATAGTAAAGATATTTGATGAAAAATATTTTGAAACTTCCTTGGTTGAGCTAGCCAAGCATACACAAACAAAACCTTTGCATGAGTTGGAAGGATCTATAAATCCAACTCCATTTTAGAAAACTATTGGGGGGATTAAAAACTTACATAATACCTTCCTAAAGGCAAGATCCCCATTTCAGAAAGTGCTCTCTTATCAAAGGGAATACATGGAGGAACTAAACAAAGAACCTCTTGAGGATGATGAGGCAACCTCCATTCATGATGAAGGGGAAGGGAAGAAAAGAGGTAACAGCGTTGTCACAGCAGTAGCAGATCTAGTACCTCATGAAGAGGAATATGGAGCATTTTCTCCAAAGAGATAATCTCTTGCACTCTTGCAAATAGTTCCAAAGAATCTCATATATGGAGATCAGGGCACAGTCCATGTGCAGCATGTGCCATCCTTGACAGATTGTGAGATCTCGAAGATAGAAGAAGATAAAGGGGGGGACAAGCATCATATGATGAGGAGCACATACCCCTCTCTATTTCAAAGGGTTGATGCATAGAAGAGGCAGGAGGATTTGTCCAGTGAGGACAAGGACAAATCAGTCCACTCACATATACAGCCCGCTCTAGGCCTTGATGTTTCATTACATCGAGTCATTTCACCAGGGAGACCCCCTGATTGGAAGATGAATAAAGATTTCTCTCAACATGGTGCAACATTTATATATTTGGTTGGGGAAGGAGCATTGGGAGGAGCTAGCACAACGCAGAGAACCTTTGATGGGTTCAAAGGAGTGAGCAATTTTCTGATATGGACATTGCTATCTCCCACTCAGCTATTTGCGTTGAAAGATGATTCAGAAATCTATGATGACATGAGCATGGTGTCAAATGACTCCATAGCATTGGAGCAGAAAATCATACTTCCACACCTGAGGAAGATTTCTTAATATGACAAGAGGTTATTAACACTCTTGCATGCATTGAAATAACTATGGAAGTTTTGGATGGGAAATGCCTTCCAAGAGGAGGTTGACCTCCATGTACTTCAATCTTGTCTTAGGCAAGATCAGTTGCAAGGGAGGCAGCAAAGGTGGGGTAACAGTACTCCAACATGTGGCCTTGGCATTGAGCATGTCAAAGAGGAGATTTATTGTTGTGCAAGTAAATCCTCTCTGCGGGCAGAGACGATCCATCTAGCCCTAGAGTGGGTCTAGTAACAAAGGGACAAGCTAAAGTGTAGGTTCCTTAACTAATGAATGAAAAGGACAGGGTAGATCGACCGACCTGGAGTCCAACGCTAACGTGGTTGCGGTGGTGATGGTCTCTTGATCTCTGCTTCGATGGGTGACAATCCTTCTGTTACAATTCTTGGATACCTGCACGAAGATCAGCAAACAAGAGCAGCATACAAAACAATGATTTCATTCATAATCAACTAACCATTCAAGGAGGGTTAAGCATATTGCATCAAATAAATCACATAATGCAAGATGGGAACCAGACAATAGTCATGTATATGTATTAATAGAAGAAAGAGTTACAACTGAGCCTTGACGTCGCAGCCTCCTTCAGCAGGGTTTAGTCGAAGTGCATCTCGATGGATCGTCGGGGAATTCGGACGGGATGAAGACACAAGTCTAAGCTCTCTCAATGAGGGTCTCTTCCATTCTATCTTTTCTAGCAAAGTGCATAAGAATCTCTTCAGCATTTATGCTATAATATGTTCAGTTCAGCTAGCACATCAATGGAAGATGGTTGTATTTATAGAGGGAGAGGAGGAGGTTGGGATCCCTACAATAGTGGAAGGGAGGCCTTATCCCTTGGGAGATTTCCCCAAAAGGTGGAACCAAGAGGCCAAAGGAGGAAGGCCGTGGTTATTTAGTCAAACCACTCCAGATGACTTTCCCACGAAGTTTGTTATGATGGAAACTTCTCCTCTATTTTTAAAAAACATTCCATAAACTGGTTGGCGCAGGTAGCTAACTAGGACAGAGTGCCAATGGGCACGGGGCCTAGTGTTAATTTCCCAATCGGCTCGAGGGCATAACGGTCTACTAGCGCTAAGGAAAAAACAGGTGTTTCTGGTGGTCCGTTCAGGAAATTGTCAACATAAGGAATGTTGTACTCATGGAAAGGGATGAAATGATGGTCTTTGCAAGGCATGACACTTTATTTTGGTCACAGAAATGAGCCTCCAATGTTCGGGATGGGGATTGCAGGGACAATGACAAAATTCTGTGTAATAGATGCCCCCTAAAGCATGAAGTCCGAGAGAGAGGAAGGGGAGAAATGCTTTACAAGAACGCGTTTGGACCAAACACCGTTGTCGGAAGACCTGCAATTACAAATACAACTAATATCTCTAATACATGAACATGAGGCATGGGCGCAACCATCCATAATAGAGTACATATATAAACTGAGATCCGAGGTATGGATGCAGCCATCCCACAGTAAGGATCAACAAATAGACTCAGGTATGGTTGCAGCCATCCAATCAAAAGAGTCATGTAATAAAGTCATTATAGACCATAATATCCCACAGCCTGGATCTTATCAGACAAAACCCAGGGTCTTGTGCTCCATCTCGACCCGAACAAGTACAAATTCAAGCATGAGAATATATGAGTTGAAGTCGAACATGCAAGAAAATCACCCGATTACCAGCCAATGATGAAAGTTGTTAACAGGCATGAGAGAAACCACCAATAATGACAATGGCTGTCAAGGTACAACAGGTACAATCCACGGAATGTGAATAGTGATCTAGTGTCAAACACTCGAAGAATCACTCGATCGAAGGCCAATGATGTGGACCTATCGTCGAATGTGAAGAACTTTCCATTGAGGCATGCAAGCTCCAAGGTACTGGTAGGGAGTCTCTAGACCAACTTCCTGGATAATGAGTTGAATTCGACAGGAAGTGACCCGTTGAAGGAGGGCCATAATGTTTCCCACATCATCGACACGAGACAGAGGAACATGATGATAATGAATCAGGACCAACAGAGAATCAAAGGGAGGTTGAAAACTACAGAGGCAAAACTTCTCTTGAACATGTCAGCGACACGACTTTGGATTTGGCAGTATTTGACATCAAATGGATCTAAGGTCATGATGACATGGCCAAGAGCAGATGAGAGGTCAAAACATATTACCCAAACCCATGAAGGTAAAAATGACGAAATGAGATGTCCCCAACCCGACACGAATGCAGACGAGTGTCATGTTCAAGAGCGACGTACTACCAACAAAACTAAAAATTGGTTCCATTTTCCCCCACCATTTTTGGCGAGTACCCCAATTATTTTTTAAAACAAGCTTGAAGGGGATAGCATATGCTTGCAATGTAAGTTTTTCCTTCGGACAAATCCAACCTAGTACATTTTACGAGCCCTAGGAAGGAGGAACTCGAGTAACATCATGGTATTTCCAATGCCATCAGGGTTTAACGAGTCTGACAAAGGGAGAACTCAGCATCTTTTCATGTTTAGAGAGTTTGAAAAGAAGCAGAAAAGAAAACTCCAACATATCCCTTTTCGTAAATAGTCTCTCAGATCCAAAAAGGTAGAAAACAATATTTGAAAGAACATCTTAGTTGCGATAGGCTAAGGTATTCCTTTTTCGTAAATAATCTATCCCAACTTGAAAAAGGGGTAAACGTATACTAGGTAGATATGGTTTCGCAGCCATTTAACGAGTTCAAAACGACAAGAGTCTCAGAAAACTTTTCAGTTTTAGAGAGTCAAAAAAGAGTTGAAAGATGACTCCAGTGGTGACTTTTTCGTGTTTTTACCAAGTCCGAAAAAGTATAGAATACAACTCGTTACTTCATCGCTATCTCATTAAAGACCTTTCGCTGCACAAAAAACAAAGGTAAAACCCATTTCTCGAAATAGAAAAATGTAATAATCGAAAAACATGTCTTAAAACCTAATTAGGGTTCTGAAAAGTTATAAAATGCCAAAAATGGTAAAAAACAATTAATTTTCACTTTTACCTCTTGTGGAGCAATAGTTACCCATTTCATACTGTGATTTTGTGGCGACGATAGCGGGCAATCCGGCAGACCAATCTCGAATCCATCAATTCCAGGTAAGAGCTGACATCCTTCCCCACATTTTAAGTCTTCTTTCATTACTTGCAACCTTCAATTTTGATTTTTGAGGGATAAATTGTGAAAACTAGGGCACGGCGGTTGGTGCGAGTTTTGGGCACGGACTCGCGCCAATCGCACAATTTTTGAACTAGGGCACGCCCATTGGTGCGATTGTTTCTAAAATAGTCGCGCCAACCGCGCAGACCTTTTAAAACTTACAATGCAAGTAAGCAAGCCTAAATTCCAAAAATCTTAGCTTTTGATTTGGCTAATAATGTCCATATGAACATGTTTGCAGGTGTAAAGTGGAAAAATGGTGATCGAGTGGAAGGAAAGGGAACACAGTGAAGAAGACGATCTTGCCATGGATAATTAGAGATGCATGGAAGCTCTTAGAGACTGTGGACTGAAAAATTTATTCATGACACTATGGCTCAGAACTCAACCATAGCTACTGCAATACTTGATCAGTATCTGGGATGAGGATCAGAAAAAATTCATTCTTCGGGATTAGGAACTCGAGATTGATGTCTTAGATGTTTACTTCATAATAGGACTGTCATGGAGTGGGGCAATAGCATTCCTAACCAGCACCCGGCCCACCATGGAAAACATGACCATGGTGATCGACAGGGTATGTTGAGTGGCACGAAAAGGATCAAGAAGCAGGAAAGTGGATATCCAAACTATCCCGGACTTGGCATTAAAATTAGTGCTACACACCATCACGCGAGCTGCGAGATCGCAAGCACCACATGAAGCAACAAAAACACAGCTTCTTCTTGCAGTAGACAGTTTAATGCCGACCCTCTACAACTAGGCAGAGGCAATGACGATCAATATGAAACGCCAACTGATGAAATGCAAGAAGACCAAATTGAAGCAATTTGGTTATGGTTCTATCCTAGTATCATTTTTTCTAGAACGACTACCAATCTTTCAGCGTCAGGAGGTGATAGTCCCGACACCACCAGCACTGGAACCACGAATGGCCCAATGGGCAGCTCTGATGCCAAGGTCAGGGGGCGGTCAGCAGATGTCCTGGAGACCGAATTTCTTTGATTGGCTCCACCGACAGTTGATTGTCGTGGAGGACTAGCCCTACTCTGGCACATATTTCACTGGTGATCCAGACCTCCCACTCCCGGAAGGAGAGCATTGGGATGAAGCACTTGGAAAGACTCATTTTTAATTTTCATGAGTATTATGATTTTTTTTTGGTATGTATGTTCTGACATTCTATCCATGCATTTGCAAATGTAGGCCCAGAGAGACCTGCAGGGATGTCTCCAATAGCGAGGTGAATACCTCGCGATTTTGATATTGCCCCTCAGGGTGAGGAGGAGGAGATCATCCACAACTTGGAGGGAATCACCTGTGGGGTTCCAGGCTAGGCTTTATTCGACAATGTTCCTCGTGCGTATCAGAGACACATTGCATGAGTGTCAAACTGAGTTCACTGCTTTCTGAGGTAGCTTGTCCAAGTAGTGACATGCTATCATGATCATCATGCTGATTAGACACCTAGGCTTTATTTCTGCATATTTTTTAGAGACATGATGTCTCAGGATGTAACAAAAACACACATATTTTTTGAAACTTATAGTGCACACTGATGCAAACATTCGATATATATATACATCTATTTTCCTATTTGATATGAGTCTCCCATGTGATGATGATTTTACAGATTATGCAAATGTTTATCCAATACAATGTTAGCCACTGTATCAGTTAACACATTTATTTGTCTAGGAATATGTTGATATGTGATATAATCAAAATGTCTTTCCAGCAAACAAACACATAAATACAATCTTAAAATGTGAGGCTTTCTAACTGAATAATGCCCATTAAGTTGAAGAACAACAAGCTGTTAGTCTAGATTTACAACCAATGCACTAATTCTGAGGGTAATCACCTCGGTTAACAGTTCAATGACAGCACTATATTCAGCGACATTGTTTGTAGTTCATCCTAGACAAATACTATGCGGGTCTATCAATTCACCAGCGGGATCATAAATCACCTAGGCTGCCGAAGACAAGTTCCGGGTACTATGGGAAGCACCATCCATGAAACCGACATAAGGGGTAATAGACATCTGCACAATAAGCAACGACCAAATAAGCAGGAAAACGCTCACAAAACACACCAAGCCAAAAAATGTACAAAAATGAAAAGAACACCTATGTACACAAAACATGCATGAATGACTCATGCATAATATTTTTTGAGATACAACCCATTTATGGGCTGATCTAATGGATGACCTTCATAATCAATGAGCTCAAGGGCCCTATTCTTCAAAACGCGTTTAACAATGTAAGGCCCATGCCACATGGGTTGAAATTTTCCTGCCCCCAGCTTATCATGAGCTTGGTCGTACAGGAGGACGAGGTCTCCTTCTACAAAGGAGTGAGGGGAAACTGACTAGTAGAAATGAGCTTTGACCCGCTTCTTCTGTGCCTTGATGACCAAAGCAGCAAAGCGGCGAGTTTCATCCAGCCTTTCTAAGTAGAGAAGATGCTCTTCTTTAGGTTAAGTGTTGGGCAGTAATTCAACAGCCAACTTGAGCGAAGGTATTTCACACTCAATCGGAAGGGTAGCTTCCAGACCGTAAACAAGCTGGAATGGAGTGAATCCAGTCACATCCTTGACTGAGGTTTGGTATGCTTAGAGAGACGAAAATAACATGAGATGCCAATTGGATTTGTGCATCCCAATCGTACGTTGAAGCATGGTGACAAGAACTTTGTTCACAGCTTCAACCTGGCCATTGCCTTGAGGATAGTACGGTGTTGAGTTGTCGTGACGCAAGCCCAACTTGGAAGTCAACTCTGCCACCATATAATGTCGAAAATGGGAACCTTGATCGGTAACTATGGCTTGAGGGACACCAAACCTAGAAATGATGTGATTGAATATGAACTGAGTTGTTGTCTTACCGTCAACGGCAAGTGTAGGCATTGCTTCGACCCATTTGGTGAAGTAGTCAACGGATACGATAATATAAGCATGTCCCCCGACCGAGTGAGGGTTACACATCATAAAATTGATGCCCCACTTCGCAAATGGCACAACGGTAAAGACAAGGTGGAGATGTGTAGGCGGCGTGCGCATCTTGCGCTGATAGATCTGGCAATCATGACATTTACAGATAGCGACAATGCAGTCTTTGAAGATAGAGTGCCAGAAATACCCAGCACGAAGGATCTTATGTGTAGTGGCATAACCAGACATGTGACCGCCACAGGCACCACTATGACAATCATTCGAGGCTTTCTCAGCCTCCTCTATAGTTAAACACTGGCGGAGAATGGAATCTACTCCGATATGGTAGAGTGTATCTCTGACTATACGATAAGGTTGCGATTGATGGCAGATGCGTCGGTCAGCACCCTTCATCAACTCAAATATAAAAGTGGAAGTTTGAAGATATACGATGATATCATCATACCAAGGATCGAGGGTGCTAATTTGAAAAAGTGAATCGTCTAGAATGCATTCTTCAAAACCAGACGGGGTAGAGTCAAAGGGGAGGGAACAAATCAGATCAGCAAAGACCAGTGAATTCTTTGACTTGGCAGTAGTAAATTCCAAATCGAACTCTTGGAGGATAACAATCCACTTTGAGTATTTTCCCCCCATAAATTGTCGAGACAATATATATGTCATGGGGTTGCATTCAGAAATCACAGTCACAGTACGCAACAGAATATAATGACGAAAATGTTGAATTGCTTGAACTGCAGCTAACGCTAACTTCTCAACATGTGCATAACATGTTTCGGTATCGAGAAGGTTACAAGAGAGGTAATAGATAACATGCGCATCACTGTCATCATCGTCTTGTACTAAAACCATGGCAATCGTGCTGAAAGCGGCAAATAGATAGAGGGGAAAATCACGATGATAGTTCAGAGGACGCAACAGAGGAGCGTTGAAAAGAAACTTCTTCAGAGCATTGAAATACTTCTAGGTGATCTCATCCCAAAGGAAAGGGACGCCCTGCTTTATTAATCGCGTGAATCCTTTAGCCACTTCAGCATAGTTAGGTATAAAATGACGTAAAAAATTAGCCTTCCCCTGCAGACTCTGCAAATGATGTAACGAAGATGGAGAGGGGAGATTAATGATAGCCTCGACTTTGAGCGGATCAAGGTGAATCCTGTCTTTGGATACGATAAACCCCAAAAGTCTACAGGAATCAATGCAGAAGGCCCATTTGTGCAGATTTAGCTTAATGTTATAGCGTCGACAACGAAGAAATATCTGACGAAGATGGTCAGGATGGTCCTTACGCTTAGTTGAATGAGTCTGAAGGTCATCCAGATAAGGTTGAACGATGTGCTTAATATCGTGAAAAGCGTATGACATCACTCGCTAAAACGTGGCCCCAACATTCTTCAAGCCGAAAGGAAGCTTCTTAGACGCGAAAGTACCCCAGGGACATATGAAGGCAGTCTTATGTTGATCAATCGGAAGAATGTTAATTTTGTTGTAGCCAGAAACGCCGTCCACGAGGGAAAATATCTCACTCCCAGCGTAGTCATCAATGATCTGATCGATAAAGGGAGTAGGATAATTATCCTTAGGACAGGCACGATTGATGTCACGATAATCAACACAGATCCAAATGGTACCCTGTTTCTTACCTACAGGGAAAATTTTGGAGACCCATTCTGTCAAGGGAATTGGGTAGATGAAACCAGCGTTGAGAAGTTTTTCAACTTCAATTTTAATGGAGGCAGCTTTCCGAGGGTGCACAGGAAGAAGGCACTGACGAACAGGCTTTGAACCAGGGTAGGTAGGAATCTCATGCACCACTATACTGGGATCAATGTCGAACATTTCTTCATAGGACCATGCAAAGACGTCACGGAACTCGCGAAAAAGGATAGTATATACCTAGACTTCATCGGAAGAACATGTGACCCCGATATGGATGTTCTCAATGATTCCTGGTTTCAAATAAATGTCGATAGGCATCATTTGCGTAATGTTACTCAAGTTACCCTCAGTAAAAACTTCATGTGTTAGAATAGGAGTTTGAAGCGGAGGAAAAGGAACCTGAGATGCAAACCTCTCAAGACGCGTAGACATGGCCCCAAGGCCAGGCATGAACGAGGAACGATGATGACTATCATCCCACAGAAGATCCTCGAGAGACATAGTTTCCACAATGGCTTCATCGGAAGGAAATGTCTCTTTCAAGGGATCGGGCGAATCTGAATAGCCGAGCCAAGGGAATTGAGAATAAGTGTTGAGAGACACGCTCAAAGGAGCATGATCAGAAGACAGAGGTTCTGAAGCTGCAATGAGTTCACAATAGTCAATCTCGATTGGACTCAACGGCATAGAATCTCCAACATAATCGATATGTTCAGGCGAAGGGATGATCCATGGGTCATCAGACTAAGAGATCATATTGATATAAATAGTGTTGGGTGGAGGAAGGGGAAAAATACCCATGAGGGCAGGATCTTTGAAGAGACCCAGCCCAACGCTCTCATAGGGAGTAGGAATCTGATCCACATACAGAACGTTTTTCTCGGAAGAAGATGTGAAAAAAGACAATTGATAAACAGCAACAATCTTTCCTTCATGCGGGAATTTTAGGACATGAAAGAGAGTGGATGGAACGCACATCATGGCGTCAATCCAACTGCGACCGAGGAGAAGATTGTAATTGGGCTTGGCATCAACTACTTCTACCTCGACATTGATTGTCTTCCCTTTCAAGGTGATCGGTAGACTAGCGAGAACACCTAAAGGTTTTGATTCCCTTCTATCAAATTCTTCAAGGGCATTTGGCGATGAATTCAAGGTCGGAGAACCAGTGGCTTTCCAGCAAGAAGATGACATGATGCACATAAACACACCATCGTCCACAACTACTCGATGGATGTGGAGACCATTAATGCCAACTTGTATAATGAGCACAATTTGGTGCGGGAGTCGTGGAACAAAAGTCTCGAAATCGAAAGAGAGAAGGCTAGTATTAGCAGGATCAACCCCGCCAATCTCAGATAGCAAAGCCTTTCGTTGAGACGGACAACTCTGAAGTACTTCTAATGCAAACATTACAGATGGCGCCTGATCCTCAACAATATTGTAATGCCGAGCAGCATGGGCATTTGGATTGTCAAAAGACTTGCGGAGTACACCTTTGGAAGGTGGTCGTACAACGGGCTCAGTACTGGGCCTTTCAATCTGAAGAGGGCCAAAAGCAGGCGGAGGAGGAGGACCATCAGCGATCTCTTTCCCCATTGCCTGATGCGATTCAATATAATCTTTCGACCGAGTAGCAATAGAAATGGACACAGAACCGTTCATCATGAACACCTGAGAGCCAAATGGAGCAAACGACTGAGGTTGCTCTACCATCTGGGTCTACTAAGATGGAAAAGGTTCTTTAAGAACAGCCATATTTCCCTGGGTGCCTTTGAGAAATCTACTTACTTCGGCCCGTCGAGGACAGTCCTTGGTGTAGTGCTCTTCGTCACAGATCAAACAAGGGTTCTTCGGCTTGCGCTGTGAACCAACATCAGCACGAGGTTTTGAAGAATCTGGTTTCGAGGTATCGGATTTGGCCTTACCTTTACCCTTCTTTTTCCCCTTGGAAGTTTTTTCCGTCGGATTGGTCTGAACGGCATTGACTTCCGAGGTTTTACCAGGATTTAGAGTGGGCTGAGAAGCAGCATCATTGGAAGGATTAGACTTTTGCTTCCCAAGATTTGAAGGAGAAGACTTCTGCGAAGTCTGAGACACGGAACCAATAATACCATCGACAGATGGGGTTGTCGGTGATTTAGAAGTTCCAGGTCGAGGGGCATCAGGCAAGATATCGTACAATGTGCCAAACTAAGAGTACACAAGATCAAGGTACTGGACATGAGCAATGGCTTGTTCCTCGGTTACACATGCTCCCATAGCTATGTCTTTCGTGATATAATTGACAAAGGAGGTAATGAACGAATCAGTCAGAAGCTGATCAGGAATCTCAAACTTGATCAAGCAACGACGGCGCCTCCATTCATGAATATGATTTGAGATATGAGTAGCTCGGTCTTGTTTCAAGGATGTGAGGAGATGTGTCCCGGTCTCATAATGAACCGGTAACTGAAAATGCATAAGTAATGCCATGGCGAGAGATTTGAAGTCTTGAAAGATGCCACGAGATAGCTCAATGTACCACTTTGCAGTAGCACCGGTAACTGAAAATGCATAAGTAATGCCATGGCGAGAGATTTGAAGTCTTGAAAGATGCCACGAGATAGCTCAATGTACCACTTTGCAGTAGCACCGGTAACTGAAAATGCATAAGTAATGCCATGGCGAGAGATTTGAAGTCTTGAAAGATGCCACGAGATAGCTCAATGTACCACTTTGCAGCAGCACCAGTAAGAGTCCATTGGAAAAGACGGAGTCGAATGGAATCATCAACCCAAGAGTTAGAAGAACACCACAAGTGGTAAGTCATAACATGCGATTGGGGGTCTTCTTCGGACTTGCCCTCAAACTTAGGACAATCACCAGGAATCTTAGTCAGAACCGGAGGCCAATACGGGTTATGAAGAATTGGATCGTTCGTTAACTTAGACACATCAGGCAGTTCCAATGTAGCGAGAAATGGTAATTGAGGATTAAAAGGCATTGAAGGTCTCTGATAAGGACCCATTTTAACATTCCACCTAGTTTGCGAGAAATTTTTCCCCCATATGTTTTGTCCCGGAGGATTCTGACCATAGGGGTTATAAGCCTGATAATTCTGCTCATACTGGGGTTGAGGACCAGGATACTGATTCTAAGCATACCATTGAGGTCCTTGCTGAGCAACGTATGGATTTTGTTGCGGAATGTAAGAATGGCCTTGAGGTTGATTATATACCAACTAGGATTGATTTTGAGGGTAATAAGTGAAACCTTGGGGCGCACTATATACTGGCTGATATTTACCTTAGGGGTAATAAGCGCCTTGGGGTTGAGCAGGTGGACCCTGCTGAGCAGGTTGAGCGGGCTGCTGAACAGGTGGACCCTGCTAAGTCAGATAAACAGGTTGAACCGGCTGCTGAGCAGGTTGAACAGGCTGCTGAACAGATTGAACTGGCTGTTGAACAGGTTGAACCGGCTGTTGAACTGGTTGAGCAGCTTGAATCGGTTACTAGTGTTGGGCAGGCTGCCCCTGCGGAGCAGGTTGGCCTGTATATTGAGGGCCACCGGGTTGTTCTTGTGGAAAAGGTTGGACCGATGGTTGAGATGGACCAGGTTGCCCCTGATAACTAGTTTGACCCAGAGCAGGACCATAGGTTTGTCCTTGTTGCACAAATTTTTGGCCATACTGAACATACGGTTGTTGTTGTTGTACAAGATTTTGTCCCTGTGGTGGATAGATTTCCCCCCCAACAACATACAATGCTCCTGGTTGAGGCTGACTTGAAGGACCGTAGGGTTCTCCCTGTTGGACCGAAGGTTGACCTTGCGGACTGTAAGGTTGTCCCTAAGGACCAAAGGGTTGTCCCTGATAGGTTGAAGGTTGTCCCTGTAAGGGTTGTCCTTGTAAGCCTGAGGGTTGTCCTTGTAACAAAGGTCCTTGATGAGTGACGATCTGATAAGGATTTTCCGGAGGCAAATAGACAGGGTTACCGAAAGCATCATAGTGATGGGAAGGATTGACAGGAGCTTGGGGCTGCTGGGGACCCTGAGAGTTCTGTTGGAGTGGGTCTAGTAACAAAGGGACAAGCTAAAGTGTAGGTTCCTTAATTAATGAATGAAAAGGACAGGGTAGATCGACCTACCTGGAATCCAACGCTGTCGTGGCTGTGGTGGTGATGGTCTCTTGATCTCTGCTTCGACAGGTCACAATCCTTCTGCCACAACGCTCGGATACCTGCACGAAGATCAGCAAACAAGAGCAGCATATGAAACAATGATTTCATTCATAATAAACTAACCAGTCAAGGAGGGTTAAGCATATTGCATTAAATAAAGCACATAACACAAGATGGGAACCAGACAATAGTCATGTATATGTATTAATAGAAGAAAGAGATACAACCGAGCCTTGACGTCGCAGCCTCCTTCAACGGGGTTTAGTCAAAGAGCGTCTCGATGGATCGTCGGGGAATTCGGACAGGATGAAGACCTAAGCTCTCTCAATGAGGGTCTCTTCCATTCTATCTTTTCTAGAAAAGTGCATAGGAATCTCTTCAGCGTTTCTACTATAATATGTTCAGTTCAGCTAGCACATCAATGGAAGATGGTTGTATTTATAGAGGGAGAGGAGGAGGTTGGGATCCCTACAATAGTGGAAGGGAGGCCTTATCCCTTGGGAGGTTTCCCCAAAAGGTGGAAACAAGAGGCCAAAGAAGGAAGGTCGTGGTTATTCAGTCGAACCACTCCAAATGACTCGCCCATGAAGTTTTTTATGATGGAAACTTTGCCTCTATTTTTAAAAAACGTTCCATAAACACGTTGGTGTGGGTACCTAATTGGGATAGAGCGCCAATGGGCATGGGGCCCAGTGTTAATTTCCCGATCGGTGCGAGGGCATAATGGTCTACTAGCGCCAAGGCAAAAACAGGTGTTTCTGGTGGTCTGTTTATGAAATTGTTAAGAGAAGGAATGTTGTACTCATGGAAAGGGATGCAATGATGGTCTTTGCAAGGCATGACACTTTATTTTGGTCACAGAAATGAGCCTCCAATGTTCAAGATGGGGATTTCAAGGACAGTGACAAAATGCTCTGTAATATTTATGATGTGACAGGAGCTTCATTTCAGATTTCTACAGCGTTGTCATTGTTGGGAAACCTAGATCCATATTGGGAGTCCCAACTATTGGTGGAATATTCCAAGAACCTCTTCACATGTAAGTTTTTTGATGGGAAAATGATAGATGGGAGATATAGAGTGGTTGATGGAGTCATTTATTTCCATGATCGGATTTACTTGACTAGAGACTCTAAGCTCAAGAAGGAGATTCTACATGCAGCATATGAGGCACTCTCTTCAGGACATGTAGACTTCATTGAGTCTTATTTCACCATCATGGAGGGATTATGTTGGGAGGATCTCAAAGAAGATGTGCACCAACATATCAGGAGATATGTAGCTTGTTTGATGTATGAGGAGGAGAGAAACAACCTTGCAAGGTTGTTTCAATCACTTCCCCTTTTGATGGAGAGATGGGAAGGCTCATCTATGAACCTCTTCACCAAATTGTCTACAATATATGGTAAAGATTGTGTTTTGATGCTTATTTATCAACTAACAATGTATGTGCACTCCTTTACCATGCATTTGCAGCACATTGCTCCACAAGAGAGCAAACTTCTTTGTGGATTTCATGGTCCTTTTGGGACTACATTCAGTGATGGGGATGACCACTTTATGGAGGACTTGGGGCAAGATATTTTTTACTTGGATCATATTCAGCAAACACCTAATGTCATCTACTATTTTCAAGGTTTTGAGAAGCTTATTACAGCAAGAAGAAGAAGAAAGTTAGTCTCAATTGAGGGACTATTGTCGCCATCCAAGATGTCATATGACACTTAGTCCATATTTATTTTGGAGCCCATATGGTGATGACACTCTATTCACTATATGCATGAAGTATTGGGCAAGAAGGCTTCCTAGAACCAATGAGTGGGATCATGAGATTCCAAGTATCTTTTGGCTTCATGAGGACTATATTATTGCAGCCTAAGGTCAGAAGCTCCAAATTTATCATAAATGGAGAGAGAGACAGCATAAGTTGAACAACCTTATCTCTCACTTTCAGCCATGTAGCCCCTACACATTGCATAAGCAGGGGATTGGTGATTGTTTCTATGAGCGACCAAGGATGGCTCACTTTTTTTGGATGATAGCATGGAAAATGGAGTTTCGCATGGGGACTGAGACACCCAACTTTACCATCTCCCATGCCTTGAGGAGGCCAATGGATAGCATATAACTCTTTCCATATATCTCCCACTTTTTCATGATGAAAGCTATTTGGTTTATCCACCAAAATCAAAATTGTATTCTTAGGAGGAGACATATCCATTGGAGATTTTGCAATATCCTTGTATTTGCTTGAGGACAAGCAAAATTTTGGAGGGGAGGACTGTAATATTCCTAAATTAGCTTGCAACTAATTGGAATATTAATTTTTTTTGTCACTTGGATAGGTGAATAAATGGGTAGGGAGACCCATAAATCTCTTTATTGTGAATAAAAACCGCTTCTCATGTGAAAGTGGATCATCTTTTCAGATTAATAAAGCAGCCTAAGGTGTGAACAGGGGCTAAAACATGTGGACTGGGTCAACTTTGACAAAATCAACAATGCTATCATGGAGGAGTGGACATTAATGGAGGGACAACGCAGTTTTAGATGGAGACACAATTCAAGGAAGTATTGTCATTAATGGATGGGGCTTAGGATTTGTAAGCTCATATCTTATGAAAGGAAGAGGATGGCAGCCATATTATGCATCTTGGTATATTTTATATTTTGATATATGGTCTGTTTAGACATATAGCTTCTTCAATTGTTTAGCTAAGATTGCATGTGTTGTTTAGCATAGGGTGTTCTTGATCGGGAATCCCACCTCTTCCATTGAGAAGCTCTTGGAGGATTTTTCACTATACTTCCACATTCATGCATTTGGCCAAGCTTCAGTCTCATGTACAACGTAGTTTTGTTTAGAGTTGGGTTGTGTTGCAGGGGTGTAGCAGTGGAGGAGAGAAATCTCCATTTTCTGAGCTAGTTTTCCATTGGAGGGATCATCCTTTCATCAAGAGGCTTGTGAGGAAGACTTCAGGGCTTCATTGCATATTTTGGCACTAGGCCAAGTAGCATTCATCAGCTACAGTGCAGTTTCCTGCAGAAACTGTGTTATTTTGGAGATCAACTGCAGCAGTGGGTTTATTGCCCTATTTGGAGTGTTTGGGGTTTCCTGTGTGGGAATCAGCCCTTCATTTAGGAGATCTGTTGGAGGAGGATAAGCCATATTGTATATCAGATCAGCCATTTCCCATCAGTAATTTATTTGCAGAGATTATTCAGCCCTAGGGCCAAATCTGCTATATTTTGTGTAGTGTGTATTACCGAAAACCTTTTCTGGGTTGTCCTGGAATTTTTTTTTGGAGCATGGATCTCTAGTATTATCAATTTTCGAGCATTATATGAGAAGCAATGTATTTCTATACCCTTAAGTTGCTATTCTCTCTTAGACAGCGCATTTTTCTGGATTCCTATATTTCATGCATTAACAACATTTTAGATCTGGGTGTATGCTTTCATGGGAGGCTTGTTTGCCCAACTTGAGCAATCTTTTCCTCAAGATCTTGTATCTATTTTGTTGTTATATTCATAATGGAATGGATATATTATTGTCTAATGCTTTGATCTATTATATTTCTGCATATTTCCAGTTTTATGCACTCTATTCCTGCTTTTCCCATTTGGGAATATTACATGTATTCCAAATAACCCAGCAATCATTTGGTGAAATTCCACTCGGATTGTATTCTATAGAAATAATTAATTATTTTTAAAGGGACCCTAAGTCTAAACTTAGAAAAATAAAATAATTAAAGTGAATTAATATAATATGAGTGAGAATGATCTAGAACAAATGGATCAAGACAAAATTTAATATTAGTCGTTGAATAGAGATATAATCTGGGTCATTAAAGTCTCAACGAGAAGACTATAAGAATGACTTGAAGGATCATGTGGAAAATACATTTGGTGGAGATAAGAGATCAATCTCTTCAGTGAGTAGTGCTCAAAGAGAGAATTTGATCGTGAGATATTTTGCAGTGAGGGGTAGTAATTCCAATTGGAAGGATTCCTGAGATGGAGAGTGCATAGCAAAAAAGACAAAGAGAGCCACAGTAGCAACTCAGAGACAGTGATGCAGTGCTTACGCAGTCACTGCATAGAGGCTGAAGTGAAGTTGTTTTCCTGCTAAGGAAACAACGTTAGGCCAGTGCCATATCCCGGAGAGATTTTTTGGAGGCTAGAAGGCCTTAATTTCCAGCCAACAGAGAGACTAGCATAGAAGCATAGGGCAACCATCGTTGTGACGCAGTCACTGCGTAGAGGCAGCACAAGGAAGTCCAGTATTGGTACAAATTAGTGTCGGGTTCCCATGGAGGAGTGATGTTTGACTCACAATACCTCTTATGTCAATTTCTCTGTATAATTTGACGGTTGTGTCAATCATATATTTGTACTCATAAATATTTACTACATAATATAAAAACCCTGATATTTTTTGCACTGTTTTTCCCGCATTGGGTTTTTCTGGGGACATTAGTCCAAAAATAATTGTGTCAAATGGTTGTGTGATCTATGCTTGTTCATATTTTTTTCCACACTTGTATTTCTTCCACATTTTAGTTGTGTAGGTTGCAGTGTGATGTATTCAATGTTTGTCACAGTAAACTGCAAATATATTGTTAAGTTAGAAAATTAAGAATTAGGTGAATATCTTCGAGTTGATGCAATAGGATTCCAGAGTTAACAGAATTTTCACACGTTGTGGAGGAAGGGAGGGACACTGCTAGAAAAAGGGATTCTTGAGTTGGTTGGAGTCAGTGGAATTCCTTGTTGGAACAGTAAGGTCTAAGATAAACCTAGATAGACCTAGTGTGGTCTGAAAGTTCTAGGTGGTCATGTTTTTCTCCCTACATAAAGAACTGCTTTGGAATTAAACTAGCTCAGGGGAAGTACTAGTAAAGGTTACCTAAACTCGATGGTCAAGTGGGCAGCCTTTTCTCTTCAGTAATTTAGTGTCAGTTTAAATTAAAAGAGATAATTATTCTCTTCACTAATTTAGTGGCACTCTAAATTAAAAGAGATAAGTATTTAAGTGGTTGATTTCTAGACATAATTTTTTTTTGTATTTATAATGGTATAAATAATCTCTACAAGATTGTGTCATGAATTGCAATATCGATTTGGTGCAATGAGAGGGTATATCTTTCTTTTTAAAAGAACATGTAATCTTGATAGAATAGATGACAATACCACATAGTTACATAAAATGATCAATAACCTAATTTATCATTGCTTATGTGAATTCCTTTAAGAAATGGAAATAATAAATGGAATATTTTGACAAATAATAAATTTAGAATACTCAAACGGAAAATTTGATGCAAACCCAGGTTATTAAGAAGCCAATCTAGTTTCCCAACAGTCTAATCTAGTAGTCCTGGGGTTCAGAAGAAGAATTCATTGCAATGATTTTGGCAAGCCTAAGGTTAGGCTCTGCCCAGTAAATTTCTAGAGAAATAGACTCAACAATACATAATTAAATAATAAAAGAATCCTTGCATGATAGGGCACCTGGAATTGAAATACATATGGGTTTATCCGCAAGAAGCGAGGAAGGGTTTTTCCTTTTCGAGAATCTAATAATTTCTTGACAAACATTTTATACCAATTTTGGCAAACAGTCGTTTAGATACCATGAGTAAGATATAATCATAATGTTTTTTTTAAATGATCCGTGAGGGCATTCAGTTAGGATGTTGTTGAAAATTTCAAACAAACTATAACTAACAGGAGTTGAATACCCTTAATTGTTAGCAACACCTTATAGTACATAGTGCATCAAAACGAAAAAATAAAAATAAAATAAAATAAATAAAAATAAATAAATAAATTAAAGAGTTTTGTGGGTCTTACCGATTGACCAAGACACGGGTTTCTTGTCTTTATCCATTTAAACAGTAACCCTTATTGTGTATATATAATTATCTTGGAACTTAATTAATTTTAGTAATACTATCTGCACTTAATCGTGTGTTCATTATAAGAACCAGTGTCATCTATTTCCAAGCCAAGACTATCAGAAGGTAGCTAACCTAGAACAATATTAATTTTTTTTTACGAATAAAAACAAAGAAGGGAGTCAGTGTTTAAATATTAAATCCAACTTCCGTAGAGCAGAGGAAGCACAGGAAGTAAATTTTGATGTGAATTTGGGAAAGACAGTAGCAGCAGAAAGTCTTCGTTTTTTTGTTTACACACTACCTCGCATTTAAACCCTACAAGTTCATATTTTTTATTAAAGGTTGTAGCTTGTTTTTTCGTGTAGAACCGTGGTTTTTAACCACGCCATCCAGCGTTTAAAACCCTGTCCTCGCGCCATAAACTTCACCAACCAATTGTGTTAATTAAACGCGCCATTTTATTTCATTTGAATTGGGCCACGTCACTTCGTGTGGAGCCCATAACTCCACGTCACCAACATCACTCAATGCGCAGCAACCACAATTTCGTCGGCAGCAGATATGAGCAGCGAGAAGCAAAGATGACCCACCGGAGAAGGTGACGTCATCCCTTCTCCGGACCAAGCAAAGTGGCTCCATGAGGCATAGAAACGGGCATTCGCATATTGTTTGGAATCCACTAAATGAATGAAGTTTTAATGTTTTTTTGTATTCGCCGCAATATAGTTTTGTTTTAAGAACTTTGGTTATACATATATATATATGTTTCAACTATATATATATATATATATATATATATATATATATATATATATTACAATAGTTTGTTTTAATATATCTTTTGTAATAGTTTGAAATGTCATATATATGCCCGAAGGCAAAAAGGAAAAGCGTGGACTGTGTAATGTAATATGCCCATAGTCAAAAACAGAGATAGAGAGCACTGTGTGTGCATTTTTATTGACTGTGTATGCCCGAAGGCAGAAAAGAAGACAGAGAGAGACAGTGAAGTATTTTTTTTGTAACACTTCGTGTGTAGCAGTAAAACTGAAGTATTTTTGTAACCCAGAACATCTGAAGTTCTGAAGACTTTCATATTGTAACAGAGTTTTTTATATTGAATGAAATAGAGTGTTGTCTCACATCTCTGTCCACAATTTGTTATTAAATCTCTGTGTTAACAGAGGAGGATTTTTTTCCTCTGTGTGTTAAGAATTATTCATAAATTCCAACATGTTATCAGAGCTAGTCTAGGCTCTTTTCATTTGCCAAAGAAGCTGAAGGAGGAAGAAGAAGTTTGTTGAAGTTTTCTCCAGCGGCGTGAAGGCTCAAATAAACAAGGTATTTATCAAAAACAGAGTTTTTTTTGTTTTTTTAAAAGGAATAAAGTCCAGAGAACTGTAGAATGAAGTCTCTTGAAGACAACATTTATCTCTCAACAGTGAGAAGGTTTAGTTAAGAATCACAGTCAAGTTTTTTATTACATAGTTCAGAAAGCTAGCTATGGTAGGAGCCAGCACAAGCACGAGTATGGGAAATACTCAACTCCCATAGTTCAATGGGAAGAACTATGACTATTGGGCAATCACAATGAGAGCCCTGTTTTCCTCTCAATATTTATGGGAGTTAGTTGAAGATGGTTTAGAAGAACCAGCAGATGAACAAGCATTTAATGCCTTAACACAGACAGAGAAGGATTTTCTGAAGAGTAATAGGAAGAAGGACTCAAAATCCTTCTTCTATCTCTATCAAGCAATGCATGAAAGTATATTTCCAAGAATTTTAGCAGCAAAGAGGTCCAAAGATGCATGGGATACCCTCCAGACAGCCTACCAAGGTATGGAGAAGGTAAAGACAACAAAGCTTCAATTAATGAGAAGAGATTTTGAAGTCATTTTCATGAAAGAGTCTGATACAATAGACTCATTCTTTACATTGTTGATTGAGTTGGTTACCCAAATGAGATCTCATGGAGAGACAATAGAAGAAAGAATAATAGTGGAGAAATTTTTGAGGAGCCTACCCTCAAGATTTGATGTGATAGTAACAACTATTGAAGAGACAAAGGATCTCTCAAAGTTTATTGTTGATGAGCTTCATGCATCATTGATGACACATGAACAAAGATTGGGCAGAACAGCAAACCCATCTTTGGAACATGCCTTCAAGACCCAAATGTCTTTTAGAAGAGGAAGAGGTCAAGGCAGAGGAAAAGGAAGAGGCAGAAGCCAAAATAGAGGAAGAAACAACCCTACAAATACTAGTGGAAGGGGCAGCAATCAAAATCAGAACCAAGGCCAAGGCAGCAGCCAACAAGGTGGACAAATCAAGCACATGGAAAAAGGTATGATAAATCCCAATTCCAATGTCATTACTATAAGAAATATGGCCATTATGCCAATAAATGTAGGATAAACAGAGTGACATGGGTAATAGACCCAGTGCTAATTTTACAAAAGAAAATTTCAGTCAAGAAAATTTGTTTTTAGCATGTAATTTGGCTGAAGAAAAGAATGAAGATATATGGTTTCTAGATTCAGGATGTAGCAATCATATGACTGGAAACATTTCTATGTTTTCCATGATTGATGAAAATTTGAAGTCTCAAGTAACATTGGGGACAGATGGTAAAGTCTTTGTCATGGGAAAAGGTAGAGTAAGTGTTTTAACAAAGAAAGGAGAAACAAAAACCATATCAGATGTTTACTATGTGCCTGGTATGAAATGTAACCTTTTGAGCATTGGATAGCTCATTCAGAAAGGCTACAATGTTTTCTTTGAAGATGATGTATGCACCGTCATGGATAAAACACCAAGCAAGCAATGCATTGCACAAGTGACGATGACAAGAAACATAATGTTTCCTCTCAAAATGAGAGCAGATTTGAAGAAAGGAGTTGAAACGGCAGCAGTGGCACAAGAGACATTCTAAAGAGAAGCAAAGGATGAAAACTAGTTATGGCATTTGAGATTTGGACATCTCAACTTTGGAGGTCTAAATTTGTTGCATAGGAAAGGTATGGTAAAGGGATTACCATTGATTGAGAAACCATACAGCCTTTTTGAAGGCTACATCTTGGGCAAACAACACAAAGAAAGCTTTCCATCAGGAAAGAGCATAATGGAAAAAGCACCCTTAGAAATTGTCCATTCAGATTTGTGTGGACCAATGCAAACACCATCATTAGCAGGCAGCCACTATATGCTGACCTTTATTGATGATTACACAAGAAAAACATGGGTTTATTTCTTGAAATTGAAAAGTGAAGTGTTTGAGAAATTCTGCCACTTTAAGGCTCTTGTTGAGAATTAAAGTGGGCAACATATTAAAGTCTTAAGAACAAACAGAGGAGGAGAATATATCTTCAAAGAATTTCTACATTTTTGCAGATAAAATGGGATACACAAGCAATTTACAGCAAGGTATACACCACAGCAAAATGGAGTTACTGAAAGGAAAAATAGAACCATCGTGGACATGGTAAGAAGTATGTTGAAGGAAAAACATTTGCTAAATGAATATTGGGCTGAAGCTGTACATTGTGCAGCATATGTTTTGAATATATTCCCAACAAAGAGTGTTATGAACAGAGTTCTTAAAGAAGCGTGGAGCGGCATGAAACAGCATGTCACCCACATAAGAGTTTTTAGTTGTGTGGCTTATGCAAACATTCCAGATCAGCTAAGGAAGAAGTTGGATAGTAAGGGGGAGAAGTGCATATTTGTTGGATACAGTGAAGAATCCAAGGCATACATATTTTATAACCCATCCACCAAGAAATTTATGATAAGCATAGATGTAGAAATTGTTGAGAAAGAAGCTTGGGATGGAAGCATTGAGAAAACAGTGAATGTGAAAAGTTGTTTGTCTCATGATGAAGATGAGGAAGAGATGGCTGAAATACATCCCTCATTAGCAGCACCACCTCCACCAACACAAGGACAGCAAGGGACACCACAAGCAGGTATGAGAACACCCTTGAGAAGTGATGACAGTGCTTCTCCAAGCACATCACAAAGAGCAGATTTGAGTGCTTCTACAAGAAAAGTTCAACAAGTGAAAGAGGAACCAGATTCAGAAGTCTGAATGAAATTTATGAGCAAGAAGAAGGTATGAACTCTTTATTTTCAATGTATTGTAATGTAGAAGATCCTATTCATTTTGAAGAAGCAGTAAAAGATAAGAAATGGATAGATGCTATGGATGAACAGATAAATGCAATAGAGAAAAATAAGACATGGGAATTAGTTGATCTCCCAAAAGGTAAGGAAGTTATTGGAGTGAAATGGGTTTATAAGACCAAGAGCAATGTTGAAGGTAAGATTGAAAGGCACAAGGCCAGACTTGTTATCAAAGGCTACAAGCAGCAACAAGGAAGAGACTATGAGGAAACTTTTGCACCAGTTGCAAGAATAGAAATAGTAAGAGCAGTGTTGTCCATAGCAGCACAACACAAGTGGAAATTTTGCCAAATGGATGTGAAATCAGCATTCCTAAATGGAGTATTGATGGAAGAGGTATATGTTGAACAACCTCTGGGATATGAGAAAGTAGGCCAAGAGCACAAGGTTTTCAAATTGAAGAAAGCTCTGTATGGGCTGAAACAAGCACCAAGAGCATGGTACAGTAGGATAGATGCCTATCTACTGGAAAATGGGTTTAAGAAATGTGAAGGACAACCCACATTATACATCAAAGAGAAAGATGGTAAGATGCTCATTGTTGTTTTGTATGTTGGTGATGTTATATTCACAGGGAATGATAATTACCTCATTGAGCGTTTTAAAACAGCCATGAAGGATGAATTTGAAATGACTGATATGGGATTGCTGAGATACTTCTTAGGAATAGAAGTAGAGCAAAATGAAAATAAAATTTTTATTTCTCAATCAAAGTATGTTAAAGAAATTTTGGAAAGATTTAACATGCAGGATTGCAAGGCAGCAATTACTCCTACAGTGATGGGATTGAAATTAAGCAAAGAAGACAGCAGCAAGGATGTTGATCCAGGTTTGTATAAGAGCATAGTTGGCAGCCTTATGTATTTGACTGCAACTAGGCCAGATATTATGCATGCTATAAGTTTAATTTCCAGATTTATGGAAAGGCCAAAAGAGGCACATTGGCAAGCAGCAAAAAGAATTTTGAGGTATGTGAAAGGAACAAAAGGGTATGGCATTTTATACACCACTTCAAAAAACTTTGAATTGATTGGATATACTGACAGTGATTGGGTTGGGAGTATAGATAACAGGAAAAGCACCTCTGGATATGTTTTTCATATGGGATCAGGAGCCATTTCATGGGCTTCTAAGAAATAACCAATTGTGGCTTTATCTACAGAAGAGGTAGAGTATGTAGCAGCTACAGCAGCAACATGTCAAGCAGTATGGATGAGGATAATGTTAAGAAGTTTGTGTCATGAACAGGTAAAAGGCACAACAGTTTATTGTGATAATAGCTCAGCTATAGCATTATCCAAGAATTCGGTGTTTCATAAGAGAACGAAGCACATTGATGCCAAGTATCACTACATCAAAGAGCTAGTGAGAAATGGTGAAATTGTTCTAAAGCATTGCAGAACATAAAAGAAATTTGCAGACATTTTGACAAAACCATTGGGGCAGAAGAGTTTTAACTATCTCAAGAAATGCCTGGGCATGCAAGAAAATACAACAGTTGTATTTAAGGGGGAGTGTTGAAATATTAAATCCAACTTCTGCAGAGAAGAGGAAGGACAGGAAGTAAATTTCGATGTGAATTTGGGAAATATAGCAACAGCAGAAAGTCTTCGTTTTTTTGTTTACACACTACCTCGCATTTAAACCCTGCAAGTTCATATTTTTTATTAAAGGTCGTAGCCTGTTTTTCCGTGTAGAACCATGGTTTTTAACCACACCATCCAGCATTTAAAACCATGTCCTCGCGCCATAAACTTCACCAACCAATTGTGTTAATTAAATGCGCCATTTTATTTCATTTGAATTGGGCCACGTCACTTCGTGTGGAGCCCATGACTCCACGTCACCAACATCACTCAACGCGCAACAACCATTATTCCGTCGACAACAGATATGAGCAACTAGAAGCAAAGATGACCCACCGAAGAAGGTGACGTCATCCCTTCTCTAGACCAAGCAAAGCGGCTCCATGAGGCATAGAAACGGGTGTTTGCATATTGTTTGGACTCCACGGAATGAATGAAGTTTTAATGTTTTTTTTTTATTCGCTGCAATATAGTTTTGTTTTAAGAACATTGGTTATACATATATATGTTTTGACTATATATATATATAATACAATAGTTTTTTTAATATATCTTTTGTAATAGTTTGAAATGTCATATATATGCCCGAAGGCAAAAAGGAAAAACGTGGATTGTGTAATGTAATATGCCCGTAGGCAAAAATAGAGACAGAGAGCACTATGTGTGCATTTTTATTGACTGTGTATGCCCGAAGGCAGAAAAGAAGACGGAGAGAGACATTGAAGTATTTTTTTGTAACACTGCATGTGTAGCAGTAAAACTGAAGTATTTTTTTAACCTAGAACATCTGAAGTTCTGAAGACTTTCATATTGTAACAGATTTTTTTTTTATTGAATGAAATAGAGTGTTGTCTCACATCTCTGTCCACAATTTGTTATTAAATCTCTGTGTTAACAGAGGAGGATTTTTTTCCTTTGTGTGTTAGGAATTATTCAGAAATTCCAACAGTGAGGACTATTAAAATCCCAACTATAACAGACTCATTATTGAAAAAAAAAGGTATTGAAAGGATTACTCTATAATAATAATGAATTACTATGGATAAAACATGGAATCTAGTTCAGCAATAGACAAGAAATATAAATAATTATTTTATTCATGACAAATGTCAATATACTCACACTAGAAAGGAGATATGAATTATTATTTTATTCACCACAAATGTCAATAAACTCACACACATGAGTTGTTCAGGAAAAAATGTTTGGTCTCACACCATCAAACTAACTCAACAAGGAAAAATAATTGACGAGGATAGTAACTAGTCATTTGTAAGAAAATAAATTTCATTGCTCTATTTATATTAAGATCACTGAAACTGAAGAAGGATTCTTCTACTGCATAATTACAAAGAATATTTGTTGTACAATGAAAGCATCTGTCAAACTTCAAGAAATTTATGAGGTCGGGAATCCTACTCAGACCTAAAAATAGAAAATGTATAGTTGAAATATTCGCCACTAAGAGTTTTGTTTATTCACCCACAAGTCTGAGTAAAAATGTCTCTAACAGTAAAGAGTTAGGGACAGTCGCTGGCAGGGGACCTAAAACAATTTATTAAGACAAAGGAATTAGCACTATGAACTTGGAAAAATGAAATGAAGACGAAATTACTTCCCTGCAACATTTAACTGATGAAATATACTTGTGATGGAAAGAGAATAAGCTTAGTCAAAACACTATACTAAAATATTAAATACTATAGCAATAGCAAAATAAAGTAGTTGTTTGATATCTGTATAGCAGAATTGAACAATAGTCGTAACATACTATGCATACTGGGAACCATATTCATGAAAGAAAATCGAAAGTTAAACTCTTGCAAAGAAAACTAATACAAAAACTAATAACCAAAATAAACATAAACTCACGTGATGAAGGGAAGCTAAAACCCCCTCTACTGAAGCTCGCCATGGAAAAACCTTCGCGTGAAGAGCCTTGGAACAGGCCAAACCTTGGAAAATAAGGAACTACAAATATTGACTCGGGAAGAAGATGCCACGACCCAAAGAAAACAAAATAAACGCAGAATCTGAAAGAAGTAAAAGGAGGATTTCAGCTAATTATGTATAAACAATTTAAAACGGTAATCCAAACCAACGTCTTACCAACTTCGAATGGTAGGGTTAGTGACGCCACGCACAAATAAAAGCTTGAAAGCAAGAACTAAGTTCTAATCTTTAAATAAAACAAATAATTGCATTTACATGTGAGGGAGGAGTATTAAATGTATACCATGAATGTGGATTTAGCTAGGAAGAGAATTGCATAATATATTGTAATTCCAACAAACGAAAAGATAAATTTAATAGAAACAAAACATACTACATAAATTGTGTCGAGATTTGTTAAATGATTTAAGATTTAATTTTGTTATTATTAGTATTTGGGAAGGCGGGACTCTAATAATTGGTTTGCTGGTGACTATTATTAGTTTAGCATTGACGAATGCGACTTATAATGTTAAACTATGAAGAAGATGCAATTTTTTTTATAAAAAACAAAGTTATACTTGATCAAAGAAAATATTGAATATGTAATACTATGCATATGGCGTGTAAAATAATAATAGGACGATGAAACAAGGAATCACTAAGGAAAAAAAATACTCTCGTTAAATAATTAGTTTGTTCATGAATTGATGGACACTAGTACTGACAGTAATGGTTTCGTTGTCAACGTCCACAATAAATTAGGTAGAGTAAGGACAAAATTGTTTTCGGTGTTCTTGGGGACAACATCTACCTAGGGGAGCAATAAACAACCTGGCTTGTTATGATTGGTCAGCTAGTGGACCATGTCTGCCATGTAGTAAAGTGAGTGGAGAGGCATTATTTTCGTCATCTGCACATGTAAGGAAGTAATTGGAGTGGAATCATCGACATCATCTACTATGGAATGCCAAATTCACTAGCCATGCTCAAGTACATTGTGGGTTGGTTGGCACGATAAACACTAGAACATAAGTTAACTATCTGAATTATTAACTATCCACTATTAGTCAATAAGAGTCACTAAGTTATTATATTAATTATAAGACGATACTTGTAATGGTTAAGCTAATTATAAGTCACTAAAGAATAAGTTAACTATCTAAGTTATTAAGTATTAGTCAACTAAAAGATAAATTAACTAAAAATTAAAATTAACTAAAACTAAAATTGTATTTACTCACTAAAAGATTAATTCAATGTTCATTTAGTAATTACAAGAAATAATAATAATGAAAAAAAAACATTTCAAATCGTTCTTGAAGTGGAAATAGCAAGTGGATGACTATATCATAAATTATTAATGCATTTTAAAACTAGAAAAACTCTCCAATTCATGTGGGAAGAGGGTTGGGTGGGAGTAATATTTGTGGATGTGGAAGATGAAATGTAATTGATGATTGCATTTACCTGTCAAATATAATTTGACAATTAATTATATTCATATTTTCACACCATTTACTCACATACATCATCTACAACAAGGTTACATGACAATTAATAGAACATGACGTGTTTGATGCATTCATTCATCATCCAGGTTACATTAATAATTCTTCGTTTCCCACTAATTGTGTTTGACATCGACATGTTTATTACTAGTTAGCTTTTTTTCAGAAGAAAAAAATGGTCTGGTGTATATAATGTACCAATGCATTAGTCAAAACCATATCCAAAAAAATTACAGAAAATATATCAGCTATCATTCCAGTATTCCATTCCGGCCACCTTTCCAAGATACACAAGATTTACATATCAAAACCCAAATAAAATGTATCAAAGACAAAAACTTTGCATTATCCCCTCAAAAATCATAATGTCAAGTCCAAAAAAAAAAAAAATTTAAAACTGAGCCCAGTAATACGAGCATCCCATTTTCCAGCTTACTATCTTCAGTACTGCAGCACCGCTCCAGTCGCCGAAGTGCCCTCTGCATCATAAAACTCATAGAACATATGTCCAAGTTTGCCCTGTAGCCCTCTTTTAGACAAATTGTTTTCTACACCATTCTTTTCCTGGTAGACATGGTGAAATGAAATATGTGTGAAAGAACTTCACAGCTCATATACATGTTCCAACCATGTAGTTAACTCACGAGGAGCAAAATCAGTATTATGATTCATATGATCAATAAGCACCTGTGAGTCTCCAAAAATAGACAATTTGTCAATGTATATCTATCTAGTTAACCACAACATCCCCCATAACGCCAACAAATCCGCCCTAGTGTTGGTGCCCTGACCTCCATTCCAATATATCTTGTATTGGCACTTCAGATTAAATTTCAGCCAAGCTCTGCATCCACAGCAACAATTATGTGACGCCCTATCAAAAAAACTTGCAGGGTAAGTGATGGGATGTGGTCTCAACCTGTGTGAGAGGTCCCTTGGTTGTGGTCTGTCGACACGCATACCACCCCACCATTGAAGAATCTACTCAACCAACTTAACAGGTTCACAAATATCCTCCTGGAATATCCATTTATTTCACGCACACCACAGCTTCCAATGAAACAACTTGGGTATGTCATTGAAATGTGCACCTCTCTCTACCCACCAGGTGTAACAATCTAAGAACGAGCAGTAATACATGTGTTGTCTTTTTAAAAAGTCCTAGATGAGCCTCCAAATATGTTTTTCCACTGTACACTGATAAAAAAGGTGTATGTTATCCTCACTAGATTGGGAACACATCTAACATTGTCCAGGGCCACATAGTCCTCTCTTTATTAAGTTATCCCATGTTAATTTTTTGTTTTTCCATAACAGCCACATAAATAGGATAAATTTAACAGGTATGCATGTCTGCCACATTTTTTAGAACCAACTTAATTGGACAGGTCCCTAGAGCAACATTCATAATAGATTTTTAGTTTAAAATTTGGGCATTTTGTTCATCTAGATACTTCAAGAAGTAACTGAAGCAACATCATTGACATCATTTGCGATGGAATGCCAAATGCACCACAACTATAGCCATGTTTTAATACATTGTGAGTTGGGTGGTGCTATTTTATGGTAGAGATTTTGTAATGTAATGTTTCAAATGTTGATTAAGTCAAATTACATAAAAATAAAAATAAAAAATCAATTATAAATAACAAAATAAAAATAACCTTATGCAAATAATATAATATAAAAAATGGCCCATAGTATTGAAAATTTATGGTATTGACCTATAGTATTCATGTGGAATATAGCCTATTTACAGGAGGGAATTAAACTAGCCTAGATCCATCTAACTCTATCTAATTATGGATCTACCAAACTTAGAGAGGTATAAAATCTCTTGATATGCAAATCTATTTTAGAATGAAAAGTGATTTTATCACTCTCTATGCTTGATAAATCGGAAGTTAAAATAGATCTACATTGGTTATATTTTTATTAATTTTGAATTTTGTTTTTCAATATTAATCTATATTTTTTCTATTTATAACTATATTCTATTAGTTTTTATAGTTTTTTTCCAAGGAAAAATTCATAATTTTATATTGAACAAAATTACATGTTACATAGGTTGGTAAGTGTCAATCAAGACAGACTATGATTTTGCAAGTAATTAATTTATAATACATGGGGAGAAAATTAAGTTTTTCTCCATTTCTAATTTTCGACCTTCCACCAAGCACCTTGTGTTGGCGTGGCCAAGATAAGGGCAAGCTGATTATATTCAGTTTTTGTAACATTGTCCTTATCTGAATCTGAATTGTCTGAGATGTGATGTCTTTTGTTCCCTCCAAATTCCGGTGCCTCAAGGTCCTTTTCCATCTGGACGATGGGGGCAATGTCGAAAGGGTCTTGCATCTCTTGTTCTTTTCACTCTGATTCGGTGGTTGTATGATGATGTTCATTTGGATTGAGAACATCCTATTCTTATTTTGTCTCTTGTTCTAGTTCGCTTGAGGGAAATTGCCACCCTTTGGGAGTTTTCCCTGTTTTCTTATTTTTTCTGTTATCTCTTTTTTCTTCCAGACATGTATTTTGCAAATGACCGGTGTTTCTGCATATTCGGCATCTGAATGCAGTATTTTTGAAGTCAAGATAATGTGTCCATTTATGTTTTTTGTGAATCATTTGTATGCATTTTGGCAGCCCTTACTGAGGTCCACTTCCACACAAATTCGTGCAAAAGTGTAGACTCGCTCCGCCAAGCGTTGAGTGTCTGTTTTGGTATATCTCCCAAGAATGTTCCCAATGCAAGCTAAAACATTTTCATTTCAGAAATGAAGGGGAAGGTTGTAATGCCGGACCTAGACTGGCATTATGGTCACTTCCATGGTGTTTGTGTCGAAATCTGGGAACCAAGGTGTGATGAAAAGCCCAGTGGATCCCTAGAACCATGGTCCCTCCCTAAGAATGTTGTCTCTAGCTTCCGAGGATGAAAAATTGACGATAAAAAACCCCTTTGAATAGAGGTGGATTTCACAGTCCATAGTCCAATTGGTGAATATCCAATGAAAGAGCTCCATTGGTTTGGGCCAAAGCTTCAAATGAAGTTTGGTGTTCGTCTATTTCTAGAATCTCTATGTTCACTTCTGGTATGAAATTCAGTTGCTCAACAATATAAGGTTTGGGAGCATTTTCAGTTGCTTCGGTTGGAATAATAGCTTTGTTTTTCCCCTTTAGTATATTCCTGTAAGAGGGCCCTTTCAGGTGGTAAGGTTTTGGAGTGTTGATTCCCCTAGCACTTCCTGGAGTTCTGTGTTTTTCAGTGGCACCACCCCTCAATCTCATATTGAGAAATATAGTGGAACCAGAACAGATGGAGTAATCTTTTAATGTGAAAAGGTATTGAAAGGATCTCCCATTGTGGATTAAAGATTGTAGATGGCTAGGGTAACTAGTAACTTGACTGATATTTAGTTTCAGGTCTGCAGCCCCATCGTTTTCCTGAGCCCAAATCAATATATTATTACCCACATGGGGTTTAGTAAAAATCTGAAAGCATACAGTGCTTACCTCTTTGTCTATGATGGTTGTGTGGTCATCTATTGGGTTCGGCATTGGTTGCAGAGTCTGGGTCCGCAAGGGACCAAGTACCAATGCGCAGCAGTAGGAAGATGTGGGAGATTGTGCATCGCAAACAAGCGTAAAAATATGGGGAGCTCCATCGCCATAAAGTCCCCAAAGGCGCTGAAACCCCGGGTAGAGGCACAGTGCCCATCCCAGCTTAGAGTCGGTTATCCCCAATGTAGAGCAGGTTTCCAGTCTGTAGACGTAGACGCCTGTTCCCATATAAAGGAGCACTCCAGAAGACGTAGACCCTGTGTAACGATAGTCTAGTGCAAGCAGTCGAAAGCGGCCCAGGGAATAGGCCGAATGGAGCATATGGGTGTCGGCAAGTAGCCACGATGGGCCCGAGGAACCACAATACCAGTTCTGTGACAAAGGATTTTCGTGGGGGTGTTCCCCGTTCCACAAATCAGCAGTGGTGCAGGCGAAAGACGTCGCCGCCAAGCCTCCCTCGTGTCCAAAGTAATAAACCCTAGCTGCCATTGTTTTCGCCACAGAGCTCTGCCCAAGTAAGTTTGTTATTTTTCTTAGTTTTTATATATTTAGAATTTCTATAAATTAAATATTATTTCATTTCTTTTTCTCTTATATCATATTTTTTCCTGCTAGGTTTTAAGCGCTATTGTTTTTTATCTTCTTAAGATTTGTTTTATTGTTTTTTATCTTCTTAATATGGTTGATTTCTTATTTGTTTTCTTTTCATTTTGGTTATTTTTGTTTTTTATATATATTTTTAGTTTTTTATATCTTTTTTAATATTATTATTATTTTTAGGTTTTCTTTAATGTTTCAATTAATTATTTTATTTTATTTTAAGATTTCTATTTTTGAATTTTATAATTTTATTTTTTTGGAATGTAATATTATATTTGTTGGTTTTGTTAAGTCTAAACAGTTGTATCTAGATTATATTTGTTTGTTTGTTTGAATTAGACTATCCATTTCTATCCTAATGATGAAACACAGTAAGTGGTTGGAAACACCTCCACTTAAAAACTTTTATGTCATTGATCTTGAAGAGCTTTTGCATAAGATTTCATTTTATTATTATTAGTCCTTGGGAAGGCAAGACTCTAATAATGGATTTGCTTGTTGACCACTATTAGTTAGCATTGAAGGATGCAACTTATAATGTTAAACAATGGAGAAGCTAATTTTTTTTTTGATAAAAAATAAAGTAATACCCGTTCAAAGCTAGAATCAAATATGTTATACCATGCTTATGGCATGTATAATAATAATAGGATGATGAAATAAGGAATCAAGAAGGAAAGAAAAAAACTCTCCTTAAATATTCAGTTTGTTTATGAATTAATGGACACCTGTAGTGGAAGTAATGGTTTTGCCTGTGAACATCCATAATAAATGATGTATATTAGGGACAAAATTGTTTTCGGTGTTCTTAATATTAGGAATCATGATTATTGTACCAAAACCCGCAAGTGTTAGTCACTGATCACATCGTTGGAGATAAGAATCCACTAGAGGCGGTTATTCCATGTCACGAAACACACGGGGAGTGTTGGTTAATCCAATGTCCAACAATCTCGCCCCCAACGTGAGTCGGGTGTGTATCGAACTCGTGACCTACGCTCTGGTACCACTTGTTGGAAATCACAATTGTTGTTAGACCAAAACCCGTAGGTGTTAGGCAACGATCACATCACCAAATATAAGGATCCACGAGAGGTGGTTATTCCATGCCACGAAACACACATGGAGTGTTGGTTTATCCAATGTCCAACACTTAAGGACAACATATACCTAGGGGAGTAATAAGCAACCTTCCTTGTTATGATTGGTTAGCTGGTGGACCATGTCTGACGTGGAGTAAAGTGAGTGCAGAGACATCATTGTTATCATCTACATACTTAAAGAAGTAACTAGAGTAGCATCATCGACATCATCTACGATGGAATCCCAAATGCACCAAAAGTGTAGTCATGCTCCAGTACATTCTGGGTTGGATGGCACTATAAACACTATAAGATAAATTAACTATCCATTATCAATCACTAAATGTCACTAATTTATTATATTAATTATGAGAAAATGCATATAGTGATTAAGTTAATTATAAGTTAAAGAATAAGTTAAATATCCAAATTATTAATTCAATTTTTATTAAATATCCAAGTTATCAATTCAATGTCTATTTAGTAATTACTGGAAATAATAATAATGAAAGAAAGGAAACTGCACATCACCACGAGTGGAAATAGGTAAATGGATGAGTATATCAGAAATTATTAATCCATTCTAAAATTGGAGAAACTCTGCAATTCACGTGGAAAGAGGGTCGGGTGAGAGTAATATTTGTGGATGTGAAAGATTAGATGTAAGTGAGGATAGCACTCAGGTTTCAAATATAATTTGACAATTAATTATATTCATATTTGCACACCATTTACTCACATACATCATCTGCAACCCATGTCTAACTGCATACATTCATCATCCACGTTACGTTAATAATTCTTGGTTTCCCATTAAATTTTCGACTAGTTTATTACTAGTTAGCTCACCATCAAAGTTTTACAAGTTTATTATTAGTTAGCTCACCATCAAAGTTTTAGCTTTAGATTTGGGCATTTTGTTTATCTAGATATTTCAAGAAGTAAGTAATTTGAGCAATATCATTAAATTATAGCAATGTTCTGATAATATATTGTGAGTTGAGTGGTGCTTTATATTTTAATATGGTAGAGATTTTATAATGCAATATTTAACATTTTGACTAAATCAAATTACATAAAATTAAAATAAAAATATTAATGTAATATAAAACATTTTATCTCCGATCAATATAAAATAAATAAATATAAATATAAATATAACAAAATAAAAATAATCTTATACAAATAAAATAATATAAAAATAAAAAATTTCCAAGAGATTTGAGTGAAAAGAGATTTGATCTTTCTGGGGTGCTTAGTAGATCAGAAGTTAAAATGGATCTACGCTCATTATATTTGTATTAGTTTTTAAATTTATTTTTTAATGTTAAGCTCCTCTTATTTTTATTGATTTCTTATTTCTTTTCTTTTCATTTTTATTTGTGTTATTTTTTAGTTTTATATATTTTTTCATTTTTTTAGTGTTATTAGATTATTTTTTATTATTATATAAATTAACAACTCAATTTTATTTATTCATTTTGTTCTTTATTTAGGTAAAAATAAAGATTGAAATAATATTTAATAATTATTTTAATTTGTTCTTTGCTTTTTATTTTAGTTATTACTATTTGTCAAGTCTCACTAGCACAACCAGTTGAGCATGGGTCTCCTTAGAACGCCACCCAAGATCAAACCTCACTATGAAGGTTCTTGCCCTTGTGTTAGGGAGAGGAGACAAGTTAAACCCAGTTAGCTTAATGTTGGTGTGGCCCAGGCCGGGTGTGATCCCCTGGTGATTTTGTCGACTTAGATTCCAACTTAGTGTTGGTGTGGCCTAGGCCGAGTGCAATCCCCTTGTGATTTTGACGACTTAGATGCCACTGGGTCACGGTTTCTCTGACGACTTAGATTCCAGCTTAGTGTCGGTGTGGCCCAGGCCAGGTGCAATCCCCTTGTGATTTTGACGACTTAGATGCCACTAGGTAGTAGTTTCTCAAGTCTCTGATAAACTCCAAACCCACTTGATAAACAAAACAAAAACAAAAAATTGTTTATTACTATTTAATCTTTATGTTCACTTTGTTTCTTTTAGTATTTCTTCTATTGAAAATTATATTTTGTTAGCTTATATATATTTAATTTTTCTATTAATTAAGTATTATTTTATTTTTTAAGATTTCTATTTTGAATTTTATATTTTTAACATCTCATTGAAATTTAATATTATATTTGTTTCCATGAGTTTTTAAGCTATTGTTTTTTATTTTCTTAATTTCTTTAATATCATATTTGTTTTCTTTTAATTTTTATTATTTATTTTTTTTATAAATTTTTTATTTTTAATATATTATTATTATTATTATTATTTTAATGTTTCAACTTTCAATTGATAAAATATTATTACTTTTCATTTTTATCTTAAAATTTCTATTTTGAATTTATATTTTTACTACTTCTTAAAATATAATATTATATTTTTTCTTTTTGTTAGGTATAAACAATTACATCTCTATTATTAATTATTTGTTCGTATGGATTATTCTATCTATATATGTCCTTGTAATGCCCCTAATAGGACATGTAAATATACTTTTTACCCATGAACTTTTCTCTTTTAATTAAGTTACTGAATCAGACATTCAAATAAAATTTAATAATATTGCTAGTATTTTGTGAAAAGAAGTTAACTATGAGACTTCTTAGAAAATGCCATGCTAAGAGAATGTCAATTGAATGGTTAGGAAATAGTTATAAACTGTCTTTGGTGAGATAAAGAAATAGTTATAAGTGGTAGTTATTACCAAGAAACTGTCCTTGGTGAGATAAAGTGGCAACCGTAACTCTTTTTCTGGTGGAGAAGAAAGAGGAGTTGTAGGTGAGGAAAGAAAGAGGAAGAAGATGTTGCAAAGACCCAAGAATAAGAAATCCATTTTCTGGTGGAGAAGAAAGAGGAGTTGTAGGTGAGGAAAGAAAGAGGAAGAAGATGTTGCAAAGACCAAAGAATAAGAAATCCTAGAGCTGGTGAGGCAGTGGGATTTTTTGGAAAGGACTATGTTTGGTAGTGACTAAATAGTTTGTACCTAACCTAACATCAATGACTAGCTCGAGGGTTGAGATGCATGACTAGCTCGAGGGTTGAGATGCAGTAGGGACTGATCTCTTGGATAGGTGGATCATTCTTGAACAGCAGTGAATTTATTATGAACTTAGGCAATGAGTTTAGGCATTCTAATATGCAGTAGTTATTAATTGATTGTCTATGATTAAGAAAACTAGACTGTGATGTTAGAAGACCCTAATCAATATTTTGTATTAAATAACCATATATGGATTATTATAATTGTTGAATGGCATTTTGGAATGTGTATGCTCGTAAGAAGGAACTGGTAATAAATGGTTTTTATGCAGTAAGAATTATTAATTTTGTATGTGTAGGGTTAGATCCAGATCCAATCCGGCATTGACGACAGCTGAGGATCAGTCCCTCTGGACAAGATTTCATTATCAATTATATCCCGAATGTAAAAGAAACATAACCCAGAAACCCTGCAAACCACGACATAGTTCACATAACCAAACAAAGAAAAAGTCACAAAGAACAATGTTGTAGAAATCGATAACCATAACTAAGCAGTGGTGCAAATAAATGGAAGAATCATAATATTCGAAACTGATAGTGAAGCTAATACCCTAATAACCAGGAATTCACCGTGAATAAAATATAATTCAACACAGGTCAATTTTCTTGTTGACTAACATGAGAAATACCCTCTACGTACATAGTAAACATTATATATATAAATAAATATTACACAATCGATGGCAACAACAATAATACACTTCGGACTCGGCAACCCATATCGGGATTGGGAAACTTCAAATGAGCACAATACATTACATACGCGGTCGAAGCCTGAATATTCAGTCCAAAGATTATTAAAACTAAACAATCTAAGCCCATTGTTGGGGTAAAACCCTTAACTGACAAAGAACCAGATAATTTAACCTTATGCATTTTAAATCCATACTCATGTCGTAAGAATAAGAACCTGGTAGTGCAAAGTTACAAGCAGACCAAGGAGCGGAGGACCAACTTGTAGGCACGAGCAAAGAAATCCGTAAAGGAGTCGATTTACCTGTGTAAACTAGACCAAGGGAAAGTCAAGGAATCTCGAAACAAAAATGTTAAACAGAAACCGAAAGAGAGAACCAGAAAACTCTCTATAAGGACAGAAGGCTAGCTTGAAAATTTAATAAGTAATTTTAACAACTACCTTCAAATATTTACCTGAGAGTGCCTAACTATTGGGGACATCCTCCAACTGAACGAAGCAATTCTTCTGCAGTAGAATCAAGCAAGGGAATGTGCAACAATTCCCTAGGACCCGCGCACAGGAACAGCGACAAACCCAGCATGGAGAGTTCACGGAAGAGCATAGCTGGTACTCCATAAAGGGTTAAACAATTTTGAGTTAAAAAACCGAACGAGAACTCCGTTGAGCTAAAAGAAATTTCACATAGTGGAGGATTACAGTTTTCAGAACTACCTGCAGAGGATGAGAGGCATCGACGTGCACAGTCAGAGATTGGAGCGTCGGCGAGGTCTCGACAGTGACATGCACAAGGAAAGGTTTGAGTTTCGGCAGAGTCTCGACATACACAGTCGAGAAATTGAGCTCCAGTAAATAGTTCAAAGCGGTTACAAAGGTCGGGAAGCGAAATGAGTGCAGTGAGGACTAATGACCCTAAACCCTCCGCTAACTCTCCATCGTCCGATGTTACGTTCCATTCTACGAGCCAGGATCTGTTGCCGGGTGGGCAGGACCACCCCAGCCCCATGGAAATATTAATAAGAGGATCCAATATCGTATTAATACAGTACCCTAACCTGAAATTAATAATATAGTAATATAATTTTCAAGTACGATGGTGTGGATTATTTACAATAAATCATGCAAGTTAGATTCGTTGCCAGAAAACCATTTTTTTTTTAAAGTAAAGCATTAATGGTTGGATATATGTGTAAATATAATTGCATGGTGAATTACGGGTTTAATTCCATGTTATGTTTATAATAATTGTGTTGTGTTTTTTTTACTCACTTTAACTTGTGGTAAGTTAGATGTGTGCAGGGATAGGTGACAAGTGGTATCAAAGCGAAAGTTATAACCCTATGGCATGGAGTGGGAAACCATGGTGATAACCATTGTGTTATTTTTGTTTGTTTCACAAAGTAAGAGAAAACAAATATGGGAAGAGGGAGTAGCAGAATGGTGTCAACCTCAAACGAAATTCCTACAGGTCATAGCTTGATACCGGACCAAGGACCAAAACCCCAAAATGTGGGCCCATTTGGGAAGTGACACCTCAAATGCTACAATAATGTTGATGGAGATTATGCGACAGTTGCAGGATGAAGTGACTAAATTAAAATGTGATAATGAGAAGTTGTTAAGAGAGCGGGAAAGGATTATTCAAAGCTTAACTGATCGAAAAAATCATAGGAATTCAGATCCGACAGCTGAAGATGGTGATTGGGCAGAGTCTCTTCAACGAAGGGAGATTAGTCCTCCAAAGAAAAGTGAAACACAGGAATCAGAAAAAGGAAGAGATTCAGACACTGAAAAGATAGAATTTGGAAATGCCTCTCAAAGTCAGAAGTTGGAAGGGGGTAAACGACATAAATTAGAATTACAAGGGGATTTCAAGAAAGTTAAGCCCTCAACCTTTGATATTGAGTCTGAGAAAGTCGTAGAGGCATGGTTGGTTAATATTAATAAATACTTTCATATTTACGAATATAATGCTAATATGAAGGCTCGCCTGGAAATATATCAGTTACAAGGAAAAGCCACCCTGTGGTGGGAGGAGGTCAAAGTGGTTCAAGGAGTGGACAATCAAGGAGTTACCTGGGAAAATTTTCAACATTGTTTTAAGAATAAATAATTGACTGAACGTTTTTATGAAGATAAGGCGAAATATTTTCTTGACCTCAAATTAGGGCAGTTAACAAAGGAGGAATATGTAACCAAATTCACTTCACTCTTGAGATGTGTTCCATATATAAGAGAGGAAAAGGCCAAAGTGAAAAGATTCATCAGTAGCCTACCTGCTTTTATGAAGGAGCATTTGGAATTTGATAATCTGAAAATGATGGATGAGGTTGTGCGGAAAGCATAAATCTTCTATCAACAAATGAAGCTGAAAGGAGAAAATTTGAAGAGATGGTCTGATAGAAAAAGGGACAGAAATATGCACATAATGGTAAGGGAGGAAAAATTGGCATCCATGAAAATTCACCCAGAAATCAGCAAAATAAAAATTGGGCAAATTTTCACAGAAACCTAGAGCATTGGGAGAATCAAAAATTGCAGAGGCTTTGAATAAATCTGGAGTAGATCTATCTTCCAGACCCCCACCACAATGTTGGGGATGTGGAGAACCACATTATATTAAGAATTTTCCTTAGCGAAAAAGGACCGAACAGATTGCACAAATTCAAGAAGCATCCACGGTAGGAGAAGTGGCTAGGAGTCTGCCTTAAGATCAATGTAGCCTTGGAGGACCACCAAGCGGAATATCAACCGGAAATGGTGGAATTCAAAGGTAATCTCTGTTAGGATCAGTATTTGAATCCTTCCATGAGTGATCAAATTAACTCTTTCATATCATGTTAGGGGTCCCATCTTGAAATTTTTGTCATTCCACTAGGTCATCCAAAAAATTTGGTCACTTGGTGCAGATTTAAATCAAGTTTCACTCTTTTCAAAAAAAATTATCACTTGCTGGCTCATTTCATCGCTATGTTGAGTGTCCATCATTCATGAGCCTTTATCACCTTTTCATTCATGTCATCATGAAGTCCATTCAGTCAAGGTGTCCATTAGGTCTTAGGGTTTTCAAGGTCCATGAAAACATCATTTCCATTGCATAAAAGACTAGCAAGTAAAAGGGTGACCAATAAATTCACTTTACCATGTAAATTTGAAATGTAATATGCAATTTTTATTCCATTATGTAATTTTATGTTTTCTCAATATGTAATAAGTTCATGGTTCTAAGATAGTTGCCAACTCAAAGTTCCATATGCCAAGAAATATCAAAGTTCCAAAGTCTAAGTGTTCTCAAATCTATCAAATGATCAAACTCGAAAGATCAAAAGCAAAAGTGAAAGGTAAAGGTTCCAAGGTTTAAATTGAATGTGAAGAAGAGAAGTGGGTCCCAAAAGAAAATTCATCCAAATCACCAAGCATAAAGCCCATCAAAAGATAAAGAAGGCACTCATTTTCTCTCCAAACCATCAAGCTCCCACTCCCTCAGCTTGAAAATCAAGTTTGCAGTGTCAAAAACCAAGTTTTTGGGTGGCGCTACGCTCCTAGAGGCAAGACGTTGTGCTCCTAACACTAGCGTTGCGCTCCTGCACAATTTCACTCCAAGACTCCAAACTTCGTGCAAGCAGTCCAAATCATCAGCAAAGGGTTCCTCCACCTCCTAGAAAGTAAGCAATACCTCTTTATGCCCTCCTTGCATTTCCCAATTGCAAAATTTAAGGTGTTAAAATTCTCATTCAAATTTGCAAGTTTTCAAGCTAGAAAACCCTAGTTTCACTCCCACATCCCTAAATTTGTTCCCTAGACCTCACATTCCCTTCCCCATTTCACAGTAAACCTTATACCTATCCCTATATCACTAAATCCTTGTCCCCAAGATACATTTCCCAAAACCCTAGCTCCTAGGTTGCTAATTCCTAGGCAGCTCTATTATCATACCTGTAATAAAATTTTAAATCCCATTTCCCTAAGTGTTTTGATCCCATATAATTCCCCTAAGTTCCCTAACCCCCTTCCCTATTTCCCCAATTTTTCCTACTCCCATCCCCACTCCCTAAACCTATTTTCCACTCCCCTTTCCCTTCCCTAGGGTTCCAAAACTAAAAAGCACCATGGAGGAGGAAGATAGAGATTTCATGGAGGAGGAGGACAGAGAGGAAAGAATACCTCACAAGGGAGGAAGGATTTTGAGGCTTGAGCCTACTAACACCAGAGAATTCATGGCCTCACCCATGACAGTCACTTGCTTCCAATATGTGGGCTTCTTTGATTTCTGTGAAATGAACCAAAGAGTTCAACACCACCCTGTTTTGAGCAGAATTTTCATCTCAAACCTTCAAGACAATCAGATAACCATTGCAGGTGTAACCTTCACCATATCCACAGCCATCATTGTTGTTGCCATAGGGATACCTAATATGGGTGAGAAGTGGTTTAAAGCCAAAGACCTGGATGACCAGTATTATGAACCATTCATCAAGCCACAGTACAAAAATGATGGAAAGAGAGTCTTCCCTTTCAGTTACCTTCTTGATAGGTATGTCCCCATGATGAAAATCATCATGAAGTATTTCTCTTGTGAAGGCAGGTTCTACAGACTCTACACATGTCATAGCATATTTCTTATGCACTTCACAAGAGTCAAATTTCTCAACATCTCATACTACTTGTTCAGAAGTATTGAAAAAATGGCCTACATAGTGAAAAAGAGAGAATATGATCAACAAATTAATAGCCTCTTCCATCACTCTTTGATCAAAATTATTGTACTCCATCATCTAAACCAGTTGAACATTTCATGGGAGAATTTCATTTCAAATGATGTTTTCACTGCTCCACAAGATCAACATGTTGAAACCATCCCTCCTCCACCTCAGCCCACTGCATCTATTCCTCCATCAGCTCAGCCTACTAGACCCATCTCATCACCATCATCAGTATTTTAGAGTCAAATTGGGTCATCTAGCAGAGTTGTGGTAAAAGAGCCTAAAAAGACCAAAAAGAAAAAACAGGTCAAGACCTATCAGAGGGGACCTGGGCAGGTTTTTTCTCCACATATTGTGGAAGGGACCTTGCTTTCTTTATCAGAAAAGTAGGTACACCAGGATGAGCATCAGAAAGAGGCAGTTTTTCATGAGGAAGTCATGCAAGAGGATGAAGACCCTCATGATGAGGAAACAGAGTTTGACCTAGTTGACTTGGATCAGCAAGATGATCATGAGGCCTCAAGCTTTATTATCAAAGAGAAGGATGCCCAAATTAGAGAACTGCAAACTAACTTGGATAGAGCTCAGTATGTCATTTCATTTCTTGAGAAGGAGAATAAGCAGCTGAAAGATCAACAAGTACTTATAGAGCTAGAATTGATCAAAGAAAAAAGAGGTGAGGCTATGATTTCACTTGATGATCTTGATCATGATGACATTCAAACCAGTAGAACAAGACCTAATACAAGAGGTCTTAAGAGAACTCTACAATAGCAAAAAATTGAGGATGAAAAACTCACTTTTGAGGAGAGGATTGCCAAGGAGGTTGAAGATGATAGAGAAATATGGCTAGATAGGGTAAACCTCCACCTTGAAAAACTCCACCACAAGTCAAAAAAAGATAACAAGATGCTCAGAAACATGTCTAACAGGTACTTCACAAGAAATAAGATTTGTAGCATTAAACTCAAGCAATCGGAGGAAAAACATAAGCAAACCCTAATCAAGCAAAAGGAAGAAGATAAGATTGACATCCTTGCTGAGGCCTATCTGATTGCTTAGCATACTTCATCAGCATTGCACATACCAATTTTGAATATTTTTTAGCATTTTTTGCAATTTTGGGTTTTTGTGCAAACTTTTGACAGTCTTCAGCATAGTTGTTGTCAGCAGCGCAGCACCCTAGGCATTGTGCTTCTTCTAGAGGCCTCCAAATGAAAAAATAATACCACCATTGGATTCAAAAGGCAGAAAATATGAAATTTTGATACTTTTCATAGAAAACTTGGATAATCTGGTAGGGAGAAAGGCCAAAAAACACCTCAAAAATCATATTTTTGCCCTGATTTTCAGCTAGGCACTGCGCTCCTGACCAGTCTTGGGAAATTTACCTTTTGGAGGAAAAACCTCATCATTTTTGGAAATCAAGTACATTTCTGGAAACTAGACAGGACAGACTTTCCAATCAGCTACCCTAACCTCAATTTGGACATTGGAAACCCCCTCAAAAGCTGAGCTAAAGTTGGCGCTCTACTCCTAATCAGTGACTGATATTTCTGATCTCTTCTCAGTTTTCTGAGTTTGACCATGGAAAATCATGATTTTACTGATGTAAATGATGGATTTAAATGTAATTAATTTTCTTTTGAGTTACTTAAGGGTAAATACATTAGGTAAAAGTCTTTTTGAGGATGAATGAATCAGTTCACCAAAGTTAGGGATGAGTCAGTTTGACCTCCCTACACTTTAGGTTTGCAGTTCATACTTTTGTGGATCAGCTCCACAACTTAAGGATTCGACCCCTAAGGTTGGGAGAAGTTTTTTCATGTCTATATATTTCACTTCTTTACTCATTTCACTAGTTGGATGTTGTTGTATTGATCATAGACACTAGGGTATTCAGATTTTGGCAGGAATATATTGGATGAGTTGTAGCTGTTTGGTGGGATTCTTGTGGTACTATATTTTGATATAGTTTCTTCTTCTGTCACATATGTATGAATTTTTTTTAATTTCCATGTTCATTCCACTTCTATGATATGTTTTATTCTCAAGTTTGATAAGCAGAATACATCTTTTATGCTTTGTTTTGGGAGAATCATCATAATTTGTTTCAATTCTTCAGTTTAAAACGAATTCATGTATTTTCATGCACTTTTTAGCACCTCACCAGTCTGATCCATCTCACATAAGAACCCTAAAGTGTTAGAATACCTACCTACCTTTCCCCATCAGATGCCTGCAATTCTAATCTTATTTTCCCTGACCTAGTTACCTCTTTGACCTAATTCACTCATCCAGCACCCAAATCAACCAATCAAAATCCTTGTGCTACTATACCTAGCCTAAAATCTAATTGATCCAGCCCTATTGGTTGTGATTCCTTGGAGAGAGCCCTCTCCTACCTAGTAGGTCTAGCTACTTGGCGAGAGATTGGTCTGTAGTTACCTTCGCTGGTCTCTTGTCAGCCTTGGAGATCCAGTGTAGTGCTAACAATATCTTAAATCACGTTGTGTCAATTTTAACTAATCTTGGGGCTATTTTGAGTTGTGTAAGCACCAAAATAGTTGAAGTATGTCATCTTCAAACCGTAAAATTTAAAATTCCATTGCTAGTGCAATTAGCTACATGAGCAAGGAGGAGGGTGTCTGCTAAAATTGATAATTGCCCAATTAAAATCGCAAACCAACCCATCATAGAAAAGTTAAATGTTTTACCCTTAGGATCATATGATATAATGATTGGCATGGACTAGCCTGAGAGTCATTGGTCTCTTGTAAATTGTAAAACTAAAATCATTATTTACCTCAATAATGAAGGAGTACGGCAAGAGATCCAGGGATTCCAAAGGCCTGTGAAGCTGAGATCTATTACTACTTCGCATCTAAGTATACGCCTTAGGAAAGGATGCCAAATCTATGCGGTACATGTGGGGTACACAAATTCGAAGGAGAAGACTGTAACTTTAGAGAATATACCCATCATACAGGAATTTACGGATCTATTTACGAAAGATATTTCATCTCTTGGACATTGACTTCACTATCGAGTTAATCCTTGGAGTTTCTCCACTTTATAAAGCCCCTTATCGAATGAGCATTCCAGAATTAACTAAGTTAAAGATGCAGCTCCAAGAACCACTTGACAAAAAGTAAATTTTCCCAAGTGTGTCACATTGGGGAGCCCCGAGACTCTTTGTAAGAAATAAATATGGAACTTGTGCTTTGCATTGATTTTTTCCAACTCTAACAGACTTGGTAAAAATACAAGTAAAAATATATATAAGACCATGGTGATGGGAAACATATTCCAAGTTGAATGGTGGGAAAAACATCCTAGTGGGTATTCATTTCAGTTATTATGGCTAAGGAAATTGGCAAAGGAAAAGGCTTTGGAAAGGCATGAGGCATTAATTGGCATTTTATTTATGAAAATAATGGAAATTAGGAGAAAAGGAAGGTGAAATGTCACAGGTTGAATGTGAGTAGGAAATTGAAGGAAAATAATGGAAAATGAATAAATTAGAGGCCTCATTAATAAAGAGGCTTCTGAGGATTAGTGGATAAGGCTTGGTCAGTTCAATTTCGGATTTCTCATTATTCTCTCTCTCTCTCTCTCTCTCTCTCTCTCTCTCTCTCTCTCTCAAACTCTTGAGCACTTAGTGTATTCTTGGAGCACTCTTGTAGAGTGTGTCATACTTGGAGATTTGGATCAAGAAATCAAAGGAAAAGAAGGAAAGCAGAAGAGGACATTGGGATCAGCATCTATAGTAGGTTCGGAGTGCGGGTATCGAGTTGCATGTATTTTTTCCTCACTAGTTTTGGCATTCATGGGTATGCATGTGGATTTTCATAGCCTTTTCATTTCCTGGATAGCCATGGTGATTGTCGGTTTATTTCCATTGATTGTTTTCTGGTTGGTTCTCATGATTCATTTAGTTGTTGGGTTGAGTTATTAGTTCCTAGAAGCCTTGGTTGGACAAACACTTTAGAATCTTGGCGAACAACTATGGGTTGAGTTACTAGTCCTGGAAGCCTTGGTTGGAAAAATGCTCTGGAAGCCCTAGGTGGGTTGAGTTACTAGTCCTTGAAGCCCTGGTTGGACAAACGCTCTAGAAGCCCTGTAACAGTTGGGGTTTAGTTACTAGTCCTGGAAGCCCTGGAGCAACTTTGATAGAGACCAATCCGTGATGGTTAGTGATGTCTGACCGTGAGGTGGAATCACTGATTTGAAGTTAAGACAGTCTCGTATCTGGAGCTCTAGTTTGGGGCTGATTGATGCATTTGATAAAGTCTCACATTCATGCTTGGAATATGGCACAGGGGTGACTAGCTGAAGTGAGATTTGACTCAGCCATGTCTATGATCGGGTGGAATGTGGAAATCCCATTCTGGGTTGATTTTTACATTCATTAATGAAAGGTTCATTGCCTTGGTATTTGATGTGTATAAGCACTGTTCTATGTATGGATTCTACTATTGATGTATTCCATGGTACTTCTATTGGTATTATGCTGGTTATAAGCATTTATTGTGATAGTGATGAGGTATGGCTCTCTCCATGTTTTTACTTGTAAATGAAAGCACAACGTATATGTGGTTAAATTTCTTAAATGATAGCTTATAATTTACAGGAGCAATGCTTCTTAACCATTATCAGATAAGAAAGAGACCCCTTTCTTTAAATATGTTGTTTATACATGTAGATGTTATGTTTGTGACATTTTTAACGAAATTCCTACCATGGTTGGGTGGGGTCAAATGAGTTCCTGATGATGTGATTTCTGTTTGTTTCAATGTTATTTACCCTCTCCTGAAGTTACAAAATGTTATGGGCAATGACCTGGGCTCAGGGGCTGAAAATGTTGCACAAATCCCAGAGCTACAAGCGGAAAATTTGTTATTTGGGCCTGAGCCACTACCTTGCTAAGGCTAGCCCACGTCTCTAGGGTCTAGAGTCGCTCCCTTTCCCTTACAAGCCTACGAATCAACCTCAAAGGGGCTAAAAATCAATCCCCTTCAGGGAACAGGGCCCTGGGAGGCTAGGTTACCCCCTGGGGATGTCAATGATGCAGTGTAAGGTGTGTTTTTGGTATTTTCATTGGTTCCACTTCCTTAAGGTCATCTAGGAGGTTGAATCTCATATTATTATCCTCTCGTCACATGTTTACCTCGATTGGTCGGTTACATAGATGTGGGAAGAGGGTGTTACACCAACCCCATAACAGATCTAATGTCAACTACATTTTTAAGACTAGACCACTCCATGGTTGCTTTGATTTTCTCTAGGTCGACTATTATTCCTTCTTGAGTGATAATATGTACCAAGTATTGTATTTTATTTTTGAAGAAGTCACACATGTTATACTTAGTGTACAACGGATGTTCCCTTAGTGTTTACAACACCATTCTTAAATGATTTCAGTATTCCTCCATATTCTTGGAGTAGACCAGAATATCGCTAATAAAAATTAAAATAAATTTGTATAAATACGGGTGGAAAATACTTTTCATTAGACACATAAACGTTGCAGGGCGTTTGTAAGTTTGAATGGTAACACAACAAATTCATAATGCTTGTAACGAGTTCTGAAGCAGCTTTACACATGTCTTCTTCCTTGATTCAGATTTGATGATAACTAGAGCGGAGATCAATATTCGATAATACAGCGGATCATTTTACTTGATCAAATAGATCATCTATCAGGGGTAACGGATACTTATTTTTAACGGCCAATTTATTTAGTTGGTGTAACACCCTCTTCCCACATTTACCCAAGTAACCGGCCAACTAGAGTAAACATGTGACGAGAGGCTACTAATATGATATTCAACCTCCTAGATGACCTTGAGGAAGTGGAACCGACGGAAACACCAAAAACACACCTTACACTGCCTCATTGATATCCCTAGGGGGCAATCCAACCTCCAAGGGCCCTATTCCCTGAGGGGGAAAGAAAAATAATATTCTATTATTGTATTTAATTTTTTTTATTAAAAAAATTGTATTGTTATAGAAGGAAATATTATGTTTACTACATAATTAAAATTATATATTCAAATAACATTATATTTATGTAAATGGATTAATCAATTATAAAGGATGATGGTAGCATTCCTTTCCTTGAGATTCTCCTCTCCATAATGGAAGATGGTCATTTTCACACCATGTTTTTCGAAATAAAACTCACACGGAACAATATCTTCATGCTTGTTCTCACCATTTTTTGGCTCAGAAATTCGAGGCTCTCAAAATGCGAGCCACCGGAGCTCTTAGGATTTCTAATGATAATCACCTGGAAAATGAAAAATCCCATTTTCTGAAAGTTTTTGAAAATAATGGATATAGAATACATCAAGGTCTCAAGGTTTTTCAAAAAGCCAGTAAAGGTCCTAGGATTAAGAAAGCTCACAGTGTACAACTTTCCATGGTTCATATCACTCATATTCTTAAAAAGAATAATGTCTCCACCACCTTCAAGCCCCTTTACACCATTAGAAACTTCCTTAGATCCATTAAGGACTCGATAAACCCTAAAGACATGAAAGGTGATTACTCTATCTCGTGCTCCAATGGGCTTCCTTACATAGGGGAAATTGGTCGCTCCATCAATCAAAGAATTCAGGAGCATGCAACATACATTAAGCACAATCGTTCCTACTCCTCAGCTATAGCTGAATATGCAGAGAAAATTATGCATCATGTTTACATTGGGGATTCTTTTGTCATCGCAAAGATTGATCACTTCCACCATAGAAAGTCAAGGGAGGCCATTGAATTTGAAAAGCATTCAAATAATCTCAACAGGGACGATGGTTGGAATTTAAGCAAGAGTTGGATTCTCGCTCTCTCTTTATGATCGTCTCTTGTCTTCGCTTGTTCATTTTTATTTTTATTTCCTTGTGGTTTATTGGTATTTTTCTTCCTCCATTCGCTTTCGTCCTTTCTTCACCATTTTTTCTATAGTTGTTTATTATCTTCTTTAAATTAAATTTGATTATTTGTCTCAAAATTTATATATATTTAATATTTGTATACATTTTTATTTTTTATTTTATTTAATTTAATTATTTTATTTTATTTTATTTTTTTATTTTACTATTTATTTTTTAGTAATAGTCGTATATTAATTATATTCACTGATAATTAACTATTATAGGTTTATATAATTATATAAAATATTACTTTATATATACTTTTTTATAAATTTAATCTCGTATTATTTTATCTATATTTTGTTTCTATTTCTATTTCTATTTTTATTTTTATTTTATTTGATCACTGCATGTAACTTCTCACTAGTTCCTCCATGAGTTGGAATTAGTTAAACTGATTTTAACTCAAATAAATTAAGTTAATTAATTACAACTCAAAATAAACTCAACCAAAGCTCCTAAAAATTAGGAGACACTCTACATGCCTCTAGTTTGACCCTCAATTCAAATTAACTAAACCAAGATGTGGAATTACAATTTCATTCTAATTTAATTAAGGGAAAATTAAATTAGAAACCTTTTCTTTTTGCCATTTTCAATATTTCTTGTTACAAATTTCAACAACATATTTATTTATTTATTTAAAATTCTAATTAAAGATATACTTAGAGCATGACATCCACCTATTTTTATTTTAAAACATTTTCATCATTTATAATCCATTAATTGTTTGAGATAATGCCTACATTATTATGTTTACTTAGTTTGGATTGGGTTGTTGAGGAAGTTGAGAGATTTTCTCAACTTCTCTCTCTCAGATTAGAATTAGTTCAGCTATATATACGTATGTAACAGCTATTGATGGTGTGAACAATAATTGAATTATCATTTGTTATATGTAATTTATGTGCATCTCTGTAAGCCCGTGTTCTTAACTTGGTATCGGAGCCCCTGATCGTACCGCCCTTTTGCTGCAACAATCTCAAGTTGGCTGGTGCTGCAGTCGCTGTCACTGCAGTACGTATCGTCGTTTTCAGGCTGAGGAGAATTGGAGGTAGGATTATTGTTGGAAACGCTTGCATTTTGTTGAGCGGCAGCTGCGACAAGAAACAAAGTTGAAAAGAGAAGAACCCAGATTCCGATACAGGTTGAGATTGCTGCCATTCTCATTGTGACCTGCTGCCAATACCGATGAGATTCGATAGGCAAGAAATTTGATGAAATCATGGAGGGAATTGCTGCTTTTATTTAGTTTGCAGAATTCAGCTAGTTTGTCTATGAAATCTGTTTTAGCTCCAAGCTCAGCATGACAAGAAATTAAGCCTCAAGGATCAAAAGCCGTTTAGATCCAATCCGGTGCACAGCCGTGAAGTAATATATAGTAATTCGTATGCAGAGATTTTTTTTTTTAATTTGTATGCAGACATTGAATCCGGTGCACAGCCGTGAAGTAATATATAGTAATTCGTATGCAGAGATTTTTTTTTTTAATTTGTATGCAGACATTGAATCCGGTGCACAGCCGTGAAGTTTAAGGAGAAAGCTCAGAATTGGCCACGATAGCTCCTGTCCTCGGGTCCGGTGCGTTTTCATATTGTTGGTTTAACATTTGGCGGTTTTTACATTGGGATAATATTTTATTTTATTTTTGAAATTTAATCCGCTAAATATTTGTTGATTAAAAAAAGGGCTAAAGTTTTTTTTCAACATGGAGCCTATTGTACTGGAAAAAATTAATGGCTTTAATTTCTACACTTTGAAGGTTAAAATTCAGTTGCAAATGATGAGTAGAAATCTATGGAATATTGTAGAGGAGAGACAGAAAAAATACCAGCAGGATATTTAAATCAGTTATTAGATAGGAAAAAGAAAGAGCCAGTCTATCTGAATATATATTTACTGAGTCCAGCTATGGATATTTGAAATCTCTGCAGCAATATGAAGAAACAGGCTCTGATATTTGAGGCAAAAACAATACAAAATTTACTAACTATAGAATTTATTGTTTAACTTCCAAATGTTGGTGGTATCATATATCCTTCACATAAATGGATTAGGCTTTAAATGGTATATTATAATTAGTTGTAGACAAGTATTTGGCCAGTCTGAAAACGATTTTATTAAATAGCTTGTCTTCAAAATATGATAATGCCATATTTACTCTAAGTCAAATGCCACATCAATCACTTGATGAAATGATAGCAGCTCTTATGGCAGAAGAAAAGAGGATAGGTGGCACAGAGGCTAGTTCACATAATGAACTTGCACTATATTCCAAGAGAAGGATGAATAAAAATAAGACTGAATGTTTCTATTGTCATAAATATGGACATACAGCATTCAATTGCAAAATTCGGGCTCAAGATCCTTTAAATGGAAAATTGAAAAAATTAGCCTATGCAACATTTTCAGAAGATTCACCTGATGCAGATTCTTCAAGTGAGGATGAACCTCCTGATCCATCTCTTAAACTTTTCTAAGAACATGTTTTGTAATATGATTTACAAGTGTGTGGTGTGGTGTATAGTGTAAAGTTTAAGTGTGTTGTTGTGAGAGTTGTGTAGTACAGAACCAATCATTGAACATTTTAGCATAATCTAAATTAGTCGTTCTCAACGTTCTTCAGTGCCGAGAGAACAATTGGCTAATTTGATTGTGTGAAGTTGTTACACGCTGATGGATCTTGTCGTTTCTCGGGGCTTCAAGAGCATCGGTTACAGGTTATACAATGAGATCCTTGTGTGTAAAGGTCACTTTGTAGGATTAATCACTGATCATATTCTGTATCCAGAATAGTTTCCTATAGACTGTTGAAATTTATTCTTCGGGGTTATTTCACAGATGGAAATATTTCCATAGGGTAGTTCAATGTTGAGACTCTTCTTCGGGGGTGTCGAGAATCTTTAATCTTACAAACTCAGCATTGATGGTCAGAAGCAGGTGTACTTTAAATGGGTTGAAAGGTAAGCTCGAAGATGTGGAGAAAGAAAGAGCAGAATCCAGAAGACCGCAGAGTGGGTAGAGTTGCTGATGAAGACCAGCTAGACAAAAACAAATATAAATTTTGTAATTGTGATCTCAGTATTGTAAGTTTTCTGTAATGTAGGTATTAAGGGAGGGTGTTTGAGATAATGCCTACATTATTATGTTTACTTAGTTTGGATTGGGTTGTTGAGGAAGTTGAGAGATTTTCTCAACTTCTCTCTCTCAGATTAGAATTAGTTCAGCTATATATACGTATGTAACAGCTATTGATGGTGTGAACAATAATTGAATTATCATTTGTTATATGTAATTTCTGTGCATCTCTGTAAGCCCGTGTTCTTAACTTTAATTCATTTACATAAATATGATGTTATTCGAATATATAATTTTAATTGTTTAGTAAACCTTAACGTTTCCTTCTATAACAATAAAATTAAAAAAAGTTGAAAATAATTAAATAAATAAATAATAACATAATAGAATATTATTTTTCTTTCACTAGTTTGTGGTTAATATGTTGTTAATATGTTCTTAATATTTTGATCCTCTACTTTGACCTTTCCTAATGTTCGTTTTTCAATTAAATTATTTTATGTTTAACTTGCACTTGCTATAACAAGATGCATATCTCTGCTATTACTATAACAGGATGCATCTCTGCTATTTATTCTTAATGATTGATCATTTTTTTCAATGTTTAAAACCTCAACCAACAAACAATAATATGATTAATCCCCAAAACATTCACTAAATCAATATGATCACAAAAGCTTAAAATCAATGAATAATCAATATTTATAATAGTATTGTTTAACTATTATATGTTTTAAAAAAATTGGTTGAAATTTGGAAACCAATTTTATTTTATTTTGTCAAAATCATTTTTTATTTTTATTTAAAATTCATTTTTAACTATATACCTATATATTCAACACTAAAAAACAAAAATATTCATATTATAAATAAAATTTATAACTCCAACAAATTATTATCTAATAAAAAATATATCAAACACAACTCCAAAATGTATAACAATTAAATTAATTGATTAAAATTCGAATCATAAATACGCCGTTAGAGTCTCTAAGAATGACAAGGTTGAGAATAATCATTTAAAAAGACTTTTACAAAATACATAAATAAAACAACAATGTTTTTGAATTTAATGCGAGAGGCGTGACATAATTGACGTTTCACGTGTGATAGATTTCAACAGACCCTCCATTCACTCCTGGTCTGACACGTGCTCATTAAAATACTCGGTTAACTACCGTTGCTTACCGGAGGAGTTTGGAGTGACTTATTTATAATTAGTAATTTAATCTAAAACTGAAAAAGGTCAAATACACATTATGCGTAGAAACGGAATGGCTCCGGTAAAAACATAATGGAATGGCATTTTATCAAAAAGTCTGCAGTTATTGGTGGTCAGTTTGATAACAACTCAAAGGTGAATCGTGTTATGGGACTATTAATTTTTAATGTTATAGGACTATTAATTTTTTATTTTTTTTAATTTAATTGTTTTTATTTAAATTGATGAAGTTCTAACTCAATTTTCTAACGGTCTAGTATTAAAAAGATAATGTCACTGAATTGATGCTAACATATTGTGGTAACTGTCTCTCTAAAAGCGTCGCATTCCAAAATGAAATATTTTTTCTTATTCAACTATTTTAGAAGTGCAAAAAGTACATACCCTTTCTTCCCAAGCTTCTTTAGGTCTCTTCCACCGTCCCATTTCACACTGAAGTTGATCTGCATTAATTCTTAATTGAGCGATAAGAACCTTTGCCCTCCGCAAAAGGAGTTGTCTTTAGTGCGACTTTTTGAAGTTTCAAGTGCCGGAATCCGGTGAAAATTTTTGAGGTAAAATCTTGGTTTTTGATATTCAAACTGATTTTTTGACTCTATATATGGATTCAGCACCCTCAAAAACCTCTAGAGCACTTCGATTGTGCAAAGTTAGCAATCAAACTTCTCTTTTCAAAAAATTCCTGCCGGAATTTAGAGAAATTACACCGTAAAAAGTCACCGTAAAAGCCTTCAAAAAGTCGCACTAAAAACTACTCGTCCGCAAAATGCTAGCTCCAATGTATTCTTTTTATTGGAGATCACTATTAGAAATTAGAGAGAGCAGCCATTGCACAGGAATAACACACAATAATTATTTTCTATATATTATAATCAAATGAATATATCACAATTTTTATAGTGCTGCTGAGATCCAACTAATTCCACTCTTGGAGGGAGAAGTTGAGAGAATCTCTCACCATCCTCCAACAAACCAAACCAATCCCTAATCTGTAGTATGCATCATAAATGAGGCATTATCTCAAACACCCCCCCTTAATGCCTACATTACAGAAATGGAGAACACACTAATTTAATACAAACATTTGTCTGCCCTGGTCTTCATTAACATTTGTACCCACTCTGAGATCTCATAGACAACGCTCTTTTCTCCACCATTTCGAGCTACCATTCAACCCATTTAAAATACATTTGTTTCTGACCACCAATGTTGAATTTGTAAGATCAAAGATTCTTGACACCCCCGAAGAAGAGTCTCGACACTGAACTATCCTATGGAAATATTTCCATCTGTGAAATAACCCCGAAGAATAAATTTCAACAGTCTATAGGAAAATATTCTAGGTACAGAATATGATCAGCGATCAATCCTACAAAGTGACCTTTACACACAAGGATCTCATTGTATAACCTATAACCAATGCTCTTGAAGCCCGAAGCACAACAAAATCCATCAACATATAACAAATTCACACAATCAAATTAGCCAATTGTTCTCTCAGCACCGAAGAACGTCGAGAACGACTAATTTAAATAATGCTAATTTGTTCAATAATTGGTTCTGCACTACACAAATCTCACAACAACAACAAAATTCATAATTCTACATATTAACAAGCTACACACTCCACCAACACAATTCTTCTTCGCCTATAAACCGACTTGGGACGAACTCGTCTGCCCTATCGAAAATTTTGGGATCCCTTGTGGCAAATGGCTGGTACCCGCAGAGCATCTCGCCCTTCGTCACCGCATAGAGCCCGTTGTGGGATTCGACCAAGAAATCCTCTTTGGCCAACATTTCATGGCATTTTACATAAGAATCTCGACGCTGCATGGTAAAATGTGGCTATAAATTCTTCTGCCTGCCTGTCAATTTCTGAGCGCAAACAACAATTGGAACATCTGGTGGTTGAAAGAGAAGTGAAGGGATCAGAGGACAATTCATTAGAATACGAATTAACTAAAAAATTGGAATCCATATCGCCGAAATAATGGTCATCATCTTCATCGCAGGCAATGAACTCAGGAATACTGACATTACCCGATTTGGAATCCAATTTGTATGGTATACTCTATATTTTTTACTCACGAAATTCCAGAGAAATCCACGTTTTTCTTAATTAATTGGTCTGCAAATAGAATGGATAACTTCCATTTCCTGAACAGGAAAATATCCCGTGACAAATATCCTGTGACAAATAAGTCTATAAAACATGAAACGTCCACGTCCAAAGATACCATTGACCCATATCCATTACAAATTCAATGTTCCTTGTATAGTATATATCTATCTATATATTTTTTCAGTGGAAAAAAAAAACAGGAGTGCTCTAAAAAAAAAACGACCATACAAATTATTTCGTCCACTGCGTGAGTCAACACTATGGTAAAGTGGCTCAGCTGATTGCGTTCGAAGAGGAGAAGCATGGTTTATACGTGTTGAGGCAGGACGGAAAGAGTACACGGGCACTTATTCAACACGTTGCCTGCTTTGTTCAACCATATAATTGATTCGACTCAGGTGGTCATGGATTTCACGACTTCCTTCAACGATCCATGCACGTTTACAGCAACAACAAAATTCTTCTCGTATCGCAATGAACACACAGCACATTAATAAAAAACTTCACACAACAAACACTTTATTCACACAGCTCTCACATCTTCCTGGGTACTCCCATGAGGGATTAAGCCCAGCCAAGCTCTGATACCATATTAGAAATTAGAGAGAGCAGCCATTGCACAGGAATAACACACAATAATTATTTTCTATATATTATAATCAAATGAATATATCACAATTTTTATAGTTCTGCTGAGATCCAATTAATTCCACTCTTGGAGGGAGAAGTTGAGAGAATCTCTCACCATCCTCCAACAAACCAAACCAATCCCTAATCTGTAGTATGCATCATAAATGAGGCATTATCTCAAACAATCACAAGTGGGATTGAATTCATGAACATAATACTTCTTCTTTCTACCCAACTCTTTTCCACATATACTCTTACGGAACTTCTCCAGCACAAAATTCTTTAACTCCTTGCTATTTGTGGGACATGCTATTTAGTGAGTTTAAAGGTGAACAAAATTGTTTTTAATGGGATTTTTTGGTTTGTGGAGTTTTGGTTAAACAGTGATGACGCGGGCTGTTATAGCATTTATCACAATTTCATTTCCATTCAAATTGGAGTTTCTGGTATAGAAATCTAGTGGAAAATTTTTAGGTGAAAACTTGATTTGTTTTATTTAAATTGGTTTCTTAATTGTATATAGACTAAAAAGACTTAAAGAAATTCAATAAATTCCAATCAAATTTTAGAAAAATTAAACAAAAAAAATAAACTCCAATAAAAACTCAAAAAATACAACTCCAAAGTAAACCATAAACCGTCTAGCTTTTGAGGAGACTAAGTCTTACTCGAAATCCGTACAACAAAATCAATTAAATAGTAGTGGGTGAACAAAATCAATTAAATGATAGTGGGAGGTCCTAGTTATCATAAAATTCATTAAAAACCATTAAATTCAATTCATATTCTTTTCTCATTTTACGACTCTACGCTCATGGTGGAAAAGCGAAGAAGTATTGTGCAGAGAGAATACTTGGTGTCGCTCTATTTTGAGCTCCACGCTACTGCTGGAGGAAGTGTTCCGTTAGAGAGAATCCGAGGTGTCCCACTTCCTGAGCCGACATAATAATAGCAGCAGTATTCGAAAACACTCGGCGTTGCAGAGGATTTTGGCGGACATGGACAATCTGTTGTAGCGCTGCTGCCCAATCTTTATCAATTCAATTCTTTCGAATTCGGATTGGGGGGAGGAAATTTTTTTTAAAGAAATTGGCGGGCATGGCCGAACTGCTGCTTTCTCCTTTGGATTCCCCAGGGAAGGCGGCCATCGAAACGCAGGCTGCAGGCGTGGGAATCCTCCTCCAGATCATTATGCTTGTGCTTGCATTTATGATCGGCCATGTCTTGCGCAGGCACAAATTCTACTATTTGCACGAGGCCAGCGCCTCTCTTCTGATTGGTACGGGATTCGAACACTTGCTTGCAAATGGATTTATAAATCTCTTACCTAGCATTTTATTTTGTTTGTAGCATTTTGTACCTAGCATTTTTTTTGTTTGTAGCATTTTGTACCTATACTCTGCTTTGAAACGTGAGCTGAATTGTACTTTTATGAATGCCAACCAAGCGGCCATGGTTTGAATTCCTTCGAGTCATTTCCATTTGCACGCATGAAATGAATATGCCCTAAGAATGAAGGCAAAGTTAGATTCGGCCGTTATGGTATTGGAATTTTCTGGTTACACCGAAGGGTTTTTCTTTGGCTGGTTTGGCTACTTGTCACGACCTATTTTCTTGGCACTATGCTTCTCTTATTACTTTCAACGCATGCCCCAGTGTCGGGTGGTTGTTGGAATTTGGTGTCGATAGGGAAGTCATTGCCATTTGTACATACGAGGTGGCGAGGTCGAATCTTCCTGGCGGACCTTTTTTATTATTTTCTCCCACTGGATAAACCGGGCAGCGACTGAATTGTTGGTCAGTCTTGTGACTTGGGATCCAGCCCCATGGCTACACAACTTAGTGTAAAATCTAGATTAAGCTTTTCAACTTCATATATTTATTGCATAATCATACAAGTTGCCCTGTCTTGCGTTGGGCATGTCCACATCGGACAGCCTAATGTGTCTTGGGTTGGGTATGTTGTTGGTCAGTCTTGTGACTTGGGATCCAGCCTCATGGCTACACAACTTAGTGTAGAATCTAGATTAAGCTTTTCAACTTCATATATTTATTGCATAATCACACAAGTTGACCTGTCTTGCGTTGGGCATGTCCACGTCGGACAGCCTAATGTGTCTTGGGTTGGGTATGTTGTTGGCCAGCCTTGTGACTTGGGATCCAGCCCCATGGCTACACAACTTAGTGTAGAATCTAGATTAAGCTTTTCAACTTCATATATTTATTGCATAATCATACAAGTTGACTTGTCTTGCGTTGGGCATGTCCACGTCGGACAGCGTAATGTGTCTTGGGTTGGGCATGTCCACGCCAGACAATATGACGTGTAAATGACAATGACGTGTAAAGTGCCACGGGTTGTATGTCCCCCAAAATTTTCAGTCGATACTATTTTCTTTCTATGCACTAATATAAACAAATAAAAAGTAATGTGTCCAATAGTTACGAGGAAGGTGTTTCCTTTGCGGGGTTGGGTTGGGCAAACGGTTAACCCCATCCAATTCCCCCGCTACATTTTCGTTGTTTTCTGTCGAGTAAGAAGAAAGTGACACGTGGAAATCTTTTGGCATGATTGCCATCCCCTTCACTAGTACAAGGTTTGAGTTTCGTTTACTTTATCGGAGGAAGGGACAATGACAAAACTGCTCTACGATGAGTAGTGGTTTATAGAGTAAAAAAAGATCAGTGAAAACTTCTACTTGATATTGTTGAAAATGCAGCAAGAAATTCCTAATTTAATTTTTTCTTGAATTAAAATATCAGAAAATATCAGAAAAAAGGCCCATAAATCTCAATAGAGATGACAGTTGGAATATAAGCAGGTGTTGGATCCCTGCCTTATATTCTTAATCCTCTTTCTTTCTTTCTTTCTTTTTTTTTCTTTTATATATATATATATATATATATATATATATATTTTTAATATTTTTCTTTATCTCTATATATATTTATTTATTTATATATATTGATTATATAATTATAATAATATAATATTTAAATTTTGAATAATCAATTAACTTTATTCTTTTATTTTTTATTTTTTAAGATAGAATTTCAATATAATAATATTATTCTTTTATTTATTTTTAAATTTTTTTAAGATAGAATTTTAATACAATAATATATAATTTTAATTAAATAATATTTGTTTTGAAAATTCGATTAACGATATTAATAAAAATAAAATTTGCTATTATTTTGAATATTCAAACTAGCCGTTTCAATTTGTAATTAAATTTGTAAATTAAGGGAACTATTTTATTTCTAGTTTTATATTTATTATTATTATTATTTAATTATTTAATTATTTATTCATTTTATTTTTAAAGATTTACAATAAAATAATGTATAATAATCAATTGAAAAATAATAAATAAATATAAATTAAAAATAATAATAATAATAATAATAATAAATTAAATTAAATTAAATAATTAAACTATAAAATTGAAATTTATTTCTATTTATAAAAAAATTTAATTTGACTTTTAATTTAAATATTCAAACTAGCCGTTTTTTATTTTTTAATTATTGAACTAACCGTTTTATAGTCAAACTAGTTGATTTTAACGGTTTTCTTTCCTCTCCTACATCTATTTAAACTTAACGACTGATCTGATCTCTCACCTAGTCCTGATGATGAACCACACTGGTTGGTTCGAAACGCGTCGACTTTGTTCATGATAATGTGATTTTTACCGAAAGATTTCTTCCTAAATCACTTAGTTTAGTTAATTCAAGTTGTGGGCTTAACTTGAGTTATGTACAATGATTCCTAAACAATAGGAGCTTAGATTGAGTTAATTTCAGTTGTAACAATTTAATTCAGTTAAATTGAGTTAAGGTCAATTAAACTAGTTCCAACTGTTGGAAGAACCAGTGGGAGGTCTAGTAGTGGGGTGCAGCGTTAGTGTTTAACCAATTAATTCATTAATCAACCTAAATTAACTCATGCATGCATGAAATTTGAGTTACCCAGTTGAGATTGGAGTTCAAGGGCAATGTACTATCAGTTGTAGAATTTTTCAAGTTGTACAGGTGGTGCATGCAGTGAAAAAAAGGCCTAAAGGAATTGTGCAATTCGCAATGAGCAATTTACCTTATTAATAGGGGCTAATCCTCATCAAACAACGCAAGAAAATAGGAGCTTGGGAGTTAGGAAAATTGGCTAAGTGTTGGCCAAAGTCAGTTAGTCGGGCAAAGGATAGAAGATTCTTGTGCACGTTGTGCTCAAGTTTAAGCAGACATGTTGTATTCATCCAAATTCTTTGATTAATGTAATACATATAGGAAGGAGCTTTGAGTAGTTGTTTTCCACTAGATAAATCTTTGTGTATGTGTGTTAAATCATGATGCATGTTTTTTATATGTGTTCTTGATCGTGAATTTACTTTCTCGGATGAGTAAAGTAGATTTGAGTCTTATGTTTTAGTACATTACATGAATAGTTTCGAATCTACATTAAATGTGTACATTTTATCAGAGCTAAATTCGCAATAGAGAAGAGATTTTAAAGTTGTCTTTGCAGGAGGATCGAATTTGCACGATCAATTTTTCAGAGCTAAAAGGATGACTTTCTATGGACTAAGGGTCGAATATGCCCTTGATGGAAGCTCGAATTATGTTGCTTGGAAGGACCGCATGGAGGCAGTGCTAGAAGATAATGGGTTGAAGGAATTTGTTAATAGTGACATCCTAAAGCCAGCAACAACGAATAATCATATTCTAGCAGAATGGAAGAAGTGTGTAGCTTGGGCAAGGAGAATCATATTGGAGGGAGTACGAGACCATATTGTCTCAAATCTCCAGATGAAAGAGAATTTGTATGTAATGTGGCAACCATTAACAGATTTGTTCCAGAATAGTAGCGACCAGTAGGAAATTGGCTCTCAATGACAAGCTTCAAAGCATCAAGATGCAAAAGAATGACACAATTCTACAATACCTCAACAGGTTTACATAGTATTGTGATGAACTTGGTGGGGTCAGTGTTACTGTCCCTAAAGAAGACTTGGTAGATCTAGCTCTTTTAGGCCTTCCCAAGAGCTTGCATAGTTATCAAGATTCAGTAAATGGTGGAGAGAAACTACCACAGTGGGAGCGGTTATGGTCTGATCTAGTGCAGGAAGAAATAAGGTGAAGTAACAGGGACGGGAAGAGGACTTTGAATTAGTCAACAAAGGAAGTAAGGTCAAGGGGAAGAATTCCCAAGGTGAGGATAATTCCAACCAAGAGGACAAGCAGAAAGAATCAAGTGCTTTCACTGTCATGAATTAGGCATAATGCCACAAAATTTCCACAGAAGTAGGCAAGCAAGATGGAGCCCGCAGTAGCAGCAGCAGGTGAATCTCTAGCTTCACAATTCGAGCTTGATTTTACTCTCATTGTATGCATGGCAAGCACAGTAATGGGAAGCATGTGGTATCTGGATAGTGGTGTCTCGTTTCATATGGCAGGGCATAGAGATTTCTTTAGTGACTTGGAGGAGAAAGACCTCAAAAAAAAAATTGAGTTTGGAGATGATGGGAGGTATAGCGCGACCGATATCGGTACAGTTACTTTTCATAAGGAGTCTGGCTCCCCTCTCATGCTCAAGGATGTGATGTTTGTTCTTGGACTAAATAAGAATCTTGTTTCTGTTGTGGTGTTGGAAGACCGTGGCTACAATGTGATATTTAGCAAAGGAAAGACATTCCTAAGACACATTGCCACAGGATAGGTGAAGCAGATCAGTGTTTGAGTCAAGAACATGTATGCAATTGAGGTAGAAGATGCATGCAAAGCCTTGAGGAGAAAATCAAAGGTTAGAGACTTGGTGGCTGAGAGGGAGCATGATCGACCTCTCAACTTGCAACCTCAGAAGCAGTCTTGGGAAGTTGTGGAACAGCCATAAATGGAGAAGCAGAGAAGAGGCAGAGTCGAGACATCCACTAAAGCAGAGACCTCCAATAGGGAGAAATTTTGAGCGAAGTGGGTAGAGCAAGCACATGCATTCGTACCTCCAGGTTTGAGGTGGGGCGATGTGAAGCAATAGTCCCAAGAGTGCATAAATTTTGGCAGGGTCCATTGAGGTGTTTTTGTCTCATGGATCATTACCTTGCTATGGGGGCCCACAGTATTCAGTATCAGGAGGATTAATGTCAGATAGATATTGAGGAGTGCAGAGACGAGTTGACAACAGAGCAGGAGGCTTAGTAGCAAAGTCAACAGCAGCATAGTTTTCCCAATAGACAGTTACAAACATAGTTGATTTAGTTGCTTTCTTTTTATACTTTTATGTTGCAGATGTTGCAGTAGCAAAAAAATAGTGAGAAGTGTTGCATGCAATACATTCCAAAGGTGTTGGATCGGGGTAGATGTGAATCCCTTTCTTGCTAAGAGGGAGTGTTGAAAATGAAAAGAGAAATTCCTATTTAATTCCCTTGAATTAAATTAGGAGAAAATCGAAATTCCACATCACAAGACAACTTGAATGAGTTAACTGAGTTGTTATCACTCAGTTAGATTCGAGTTTTGGGATTAACTTGAGTTGTGTACAATGATTCCTAAATTTTAGGAGCCTAGGTTGATTTAATTTCAGTTGTAACAATTTAATTCAGTTAAATTGAGTTAAGGTTAGTTAAACTAGTTTCAACTGTTGGAGGAACTAGTGGGAGGTCGGTTAGTTAAACTAGTTTCAACTGTTGGAGGAACTAGTGGGAGGTCTAGCAATGGGGTGCAACTTCAGTGTTTAACCAGTTAACTGATCAATCAACCTAAATTAACTCATGCATGCATGAAATTCTAGTTACCCAATTGAGATTGGAGTTCAAGGGAAGTATACTATCGGTTGTAGAATTTTCCAAGTTGTACAGGTGGTGCATGTAGTAAAAGGAAGGCCTAAAGGAATTGTGAAATTCTCAATGAGAAATTTCCCTAATTAATAGGGTTTAATTCCTCATCAAACGGCACAAGGAAATAGGAGATTGGAGGCTAGGAAAATTGGCTAAGTGTTGGCCAAAGTCATCCAGTCATGCAGAGGATAGAAGATACTTGTGTAGGTTGTGCTCAAGCTTGAGTAATCATATTGTATTCATCCAGATTCTTTGATTAATGCAATACAGATAGGAAGGGGTTTTTAGCAATTGCTTTCCCCTAGATAAATCTTTTTATATGTGTGTTAAATCGTGATGCATGTTTTTGTTGTGTTCTTGGTCGTGAATTTGCTTCTGCAGATGAGTAGAATAGATTTGAGACTTATGTTTTAGTACATTACATGAGCAGTTTCAAATCTACATTAAAATTCTACAGATGTGAGGCAAGATGTTGTAGTGCTTTCATCGATCGAAATTTTTTCATTGTTGGTATTGAACCTCGCTTGCCTTAGTCTCGAACTATCCAAAAACTACTAGAATTACTCTATTTTTATCAGGAATGGTTCTCCGAGAGGTGTGTATTTCTCATATGTTATTTGAGTGAACTATTCAGGAGTTGCTCTTCATTTTTATCAAATATCGGGATCAAATCTATTGCTTCCAAACTATGTTTCTAACAAGAAATGGTTTGTACTACATTGTAATGTTGGCTATGGCGATTGTACTACCCTTCAAACAAGGGGAAGAGGGAACAAATCTACAAACATGAAGGAGCGAGCCTAAACTAAAGGGTTTGAGTCTATTGGCTTCCTTCTTCAGATGCATTATCCTCTTCGATCCATCCCTGTTTAAGAGATTGATGGATGATTCTTTGGATGCCTTCTCTCTGTGGGACTACACTCCCTCTTCCCTCCTCTCTAAGGATGCCCAAATTGTCGCTAACGCACACGTCCATTGGTGGGAGAGCTCTAATGCGCACATTATTTAGGTTGACCTTCTTGGTAACTATTCATTACAAACATTTGCTCCCTTAAGTCTTCAGTTTCTCTTTGTTTGATTTTGCAGTTTCGAGGGTATGATTTTCACTGATTTGATTTTTGTGGTGTGTGAAGGGGAAACAAAGGACGATGTGGAGATTATCGCACAGGACAGGCCGGTTTTGCAGATAAGCTCACAGAATATGATGGTGGAGCCACCTAGTGGCGGGAGGTGTCGCAAAGGGGAACGGTCCCAGGTGGGATACTTGAGGCAGATCCAATTGCCTTCTCATGCCAATGTTGAGCGGCTCAAGGCGGAGATGGAGAACAAGGTTCTTACTGTCACGATCCCAAAAACATCCAACTTGTTGTTCTTACTATATCTAGAGCACTCTTATGAGAATGATTTATTTTTCGGAGTGTTTTGACAACATGTAGTTGAACCTCCTTGTAGTTGGCTCGAAGGCGAAGAAACCAACAAATATTTTTCTTTTATTCTTCACCCAATATCAGCCTTCCATGGTGCACCTCATCTCTGATATTCATTCTAACTGATAAAACCTACAACATTAGCACTGATAAGAATTTTGCTCACCTCCAACAAATAAGATTCCAAATCACATGGACTGTATGGGATGCTTGTCAATCTTGTGTATACACCAGAGGAAAATGTTACTTTGATGATTTTAGTTTTGAGTATAGTCTTTATTCTAAATATTCTAATATGTATAATTATGAATTTATTTATATTTGTAGATCTAATGATGTTCGCAAGTGGAATTGTTCTAGTGAAAATCTCCAAAACTTGTTTTTATTTTGCCATTTCACAATTTCTATCAACTTTATGTTATTTTCTTCAACGGTTTATGTTTCCTCTCATAAATCAATCTCAATTAAACTAAGGATAGATTTAGGAATAATAGTAGGAAATTGTTTTTATTTAATACTATTCATTACAAATACATATATTTAATTAGAATCATTTTTCTCATAATTAAGTTGTTCAACATTATTTGCAACGACGTTTTCCACACAGTGTGGTGATTTTATCATAGAAGTGGTTTCTTGCATTAGTGATTTGTCATCGATGTTGTTGTGAGACAGATGCTAGTGATGAGGAGAAAACCATTCTAGAGTTTATGTACTCTCATGACTCTACGCCTCCCTCTGTGGAGAATTTCGTACATTAATATTCCTCATTAGTACCTACCATATATTCTTATGCACAGATCAGAGCTTACACAAACAATTTAGTCGCCCAACTTGGAAAATGAGGTTTTGGAACATTTTATAAAGACAAGATTTTGGGTGGACTCCCAATAGCTATCAAAGTTTTGGATGAATCGAAGCATAGCTAACAAAAATTCATTCTAGAAGTGGCTATAGTGGGGAGGACCTATCTTGTTAACCTGGTGTGAATTTTGGGTTATTGCTCCAAGGGATCCAAAAAGAGCTTTAGTTTATGAATACATGGTTAATGGTTCCCTTGACATATATGTCCACGAAGATCCAAAAAATCAGTTGGATTGGAAATTGGTGTACTCTATTGCATTGGAAGCATTTGAGGCAAGGTAAAGGACATAATAAGCAAGAGTTTACATGGGAATTCAGGAAGAAGGCATTAGCACTTGATATTCCATTAAACACACAGGAAACTTTGTTAAAATATATTGGAATTTTGCATCTTTATTTGCAACATACATTGCTTATGTTTAATCCAACTGACTTTGATGAAGTGTGTGTACAAGCCATTCATATTGAAGCGGGGGGGAGACCGTTTTAGTCAAACTTTTCAAAGAAGACAAGGGAAATAAATCAGCAACAACTAAGAACGAATGAGAAAGGCCTACGTGTACTCATTATTAGAGGGTTGGACATGATGAATCTAAGTGTTGGAAGCTTCATATGGAACACAAGCCAAAGATTTTCCTAAAGAAGAAGGGTGAAATGAAAGTTAATGCTGCAGTCCAACAAGATTTGGGATCTGACTCTGATGATGAAAAGAAGATAACTACTATGGGTCTCACATGTAATCCTTCTGAAGCTACTTCTGGTTCTACTTGTTCTGCATCTTCTTCAAATTCTAATAATGTGGTTGAAGATAAGAAGAGGATTGAATTGTTTCACATAAGTATAATATCCAAGCACACTAAAATTGACACATTATTTGACAATGGATCACAAGCAAACTTAATATCTGAGCAAAAAGTAAGGAAATTGGAATTGGAAATTAGGAATCATCCAAAACCTTACCCTTTAAGATGGTTAAAGGAAAACACTCATATGCATGTCACAAAATAGTGTCGATTAAAGTTTACAATCACAACTAATTTTGTTGATGAAGTTGTTTTAGATGTGATTCCTTTGGACATATGTGGAGTTGTGCGGTGTAGAGGTCACATATTCAAACCCTATGAAATCATTTTATTTAAAAACACAACTCAATGTAGGAACTAGTTGAGATTGACTTGTTCTCCACCAAGATCCAATTCTTGCAAGGTGCTTGCAAAGTGGATAGCTAATGTGTCGAAAATATGAGGTTGGGTGCAATTTCCATGTGACAAAATATTACATAAATTAATAACTCAATTATATGTATTCATTTTGTTCCCTAAAAATAAAGATTGAGCTAATATTTAATAATTATTTTAATTATTCCTTGCATTTAATTTTATGTATTACTATTTAATTTTTATTTTCATTTTGTTTAAAGGTTTCTATTAATTAAATATTATTTTGAAATTTCTAAATAAATTTTACAAAGTTCATTAAAGTTTTGAAAAAATTAAATATTAAACTAAATATTTAAAAAAAAAAAAATTAAATATTTACGAAAATTAATCGTCATTGTATAAAATACCAAACCAAGTATCATAACATTTAATAAAGAGTATACCTATCAAATCTAAATATTTATGCTTGGTAATTTATTTTTACACCTCACCTTTTTAATAATTATTTTTACCATATAGTTTTACTAATAAAAATGTACAAGACAATAAATATGGTCATTCATACATTTTATTATATTATTTTTAATTTGACGAAGAGAAGAAAGAGAAAATCATTTTAAACTAGAACTAACGGCAATGCTTGATAACAACAACAAATCATTAGAAAATAAAATAACCACACTCAAATTGAACTCCAAGAAACGAAAGGTAAAATTCAAGAAATAGAACATAGTAAACAATTAATGGTTGAAGAAAATGACACCTTGAAAAGCGAGATTAAAAATCTAAAAGAACAATTGCATAATAACTTAGGCCTAAATAACACAGAAAATAACTTAGATATTAAACTCATCAAAAAGGAAATTAATAAAATAATTGTTCTCGACCATGAGCACCACAAACGAGCCTTAAATCTTATAGTTGTGGGTATAGAAGAACAAAACAATGAAAACACATTAGAAATGGTTAAAGAACAAATAAAAACGAAATCTCAAATTGAAACAACTTATTTCACGAAAGAAATAAGGGTCGGAAAGATACTTGAGCTTAAACACAGACTCATTCGTATCAACGTCAGTTGTCATGAACATAAACTAGATATACTCAAGAAATCCCCAAGCCTAAAAGGAACATGAATCTTTATAAATGAAGATTTCATTCCAGAAGACTAAGCTGAACTTAGGAAAGAAGTCCAAAAGGTCAAGGATGCAAGAAAGGTCGGGAAATGGGCAATCATTAGGAATAGGAAAGCTATTATTAGAGATAGTCTCAAGCATGAGTGATAAATAGGGATTTGTCTCAAGCTTGAAAGCCAAGGAAAAGAGCTAAAGGACAATTTGGTTTTAGGAGACATCACTCGACTATTGACCATCTGGTCACTCTTAGAATCATTGTGGAGGAATGTCACAATAGTAAAGCCGACCTCTTATGTTTCTTTGTGGACTTTAGAAAAGCTTTCGACATTGTTCCTCGGGATAAACTTTGGGAGAGACTTAATGAGATCATGGTCCCTCCTGAGCTGAGGATTGTTGTGATTTGTCTCTACGAGACTGTCACTGCCAAGCTTAAGACCAATGAGGGGTAGTCTAAATACATTAAATGCAATATCAGAGTTAAGTAAGGGTGTCCCCTATCCCCTACCATTTTTGGCATATACATCGATAAGCTAGAGGAGTGTATGGAATCTGCGGGGTGCAAGGGCACCGAGCTTGTTGATGTTCTCATTAATCTTCTCCTCTATGTCGATGATATCGTTCTTCTCGCAAAAAGCCATGATGACCTTGACAAGCAGCTCCAGATTCTTCATGCCTACTGCTCCAAGATGGGTATGACAGTTAATACCGACAAGACTAAAGTCATGATCATTAAATCCAAAAAGATCGTCCATGGTAGTTTCGTGTATAATAACTAGTGCTTAAGGCAGGATTATTGTTATAAGTATTTCGGCATTGACTTCCCTCATCATCTCGATTGGAATTATAACATTGAGAAAAGGATTATTAGGGGTTGTAAAGCTTATTATGAGCTCGAAAACAATTGTAAGTTGATCGATCTTTATATTTTCAGTAAAAAGAGGTTCATCTTTGAGACCCTTGTCACCCTTGTTGTCTTATACGGATGTGAAGTTTGGAGTTGCAGTATATCCAAAGAATAGTGGAGTCATTGATCACATTTTGAGTAAAAAGAGGTTCATCTTTGAGACTCTTGTCACCCTTGTTGTCTTATACGGATGTGAAGTTTGGGGTTGCAGTATATCCAAAGAATAGTGGAGTCATTGGTCTCAACGAACAGTAACCATCATCATCATCATCATCAATTTAATATAAAATAAATAATAACATATTTTTTAGTTACAATATTAAATTTAATTTATCTGCATAAACCATTTAGATTCTTTTTTAAATATAAATTATTTATAAATAATTTATATAGAAAATGTCTAATTTATTTATTTTTTTATGTTTTTTATATGAAAAATATTGATATTTCATTTAAAAATTTATATAATTATAATTTTTAATACAATTTTTTACATAATAATAATAATAATAATAATAATAATAATTTAATTTTTCAGAGATATAAATATGATATTACATGTAGGGCTATTTAAAATTGGGTTTTATGATTACTATGTAGCATAATACACATGGGTTTGGAGATTTTAAACTCCATAAACATTTAAATTAATCTAAAACAGTTATCAATTATATGGTTTTTGAGGTTTTTAAATCTTAACATTTAAATTAATCTAAATTAGATATCAATTACTTTTTACATAAGAAGCAAGTACAAAACAACGCTGCATATTACACTTGTTTTTTAAGATTTCTATTTTTAGTTTTATATTTTTAACGTCTCATAAAAATTAATATTATATATTTTTTTTTATGTTGGGTCTTAAGCTATGGTTTTTGATATTCTTAATCTCGTTAACTTCTTATTTGTTTTCTTTTCATTTTTATTATTTTTGTTTTTTATATATTTTTTCATTTTATAATATTTTCAGTTTTCAGTTTTATTATTATTTTTATGTTTTCTTTAACATTTCAATTAGTAAAATGTCATTTCTTTTCTTTTTTATCTTAAATTTTCTATTTTTATGACTTCTTGGAATATAATATTATATTTCTTCATTCTGTTAGGCCTTAATAGTTGCATCTCTACTATATTTATTTGTTCACTTGAATCAAACTACTATTATATTTATTTTTTCACTTGAACCAAACTATCCATCTATGTTGTGATGATGAAACCAATAAGTGGTTGGAAACTAGTAGACTTAAAAAAAAATATGTGATTTATGTTGAAGAGTTTTTGCATAAGATTTCATTTTTTATTATTAGTCCTTGAGAATGTAGAACTCTAATAATCAGTTTATTTGTCAACCACTATTAGTCTTGCATTGACTAATACAACTTATAATGCATATTAAACTATAGAACTGCAATTTTTTTAATTTTTTTTAAAAACAAAGTAATACATGGTGACAACAAAAATAGTAATTAATTTTAAAAAAATAGTTCTCATTAAAATTTCAGTTGTTCCATGAATTGATAGACACGTGTAGTGGCACTAATGGTTTTTCCTATCAACATCCACCATAAATGATGTAGAGTAGGTTTCTCCATGAATTGATGTAGGTTTGTCCATGAATTGATGAACATGCAGTAATGTTTTTTCCTATCAACATCCACATCCATAATAAATGATGTAGAATTGTTTTTGGTGTTCTTAGGGTTTAACACCCTTCGGTGAATAGTAAAAACTTTTACCAAAAATAACTTAACAGATTATGGGCTAAAATAAAGCTAGATGTAATGTTAGACATGAATATTTTATTTTAATTAAATTACAAAGTAATACCGGTAAAAAAAAAGTACTCTTGTTAAAAAAAAATCAGTGTTCTTAGGGTGTAACACCTCGGACAACTACTCCTCTCCTTAGGAATAAATATCTCAGTTGGGAAAAGAGAGTGAGAGGGGTAGAGAGGAAACTTATGGCAATCAAGGAAGAGGAGAAGAGAACTTTTGACGTTGTTGAGGTAAGGCATGACACTACCACAAATAAATTCTTGAGCTGGTTGTGACCAATGAAATTTCTATACAACTATGTAAGTTTGTTAAAGTTCTGAGCAAGGAATTCTTGAGCTAGTTGGGGCTAGTGGAATTTCTGGGTAGACCAGTGTGGTCTTTGTCCAAGAAAAATTGCTCTTAAGGAAATCAGCTTGGGGCGAGCTCTAGTGAGATACCGTGCTTGTTGGTTGGAAGGAGCATCCTTACTTCCCTAGTGATTTCCTGTGGCAACCTAACTAACCTAGTTATTTCTTTCTGTAAATATATCTCTTAAACCTATTTTTTTTGTAAATTTGTTTGTGAATCTTGATAGCTGGCTATAAATAGAAACAAATGAGTAGAGATGAAATATGTTGTTTCTATTAGATATTATTTTTAAGTTATATGCTATTTTAAAGTAGGAAGACATTGTTTGTTTAAAGGACTTATAACTGTGTGTGAATCCAAAATTGAAGTGTGATTATATCGCTTAAAATTGGAATCTAATATAGGTTATGAAATAGGACTATAAAATATCTTTGCAAGAATCCAGATGATATATTGTAGACAGATGTTAATAGTGAATGTCATTTGGAATAACATTCTTAGAGGAATTTTGGGTTGATTCCTTGGCCAAGCTAAGTTAATAGAAGCCTATGAATAGTCCCTGGTTCCTAGTGAAAACAAACTAGGATGATGCTATAAAATAATAATAATAATAATAAATAAATAAATATATATATATATATATATATATATATATATATATATATATATATATATATATATATATATATATATATATATATATATATATATATATATGCAACTGTTATTTTCCAGAATAAGAGGAAGTAAGTCATTTATAAATATTGTCATGAATTAAGTAATCAAACCATACCATGAAATAGTACATAAGTAAAATGTTGTTCAAGGGTCTACATACTGCTTTGGAATATAATTTTTGGTTCGTTTAAGTAATAAAAAATGGGGGTTCCCCAGATGCAGGTGCCCAGCAATGAGAAGATGGACCACTTGGACACCATGTGGCAAGGCACTTGTCCACCCCACGCGCCTGCACATGGCCGGACACCATGTGGCAAGGCACTTGTCCACCCCATGCGCCTGCACATGGCCGCCCGCCCGCTGATAAATGCAAGATCATGGCTCCCTTAATTACCACCCTCGCCAGCTTTCACACAACGTCCTTTGGCTGATGTGCATTAACTCGGCCTCTTCCTGCATCAATGGCTCTTCAATCTGCCCTCTGCGCTCCTCCTACCTCCATTCGTCTTTCCTTTCGGCTTTGTGTGTCTGCCTCCTGCATTTCTATTCACCCTCGGCTCCTGGCTCTGCTCAGTCTCAGTGCAATTTCCCCTCTGCAAAGTCTCATTATGGGTGCTCATTTGTTGCTCCTGAAAGCATCCCCTCCCTGTCTTGAGCTTCCTCTCCCTCGCTCATCATGCCAAGGCAACATAGAATGTGTTGTCGTCGCGCGGGCGGGAGTGGCCTCCCCTCCAGACCCCCATTGTCGATGGCCATTGGCAGGGAGGTGAACCTCTCCGTGGATTTGGAAGAGCTGAGTTTGCTCGACCCTGTCAACCTCTTCGCTCAGTTTTTCCTTCATCTCCCAATAATGAAATTGTTGTTCACAAGACCTTACAAGTCAAAGGCGGTAAAATAACCTGTTGTGGAAGGAAGTAAATGTTAGGAACCAATATAGAAGAAAAAAGTTACATTAGAGTAACACAATGAGTGTGACACAACCAATACACTTACGAGCCTAAATGGAAAAATCTTGATTTATGAATACTTTGATTCAGAATATAAATACATAATAAAATGGATGTAAGTTGTTCCGAAGGGACAAGGGCGGAAAACTATACATTACGTAGAATAAGCATATTAAGTATGTTTAATGTTATTAGGATTAGGAACCTAGACTAATAAAATGTGAAAGAATTAATGATATATTCCCTTAGAAAAGAGATAGAACAAAAAAAAAAATTAACCTCCTTGAATGTGGATTGTTAGCAATTGACTTATTATAGTCTAAAACTTTAGTTCCGCATATCGTAATAATTTAAAGATGAGGACACTGATATAGCCAGTGACATCCACAAGGAAGAGAAGTGTATGAAAGTGGGTAATTGTGTGTTACAGCAGAGGGTCCAGTTTATTTAAAAAAACTCTATCAAAACCACAGAGTGACAATAAGTCAGGATAGAATATCATCTATCGAAATAGTTAAATGAATGAAAACTTGAGTCTATCTAATTAGAAGTGATAGTGATAATGGTATTTTGCTTAGAAATAATACCAAAATTATTTATAAAATGATAAGCTTAAATGCAATATGGGCAAGGTAATGTGACAGCCAAGTAGGTTGGTTGAGTCCATGAAAATGATGGACAATAAAATAGGAAGAGGAAATTCTCTTAACCCTGATTTAGAATTCATATGTACTTAACAACTTATCATGTTTACAATACATAAGTACATGTGAATTCTAAATCAAGGTTAAGAGAATTTCCTCTTCCTATTTTATTTTCCATCGTTTCCATGGACTCAAGTGCCATTGTGTTTAACGTGATTGTAAGGGGGGGAATTCCTACTAAGCAGGAAGAAGGAGTGTGGTTTGGATCAAATCAAGAGAAAGGTGTGGTCTCTCGAACTATAGAAGGTAATGTGTGAAGTGTTGTGTAATGTATGTATATACATGTGTTTGGATGTATTGTATATGATGCTATGGAAACACGACAATGTGAACAAGTGAATACAAAATGTAAAAAAGAATGTAATGGCCATGGGATCCATATGAGGCATAGAGTGGTATGAGAGATAACTAAGACTGATTGTGTTGATGTTGTAATATAAACATAAAAACATTGATTAGGTTCCCTGAAGCAATATAAGGGAATTGCAAGATTTCATGACATAAAATAATCTAGTGGGTGGGAAAAAGATTGTAGTTGGGTGATGCATCTCCGCCCTAGTTTCTGCAAGCTAATCCAATGTGCAAATGGCTATACTCGGACCAAAAAAAAAATGCATATAACCATCATCAACCACCTGCAATGCATGATGAAAAAGGGACAGAACTAAATAAATGTTACAGTATGGACTCTTTTGCATAAAGAAAATAGCAAAGCAATCCAAGGTGGGTTGATGTAGAAGTATCCTCTGTTTTGTATTTATTTATTTAATTTGGAGAATCTGAGAAAATTCTAGATTTTGTGAAGTCTTCTAGAAATTGCTTGAGATTAAGTAGTTAGAATAAGTTCAATTGTATTTATTTATTTAATTTGGAGAATCTTAGAAAATTCTAGATTTTGTGAATTCTTCGAGAAATTTCTTGAGATTAAGTAGTTAGAATAAGTTCCTAGAATTGAGAGGATTTCTCTCAACTTCCTCCAAATATCTAGGAAAGAGCTATCTCTTTGAGGAATTCAAGAGTTTTCCTCCTTCAGAATAAATTGCCATGTAATTCATTTGCAAACCCAAGTTTTTGGAGAATTTAATTATTGAATTGTTTGTTTGTTAAATTGTTCCTCTCGGCTCTGTGTCATTTTTGGTATCAAATCTGCACATGGGAATGTACATATTTCATATTAACGTATCACAATTTTATAACACCATACTTAAATGATTCAATTAATTAGGACTCCCTTCATGTATTCATTAAGTAGGATTTTACATATTATAATATTATTAATCATAGTATTATAGTATAATTAATTTTCACATCTCAACATTAGTACCCACATTATTTTTATAAACATAACTTAATTTGTTTAAATATTATTAGTTTACTATTAATAAACACCTAATCAATACATAAATGAACTAATTAATCAATATACCCTTAATGAATTAATTAATTAGGACTCCCTTAATGAATTAATGAATCAAGATTTTATATATTTTAAAATTAACTCTCATAGTATTATAGTACCAATATTTTTTATATCTCAATCTTCACATTAAAATTTATAATTATAACATAATTCATTTTAATATTTTTACTTAATTAGTATTTTTAAGTCTAGCATTAATTTATTAATTTTCATATTAACTTACCACAATTTTGTAAGGCCCTCTTTAATAACCTATCCCTCTAATAAATTATTAAATGTTTTTCAATTTACTATTAATGATGATGATGATGGTTAACGTCCACTGAGACCAATCTTTGGTCTATCGGACCTAAAGAAAAGAGTTATTTAGTTTGATTTAAGATTTTATTCCTATGCTCAAAAAGCTTGGAGAGAAGCCTCCCAGGAAGCTCACTATAATTCGACATCTAAAGGCTAGGAAGGTCGATGTGCAACAAAGATTATGAAATTGAGCTCTAATGTGGTTGTATGCGAGGCACTCTAAGAGGAAGTGATTTTCATCCTCGATGTTCATATTCTCACAGAGATGGCAGATCCTTTCCATCCATGGTGTTTTAGGAACTGTCCAACGACTTGTTTCACTATGGAGCTCATGAGAGTTCGTTCTAATATTGGCTATATTAATTTTCTTCTTTGAGCTAGTTAAAACAGAGAGATGTTTTTGATCTTCTAGGGTGGGGTTGATGACCTCCTTATAATAAATATCCTATCAATACATAATATAAAATTTAACTAATTTAATTTTTGAAATTAATACCTAATCTTATTTAAAATTCAAATATATCAGAATTTATTAAAAGTAAGTAACTCAGTAATTTTGAAACATGTCGGTTCTTTTTTTCCTCTCTTAACCCTACTTATTCCTCCCTCCATTTCTTGAGATCTCTCTTCCTCACATTTCTACCTTGATAATGAACCTCAGTAGCAGGTTCGAAACGTCAGTAAAAACGAATAAATTGATGCGATGGATTCGGAAGACACTCTACTTATCTTTGTATATGTTGGTAGGAATTTTCTACAGTTATGTCTTTCTATAAATATATCTATGAAAACTATTTATTTGGTAAATTAGTTTGTGAATCTTGGTGGCTGGCTAGAAATAGAAACAAATGAGTAGAGATGAAATATGTTGTTTCTGTTAGATATTATTTGAGAGTAGGAATCCTTTGTTTGTTTAAAGGACTGATAATTGTGTGTGAATCCAAAATTGAAGTGTGATTATATTGCTCAGAATTGGAATATAACTCATGCTAAGAAGCATGTTGAAGCCACTATATTTATATGAAAAGTATAGGTTATGGAATAGGACTGTAAAATACCTTTGCAAGAATCCAGAGGAGCGATGACATATTATAGACAGATGTTAATAGTGAATGTAATCTAGAATAACATTCTCAGAGGAATTTTGGATTGGTTCCTAGGCCAAACTAAGTAAATAGCAGCCTAGGAACAGTCCCTAGTTCCTAGTGAAAACATACTAGGAAGATGCTAATACTAAAAACAAAACAAAAAACTAATAACCATATATGAAACTACTATTTTCCAGAACAAGAGGAAGTAAATCATTTAGAAAGATTGTTCAACTCTTGAATTAATTAATCAAACCATGAAATTGTATAGAAGTAAAATGTTGTCTAGGGGTCAACGTACTGCTTTGGAATATAATTTTTGGTTCATTTAAGTAAAAAAAAGAGGGGGTTAAGTCTCGGTATAGGTCCCTCAAGGTTTTCAATCCACAAGTGTTGTTTACAGGTTATACTTGCATAATACAAATAAAGAATGAATAAGAACTACTGAAATATATAGAAATAATAAGAAAATTGTGCTCAAGAATCTAAGAGTAATTTGATAAGGAATTACGTTTCGGAGCCTCTTCCAAATTACAAACTGAAATGGCCTTTTCGAGGACTTGAAAAATAGGACAAAAATTGGGTTGATAATTAAGCCATGAGATACATGACTGAGCGTGTGAAAATTAATGAAGGTATCTCAAGGAATTAAAAATAAAAAGGAATGCAAACTGAAAGGAACTTGGTCATTAAATGATGAGAATCATACAAATGCATATAAACTTGGTATTCTCTTTTACAAATGGAAAAATAACAACAATAACCTTATGTATTGCAGGCAGTTTTAGTAGTATGACTGCTTAAGTGGCTAAACAACAAGAAATAGCACCTCAAACCCAATGTCCAAAACAGACTGTATGAAATCTAAACAATGATAAATATATATAAACATAAATGGTAAGTGCATCCAGAGCATTAAACAACCAGTAATATGTGTAGAATACATAACATTTAACTTAACAAGAAAGTACAGAAGTAATCAACCATTGCATATGTGAAGAAATTCAAATTCTAGTAATGGGATAATTATCATTGTCAGCAACATTTCTCAAGTAATAGACTGAACCCGTAAACTGGGTGTCATGATAGAATGTATAGATATGCGAAGAAGGAAACCTCTTAAATTCTGGTAGAAAAATGAAAGAGAACAATTGTCTTCAGAATGTACCCTTAAATTTCCTCTTAAGAAGACTATCAAAACCATTCAAAGGAAATTCATGATTGCCTTGGATGTGAGAAACTATTAAGACATAAAGCCTAAAACATGAACATAAATCTAGTTCAAAACAATGATTCATAACCTTAATCAATTGACACTCTTTGAGGAAAGAGCAAGAAACCCTGGAACCTGGAACAAAAGATATTTTCAAATGGGATTAGTTTTCGTGGAACCAAGAAACGAACCACAGTAAGGAAACATCCACAGATTGACCAAATCTCTCACCTGTGAAGAAAAACTTAAAATTATGAAAAATATGCCACAATCGCATAAAAAACTAAATAAACACCACATCTGGAAAATATAAAATAGACCCAAACAATGAAACTTCAAAAGGTAATTGGACTCCTGGTAATAATAGAGGTTACACCTGAGTAGGTGCATCAAAGGAATTGCAAAGCACATTGGGAACTCCTGACACCAAAGAATACAAAGTGAAATTAGGGTTTTAGGAATTTGGCTTCTACGATCCATAAAATGTGTATAAAAACTTTCGTTGAAAATCACATGTAAGAAAAAAAAATTCAACGCATTTTGAACTAGCCAGTGTGGTTCATCATGAGGACAAGATGAGAAATCTAATCAAGGAACTTGTTTAAATAGATAAGGAAAGCTCCAACTAGCTGTTGTAAAATAACGGCTAGTTTGACTAGAATAAGAAATTAAATTAAATTTTATCTTATTTTATTATATTTTAATATTTTTTTAATGTTGTCTAATTTGAATATAATTTAATATTAATATTTTTTTAATATAATTTAATACTTTTATTATTTTAATACTTTTAATTATATGTTATAAAATTAAACGTCATTAATAGTTGTATGTTATATAATAGAATCTAATAAAAATTCTTATTTAATTTACTTCATAGGTAATTTTACTAATTTAAATCATAATATAATAAGGATAATAATAATAATTCAAAAGGAACAGACAAGGAGAACCGGGAGCCAGAGTTGAGGGAACGACAAGAGGGAGCACAGTGGAAGAGAAAAAGCAACTAAGAGTGAAGGGCGGGAATCCAACATCTACTAACACTCCACCCATCATCCCTGTTAAGGTTAACCAACCTCTTTTCGATTTCCAAGTCTTCCCTCAACTTGCGGTGGTGGAAATGGTCAATCCTCGCAATAACCTCAGCATCTTCAATACAAATGTGATGATTTGTCTTTTCAGCATGCTCTGCTAAGGCAGAAGATCGAGATCTACTATGTCTAAGGTCAGCGACATGTTCATGAATTCTTTGATTAATTGATCGACAAGTTTCCTCGATGTAAGGCGTCCCACAAGAGCACGAAAACAAGTAAACACCCTTACCATCCTTAGGGAAAATCGGGTCCTTAACCGATCTAAGCGAAATCTGAATGGTGCGGAGGGGCTTGAAGGTTGAGGAAACATTATGTTTCTTCAATATCTAAGCGATTTTATCAGTAGTACCTTGGATAAACAGAAGGTGAACTCCAGGTAATCGATCACAAGGATCTTTCTTAACCCTAGGACATTTTTCATATTTTTGAAAAGCTCTAAGACAATGAATATTTTTATAGTCGTTCTTACTAAAAACATTAAAGAGATGAGATTTTTCACCTTCAAAGTGGTGTTCATCGAAGATTCTAAAGGCTCTAGTGGCTAGGGTACTGAGAACCCCAAGCTTCTGAGCCAGGAAATGATGAGAATTAGCATGTAAATACTACTCAGTATGTTTCTTCTTTCTAAAGACTTCATGATAGAAAGAACCATCATCATTCCTCGAAATAAGGACATCTAGAAAGGGCAGGCTACCATCCACTTCAAATTCCATGGTGAACTTAATGAAGTCAGATTGATCATTAAGATGCTGGAAGAAAAGGTACAATTTCTCTTTTCCATGGGGCCAAACCACACAGGTGTCATCAACAAACCTTTTCCAAAGCCTAAGTTGAAAAAGGAAGGAGGAAAGGGCCTTAGATTCGAAGTCTTCCATGAAAATATTAGCCACCACAGGGGATAGGGGAGAACCCATGGCCACACCACAAGTTTGTTCAAAGAATTCACCCTTGAAACTAAAGAAGGTCGAGGTAAGACAAATCTCAACGAGATGAGCAGTATCAAGATCCGTGACCCGAGATATGACGTCAATGGCTTCCTTAATGGGAATGCAAGTGTATATGAGACAACATCAAAACTTAAAAACATGTCATCTGGATCCAATTTAATGTCTTTCAATTCATTAATAAAGGAGGATGAGTCTTTGACAAAGGAGTCGGTTTGAAACGCATCGACAAAATTTTCTTACATGTGATTTTAATCGAAAGTTTTTATACAAATTATGGTTTGTTACATAACTTTATCAAAGTTGTGGAAATTTGCAGAGGAAGCCAAAAAGTAGTATTACCTGGTATGGCAACGCATGTCCCATGTGCCAGCGAAACCCTAATATTAATAGTTTCGTCCTCCATAATATCTAAACATCATAACAACGAGAAATGAACCGCCTATATATACTCTGAAAAACAAAGGATGGGAGAAATGTGAGGGTGGCTACAGGATTTGAACCTCACCAAGGAGAAAATTGGTAGAATCTTAGTTGGGTGAAGAGTTTTAGAGCCACTGCAGCGGAATGGAAAAGTGACAATGCCAGCAGGGGACTTGAGACGGAAGCGGTTACCACTAACTTTCCCATCAAACCTACACCGTCTAATCGAAAACCCTTGCTCGAATGGATGGGATTAGGACAACTACACCCTAGAGATTGACCAATGAAGACAACCGGTGAGACTATCAGTCTCTAGAGGGTTCTCGAGAGCGAGGTTTACAAAATCCAACATCTTGATTTATGTTATAAGTTAAAAGAGCGCAAAGACCATAGGAATCAAATGATCGCATAATTATGTTATAAGTAAATGAATGAATAACCTTAGCACTAATGTAACCATGAAGTTAATATACGCCAAGGCTAATTTTCTATGCCACGGTTATAATCTTTATAAGTGTTATGCGGACAATAAAAACAACAAATAAGAAGATTAATCATAATCTATTATTAACATTGCTCGTTGGTATATGATAATTGAAATAAATGTAAAGTAAGAGTATTATGACTGGTGTAGTAATTACAAATTTTAATGTCCTTTGAATGAGTTAATGGCGGATGATATTCATTAAGTTAAAAAAAATGCGGGTACGTTATAAAAGGCGCACAACCCCGTGCTTAAAAAAATATTTACATGTGCTAGTGGATGTTACATACGGACAATATATACCTAGGGGAGTAATGAGAAACCTTGCTTGTTATGATTGGTTAGCTAGTGAACCGTGTCTGACATGGAGAAAAGTGAGTGGAGAGGCATTATTGTCATCACTTGCACACGTAAGGAAGTAAATGGAGTGGCATCATCGACATCATCTACGATGGAATTCCAAATGCAATAGAACTGTAGCCATGCTCGAGTACATATTGGGTTGGATGGCACTATAAAAACTAGAAGATAAGTTAATTATCTGAGTTATTAACTATCCATTATCAATCACTAAGACTCATCAAGTTATTATATTAATTATGAGAGGATGCATGCAGTGGTTAAGCTAATTATAAGTCACTAAAGAATAGTTAACAATCCAAGTTATTAAGTATGAATCAACTAAAAATAAAAATTAACTAAAACTAAAATTGCATTTACTGCCTAAAAGATTAATTCAATGTTTATTTAGTAATTACTAGAAATACTAATAATGAAAGAAAGCAGACAGCAGATCATTCGTCCAGTGGAAATAGGTAAATGGATGAGTATATCAGAAATTATTAATGCATTCTAAAACTGGAGAAGCTCTCACATGGGAAGAGGGCTTGGTGGGAGTAATATTTGTGGATGTGGAAGAGAAAATGTAATTGAGGATTGGACTAAGCCTTCAAATATATTTTGACAATGAATTACATTCATATTTTCACACCATTTACACACATACATCATCTGCAACCTACCTGGCGCAAGGCACATAACATGATGTGTTTGACTGTGTACATTCATCCTCCACATTACATTAATAATTAGTGGTTTCCCACTAATTTTTGTTTGAGATCGAGATGTTTATTACTGGTTATCTTACCATCCAGAGTAGAGTTTTAGTTTTAAATTTGGGCATTTTTTTCACCTTGATACTTCAGGAAGTAACTGGAGCAACATCATCGATGTCATTTGCAATGGAATGTCAAAATCACAAGAATTATAGCCATGTTCGAATACATTGTGGCTTGGGTGACGCTTTCCAGCGCAATATGGTAGAGATGTTGTAATGTAATGCTTAACATTTTGACTAAGTCAAATTACATTATATATATATATATATATATATATAATGTAATTTGACTTAGTCAAAATGTTAAGCATTACATTACAACATCTCTACCATATTGCGCTGGAAAGCGTCACCCAAGCCACAATGTATTCGAACATGGCTATAATTCTATATATATATATATAATAAAAAATAAATGTAATGTAAACATTTTAGCTCGATCGATATAAAATAAATATAAATATAACGAAATAAAAATAACCCTATACAAATAAAATAGTATAAAAATAAAAATGACCTATAGTATTGACCCATAGTTTTGAGAATCTATGGTATTTACCCATGATATTCATGTGGAACATAGTCTAAAGAGGGAATTTAAACAAGCTTAGATCCATTTTACCTCTCGATCTACCAAGTGCCAAGAGGGATCAAATCTCTTGGTATGCAAACCTATTTTAGAGTGAAAAGAGATTTGATCGCTCTCGGTGCTTCGTAGATGCAGAGATCTAGAGTGGTTATATTTACGCTAATAGGAATTTTCTCTGTCGTCTTGTGGTGTGCAAACACTGTTCACCCTAGCCAATGAGGAAGCTTCATTTTCGTCATTCACACCTATCAAAATTTTACATGTGGCCATTTCTCAATGCTCTTGTTTCAAGGTCCTTCTTGTGTTGACTTTAGGTTTGAAGGCCATGCTAACCTCCACAGCTTCTGCAGATGATGTTCCACAACCTTCGTGGACTGAGTTCCCCTTCATTCACCCGGTTGAGAAGGAAAGAAGACACAATCCTCGATGTTTTTATTGTTCTGGAATTGTTTCTCCAGATTTTAAAAAAGGAACCTACATTCGTTGGGACGCCTGCAATTTTTCTCACAATGTCCTTGAATTCTACCTTCATCCTACTCGGTAACGGACCTAACCTTTTAAAGATGCGCAGAGGTCTAAATGAAAATTTTGATTCTTTGCTCATACTCTACAACTTCGCCTAGTGTCGGGGCTTTGATCTCCCAACAATAGAAGCAATATGGCATTGCATGTTGCCTCTGCTCTGAAGAATTATTATCTGGCAACCTCAGTAACATCTTATGATGGATCGTTGCTTCGACAAGCACTGGAAGGAGTCGTGAGTTCTAGTCCCCTCAGTGGATCTTTGATTTCTGCCCTGAATTAAACATTGGTGGGGCATTTTCAGTCACCTCCGCTTCTGTCTCCACCATTGTCACTATTTGCATCTTTGCCTCTGTCACCTGAGCCTAGTTGGTCCAATACTTATAGAGTTGGTCATTAAAAGGTTTCTTGGGTTCTAAATAGATTTTGTTCACGGGTTTTCTATATTAATCCATTGGGTGTCATAACGCTGAGCTTTGCATTCAACGAAGCTTTATAACGCCTTCCGAGCTTTCATTTCATTTGTTAAGGATTGGACCATTCAATGCCCTTCACAAACACCCTTGCCTTTAAAACTTATATATTTGGATACCAAATTGGCGATTGCTTATGCTTGCTTTGATATATAATTTGACCATTTGTAATTATGCACTCATCGATCCCTGATACTCTTGGCCTTGAAAAAAGACAGATCTTTTCAGTCATGGCACCCCTCACAAGTGGGATGGAAAGAGGAGTATGTATCGAATGACCATGGTAGCAGAGTGGTCCACTAATATCTCGAGGACCAGAATGGGAATGCAAAGCTCATGGTGTTTGGGACAGAAAGGAGCCTGAGGCACATGCTTATGTGGTCTAAGAGGAGTTTTGACATCTAACAAACAACTGCAAGGCAAAGACATCCTCTTCAATGAAGTGGAGATCAAGAAGAGAGGTGGTGGATTGGTCGGACTGTCTATCAATGTGCCTATAAATGTGGTTATTCCTTTAGCCCTTTTTTATACCGTTTTTGCAAAGAATGTTTTGAATAATATGAAGACTACAATTTTGATTCTCAGGCTAGCGCGATTGACTCCTTGATATATATATACTTTCCTTTTGCTGAAATAAAAGTGGTATGTAAACAACTTCAAACTTTCAAGCAATTCTTATATCATTTTTTTATTCATTGTCATTAGAAAACTCTTTAAATTACTTTGGATCTCTTTATTATACCGTATTTTGATATAATAGTGATGTTATTTGGGACTCCATGTTTTTCACTCTAGCTTTCTTCTAATGATTTTTTTTATAGCCTAGCAGCCTGTTTCATCAAGCAACGATAAGCCTACAAAGCTGCATAAGAGAAAGAATCAAATTGGCTCATTGTATTTTGGTTTGAATAAAAGGGAGGTGGTCTTGCAGAGAGGCATGCCAAAGGTCCACTCACCAAGGCAAAGTATGGTTGGTGAAGGTAGATGATTGATTCTAAGAAATCAACAACCACCTTGTAATAAACTATAATGACATATGTGAGGATTGTATGTTGGTTTTATCTTTAATTTACTGCCAATGATATGATTTTTTTTCTTCATTTATTTGTTACCGTTGGAGGAATTACTAAAAATCCCGAGCCACCTAATGGAAGATTCTATTCCTTCGCCTGTGGTAGTTCATAGCTGATTGGCGCCATGAAGAAATCAAGGTCGGTCTTTTGGGTCGTTGTTGCCTCGTTTATAGTGAAGTGAAAGTGAAATTGAAATCTGCCAAGAAGCAGGGGAAGCTTCTTTCGACACTGATACAGAGATTTAAATCCATAGATGTGTGTGCCAAAATGCAATGACTTTTATGAAGTCATTTTTTATTTATATTTAGAGGACTCTACCCTTAATTTGGTGAGATAAGTTGAATTTGATATTATTCTTTTAAATTTATATGTATATATGGGGTTATATGTATATATGTGCATTGGTACAATTAAGGGTTATATATGTGCATGCATCTCTTTGAAGAAACCTCAATGTTTTGCATTTTTGAACTTTTTATGTTTAGGCTTGAGTATTATGCAAGGACCATTTTCATGAGGCTCTTACTAAGGAGTTGAGAAATTCCTCCCATTTTACAGAGATTTAAATGATTGGAGTAAAGCGTTGTCTAGTTGCTTCACAAAAATAGATATGGCAGTGGGAGGGATGTGTCCAAATGGAAGTTATGGGAGTGGGGATTCGTAAAAGACCAGTTATTGTTGCCAATATCCATTTGCACCAGAGAATGTGGTTTCAACAGTTGTTGTAGCCATTATGAACCCATCTCAACTTGTTATTGCAAACTATGGAGTTTCCAGAGTAGTCTTATCAAGGAGAGGAAAGCTATTCTCCTTTCCACTAACCATAAGGTACGAGGGAGATTAAGAAATTTTGAACCTTTTATTATCTAAGGCTTTTCAAAGCCTAGATCCAATTATGTAATCTGTATTTGATGTAGATGCATGGTGATTAGCCTTTCATTTGACTTTGACTTTGTTTTTTTATTTTTCTCAAGTAATTAGTAGTTAATTTTTTTAATTAGTTCATGTTTCAAGTCCTAATGCCAAAGGTTGACAACCTTGTCGAATCAGTTTATTATTATTTGGGGATTTCCAATGTATTGTAGCCCAAATGAGAAGGATTACTTTAGCCAAATTGAAGTTTTTGGTGGTCGTGTTATTTTTTGGAATGGCTATCACGTTGGAGGTTTTCTTGTTATGTTAAGGGCAATAGATCTGTACTTTATCGTCCTTTTTATAGGGTCATGTTGGTCAAAATATCTTCAAGTCAAACCACTTACAGCTTTCATACTCACGATTGGATGAGTTAAATGGATGGTACATAATCATTTGAATAGTCAATTTGTAGTTGAATTGTATCACCAATTCTCAGACATTGATTAAATGAGATCTATAGTAGCTATAGCGTGAGTTTAATAATGGTTTTTCTTATGAAGATATCTATATATATGGGTGGAAAATGTATTAAATCCTTTGAAACCTACATTCTATGTGTGATAGCGCTTTGTATATAATTGATTTTCCAAGACAAAAGCTTCAAATCATGATGAACTTCAATTAATATTCAAACGTGGAATTTTGGAAATGATATTACGTTTAAAATTGGAGAATTAACTTGCCAAGAGGCATGGTTTCTTTTGGCATGCATGACAGAATTGTCTCAAGAGAAGGCTTCAATCCAAAGTGGAATATATTGATGTAGGTTTTATTAATCATATGCAGGTAACGAATGAGGGTTTAACCATGGCAGCGAGTTAATGGAAAGTGAAATTGGTGCCATATTGGGAATTGGCTACATCAGGATCCTTATTAATGCAAATCATCTAGAATACACCGTTGAGAGAATATGAAGGGAATCTTTAAAAGTTCACATATTAGGGATCAAATAGTCAAATTATTGAGCAATTGATTATGTTGAATATGAAAAAGCATTTTCCATACCTGTTTTAGATTAATGGGCTTAGAGGGGTAAAATTCTAGTTGTGTGCAATTGACATCCTAGTGTTATTGTACCTTTCTAGCTTATAAGTGACCGATTCTTGAAATGGTATTTGATTTTTGAACTAGAACTAACATGTGCAGAGCGTACACATGAAGATGAATGCTTGATTTTAGCAAGTGATGGCCTATGGGATGTTTTAGCGATGTTGTCTGTGAAGTTGCTCGAAAATGTCTGGCTAGTTATTAGCCTCATCGTTCAAAGGGTATTGTTGAAGACATTCATGTTGGTGCAAGCAACCGCTCTCCTTACAAAATTATCCTTGGGAAAGGGAAGTGGAAATAATATTAGTGTACTTGTAATCGATCTCAAAAAAAGAAGAAATAGAAACAGATGATAATTATTCTACTATATATATATATATATATATATATATATATATATATATATATATATATATATATATATATATATATGTATATATATACATGATATAATACAAAGATAATCCAATGATCTATTGAATTGGTTCACCTATTTCATTTGGAATTGTGATTAGTAGGTTAGGAGATGGGGACAACAAGACATACTTAATTGCATAATTTTGATTCTTTTAAACAATTAGAGAGATGCACATTTTCCCACCACTGGACATCAATGACTTAGTCATCAGAACAAGATGCATGCTCAATTTTGAGGATCCTTCTGAACGACAAAGTTGTTCTTGTCATTTTAACCTTTTATTGTCAAGATATCCTTGTAGTCAATAGGTTAGCATACATGAATGAAAATAGGTTCCTTCGAAAGATATTGTGTGGGATCCCAACATACAATGAAAGGGGGCATAAAAAACCTCTTGAGCATTTTGTAAATGATTTTTTAACAATCTGATGGTTTTCATCTTGAAAACCTGTGTCTTAAGTGTTCAATATTTTGTGGTTTACTCTATTATCCAATGATTTAACATAATTTTTATTTAATAGTTTCCTTTATAAGATTTTGATTCTTATTTAACTTCCATGAGTTGTACATTTTGGTGCCTTCGTGTTCCCTTTTTTAATATATTTTGTAAAAGTTACCTTTGTAATATTCTGATTTTATAGACTATATATATTGCTCACCTTATATATCCAAGCAACATTCTTGTCTTGTTCTATATCCTTTTGTGTTTAAGGATTTCTCATGTGGCCTGGAGTTTCCTACTAGGGATCTGAAATATTCTTGCAAATAAGTTATGTCTTCATTCTAATTTCAGAATTTGCATAATGGCTTGTTTAATAAATTTAGATCTTCAGACAATGAATATATCTTCTACATTAGTCAATATTCCTTCTTATTTTTTTAATATGTTTCATAGTCAATGATTTTCCATTTATGGAGTCTTTCACTAAAGGTCAGGTTGATCTGTCAAAACACTCACCTCTTATATTGGAATTTTATTTATGTCAATGTTTAATGTTGGATTTGCATTGTTCTCATTGATTGACTATTGTGGATTCAATACATTGTCTAATTTATATTTTGTGTTTTTAATTTGCTTCAAGGGAAACACTCTTTACTACCGAGTTTGGCAAACAATATCCCATTGGAATAAGTATAAGCTCAATTTTAGGATTGGGCTTTTCTTTTCAAAATGCATCCTAAACTTGACCAGAAATATTTAGAAAACATTTTCTAGAAAAAGAAAAATGGTTTAAGAAAAAATACAGGGAAATGTTTCAAGATTTAGACACTCCAATATGGGAAAGATGGTTCCCCTGCATGATCCCTGATGATGAGGATATAAAATAGACATTAATTAAATATTTATTTTGTTATTTAGATTAATCGCTTAAATATTCATTTTCTCTTCTAATCAAGTAACATATTTATGAATCTAACTCTTCAAGTTGGTTGTCTCTGACATATCTTCCACATAGAAGTAACTCTTGTAGTCCAATGAACCTCTTGTTGAACAATTTGTGGCTTTAGAAGATCCCTCAATGTTTCATAGAAATACATTAGAAGAAACAATATCATGTGCTCAAAGCCTGGGAAAGTGGTTTGCTCTTCCTCTTCATATTTTCTTCCGGCGCTTGGTATATATCAACGAAACAATTGTATGATTCCAACATGAAAAATAGTGAGTTGTATTTAAGCAGAGTTTCATAAAAAAGAGGAGAGATTTGCAGAGAATCAAGTTTATTTTTGTATTTGTTCATCAGTTCGAAATAGAATTATTTTCTAAACATGATTTACCACCTTTTGATGAAAGGCCACAATCAAGATAAAGCACTTGTAGGTTTCAAATTCGCTAGCACTTGTGTTGAATTTCCATTTAAGGCTCGGTCTGGTAGCCTTTCATGTGTTCTTACTTGTACTAAATGTTAGGTATGACATGGCCATTTTTTGTAGTTTCATGCATCAAAATGTGGAAGGCCTATGCTTCTATTGACGGGAAAAGTTGCCCTGCCGACAGTAGGGGATCTCCCCAGCAAAAAGTCCCAACTAGACTCTAGACCGTTTGTGATAGGGATCCCGTATGGGGTGTGGGTCTGGCTACCGCTGAATATGCCTTTTCTCGGACAGAAGATGCGCCCTGCAAACTTGATGATACACGGTTACTCGAATGATATGAAACAAATGGGCGATGATTTCTCCTGTAAATGAAGAATTATAAATAACAAAGCGATTTTCAAAGCATGCAACCAAAGGAAATGTTGTTAGCAACACATCATTAGGGTCATGCTCATAAAAGTTGCTTGACCACAAAAGAAATCAATCTGAAACACCCTTCAATTCCTTAAGCGTTTTCCGAAAGATGGAGCGTCATTAACAAGGAATTCATTAAAAATCTCTTAATGAAATATTGACATACCATTAACACATCTAGAAAGCTTAAACATACAAATGACATATGAACAGAAAACGCAGACTAGTCAGTTATAAAAGATAGCAAATACATAAGACATAATATTCATAATGATGCACATATAAGTCCTCATCCGATCCAGTAGTGGAATCAAAACATTCATTTGTATTCATTCTCGGAAATATGCATTCAATGCGATACAATTATCTCTTCTGCTTTTGGAGTCCCGAAAAAAGGCCCTTTTACAATGTCCCCAGAGGGAGTACTTATGGAACAAAATTGACCCTTTGGTGGCCTTGACCCTTCAGCTTCCCAACTGTTGGCATGGTCTGCGACCTAGGTGGTGTTTGTGACTTGCGACTTGGTCCTGACTGTGACCTCTTCCCTATTGCAACCTGCAACATGATCCCTGTTGCGACCTGCGACCTGTACCATTTCCTTTGTCAAGGGAGCAGTTGTGTGATGGAGAGGCCCGGTACGTCTATCTGCTGCTATTCCTTGAGGTATTTCTGCCAGGCCTAACAGTCTGTAGCCACTGGAGTGACCTGGGGGGTATCTTCTCCTAACCTGTGAAAACACTCAAGAGCGTCTGGGACCAAAGTGCACCTCTTTACTGAGATTTGATTGGATAGGGAGGCCAATTTGGTGTAGATCCGGAATGGTGTAATGATGAACTGAACAATGTTTTCCTGTGAGGCCGGGAGATCCTGGGATGTAGTTGCTTGCCTAATGGGTTGCAAGAATGCTTGAATGTCTTGGGTCACCTCTTCCCTTGTCTTCTGGATATCCAATGCTCCTAAGGCCCAAGGAAGGGATATGATGTACCTCCGCCATCGAATCGATGCAACTGATCAGGTGTTCATAAGAAGACATCACCTTCTCCTTATCCTTTACCAGCTTATCCTTGGATTGTATCTTCATTCATATCTGGACTTTGTCGTTCTGCGTACAAATCCAATCCTTCCTTGACAGGGTGTCAGGAGCCTGCGGATATCTTTATGACCATTCCAGCTTACTGTCTAGGGCGATGAAGGCTTCCTTTATTTGTGAAGTTTTCCTTTTAGTCTCTGCTTGTTCTCTTAACAGTGGTGCGACTGTCTGCTTTATAATGAACATTTCCTCATATACTTGCTTCATGGTAGCCTCCAAAGTAACCAATTTTCTTTGAATGGTGATTGGTAATTCATTAGCCTGAGAGGTTGTGAAATGAAGCCTTTGGATTTTTGCTTCCAACGCCTTCTTTTCTTGTTCAGACTGAGCTGCCTTCTGCTCGAAGGCCTGGATTCTGTTTTGTAGAGACAGAATCTCTCTGCTCATTCTGCTGATGTTTTCCTCCGTGGCTACTGTGAAGGCGGTCCCTGCTGATGCGATCATGATTGGATTAGTCTTAGTGTCTAGGATTATATCCTTTTCCATGGTAACTACAAGGGGCTCGATCGGATTTCGTGCAAGGCATTTTATTTTCTCCTGTCTGATCTTGTGTGTGAATTGGTCGTATGTCAACCTTATCAGGTCTAAAATCTGATCTTCCCATTCCTCTGAGATGCCAAGTTCTGAGAGCGGGAAGTGCACACTCGTCATGGGAGTTGTTTGGGGTAGCTCAATATGAGGAAGCTCTGTTTGCTCCCCAGTATTTGGGGGTGATGTCTTGCTTCCTTCTGCTTCCTTGGAAGAGACTTCTTATGATTTCTGGTTTTCTTCCTCCTTCTTCCTCTTCTCAGACTCTTCTTTATCCTGTGCTTCCTTTAATCTGCACTCAACCTCTTTCTTCTTCTATTCTTCTTCTTCCTTCTTCTTACGTTCTTCTTCCTTCATTTTCTTGCGGGCTTCTTCTCCCCGCCTTCTCTTCCGTTCCTCCTTTTGTTGTTTTTTTCTGTTGTTCCTCAGCTTGCTTCTTTTGTTTGTCTTCTTCTTGTTGTCGTGCTAGGGCATCTTGGGTTCTTTTGAGTTCTTCCTCCCTCGCCTTTTTCTCAGCTTCTTGTTGTGCCTTGGCCTCTTTGTCTCTCTTTTCATGTTGCTCTTTAGAAAGACTACTGCCCATATAATTCTTTGGCTTCTTGGTTTTGGAAGATGAGGCTCCTCCTATCAGGTCCTTTCGTTTTAGGATGTCAGCCCTTTATTCCATATTTTGATCATCTTGACCCCCTTGATCCTTACTCAGGTTAGCTTATCCTTCTGGCGAGGCTTCCATGTCTTTTTTGTACCAGTTCCTAACTTTCTCTTCAACAGGGCATTCCGTGTGTTGGTATTTCCAATTGAACTTGGCCCGTTTGCAATGTGCAGGGACGATCCTTTCGGGATCATATGATCTGTGGGCGAAGGTCACTAAATGAAAACCTTTGGTTTCCTCTACCTCTACTTCTACTTCTTTGAAATCCTTAAACTTGTAGGCATCGATAGTGAGCGGGAGAGTAGGCCATAGTTTCTTTTTACCTTTGTTGAGGACCTTGGAGAATCCGCTCGTCATTTGGTAACACACCTCTTGTAAGAGTAGTTTATCAGTGACAAACTGGGGCAATGCGTGAGGTGCCTTGAATGATCTGAAGACTCCGATAAAAGTACTTTCTGCAATGGGAAAGTAGTTGGCCACTTGGGTTATTGTTTCCATGGCTCGCCTGGACACGCACGGGGCGTCTTTGCCGAAAATCTTTCTGTAGAGTGCGAGAATGAAATTCTGCGAGATCAATTCTATATCTTGCTTGTATTTGGAAGCCCATAACACGCTTAAGTATTTGTGGATTGGTCCACCATGATTCACATCCCAGTTATGCGACCATCCTTCAAACTGAAATCTTGCACATACTGCGTCCAAAAGGTAGGAAGACATGTAGAATTCAGACGCACATCCTTCTTTTGGTGCATGTGTTGATGATATGTTTGACTTGAGGGCCGCTACTATCAGGTTAGCCCAGTTGAACCGGGTGCCATATGAAGTGATAGCATACATGAGTGGGACCCAAGTCCCGTTGAAAGTAGTGGCATCTAGTCGGTCGTACATCTTACACATCATTGCTGCCACAAGTTTGTAGACTTTCCTGAGGCCCTATGTTTTATATTCCTAATATTTTTTCACCTTAAACTTCTTGGGGTCCTCCCACCATCCCTTCAAGGTCTCCGGTATTGGTACTTCACGAGTGGCTACCCAATCAGCGTTAAAATATTGTTCTCTGGTGGGGAGTACATATTAGACTTCTGCATCTTTCCCCTTCATGTTAGCAAACGTCTTTCTTGAGTGATTACGGATGACCCAGATCCTGGAGTCAACTTTCTGGAGGATCTATTCTATGACCTCTGCACATGGGAATATGGGTGGATGAGCGCCTGCATAGTGAAGTTTGGATCTCTTGACTTGAATATACACTTGCTGGTCCACGAGGTCTTTTGGGAACTCAGGCTTTGTGAACTCCTGATATTATTGGTACCAAGTCATTTTGTCTCCTTTCCCAAACACACAGGCGGTGTCCCCATAAATAGGGGGTGGGGAAGGAAGCATGCCTTCTTCCGAGATGTCTATCTTGGGACTCTTGTTTCTTTTATGAACTACTGGAGGCCCCATATCACTTGAGGCCGAAGAGATGGAGACACACTCGAGCTCGGCTTAAATATCCCCTGGCATGTCCATAAAACAATTCCACGATAAGACGGATGACATAATCACAAATATGTTGACTGACTAAACTTCCAAATGAACTGACTGCTTAGGTTAGGTCGATGCGACCCCTGCTAACTATTATCTGAAGAAATGGTGAGGTTTGCGACTTAGCGACCTTGTGACTAGGTCGTAAGGTCGCTAGGTCACACTGGCGTGAATTCTCAGGAAACTGCGACCTTACGACTTGGAAACTTGTGACTAGGTCGCAGATTGGGCGGTTAATTGGTGATTAGCAACCTGACGACTTTGCAACTTACTGACAAAGTCGCGAGGTCGTAGAGTCGCGTTAGGGATTTTTTGAGAGTATTTGTAGTGATTTCTACTCGCGAGGAATGAATTTCAAAGAGGGAAAAACTCCAAGGGTGATGGGAAAATATGAGTTTAAAGGCCTTCCCAGGCAGCCAAGAGGGGTGCTTGAAGCAAACTGAGGCGATGTGAGGATCAGAGGAGGAGGCAGAGAGAGGTGAGCATGAGGGGGGTTGGAAACCTTAATTAGAGGGCTGTTGAGGGCCTGGAATGAAACTAAAAGGGAATTAATAGGCTAGGGTAGGGGCAGGTGAGGCAACATTTAATCAAAACAGGAAATAGCAGGAGGATTAGGCAACTTACATGGAAAAAATGTGATCTAGTTGGCTTGTCACAGGCGTTATTTGCTCTGTCACGCAGGTCAAATGCGACCTATGCGACCCTTTTATTTATAAAGGGGTCGCACATGCGATCATTTAATGCAGGTCGCTAAGTCGCAAATCAGGGCTAGTTGAGGGGCGATGCAACCTTGCGACCCCGCCACTTGGAGGTCGCTAGCTCGCACAATCGCAAATGTGAAGTTTTAAGCCAGGATGCGACCTTGCGACCTTGCGACCCCGCGACCTGGAGGTCGCTAGGTCGCTAGGTCGCACAGTCGTGAATGTGAAGTTTTAGGCCAGGATGCGACCTTGCGACCTTGCGACCTAGGGGTCGCAAGGTCGCTAGGTCGCATGGTCGCAAAATGTGTGATTTTATGAGTTTTGCGACTTTGCGACTTTGCGACTAGTTTTTTAGAGAACAAGTCATGGACCAAACTTTGCAGGCATAATGCATGAAAAGGGACTTTCTCAAGGCTCAAGGCTGAGGGTGCATCAGACTTACCTTTACCAAAGAGATCAAGGGCTCTGGAATTTTAAGTTGGGACTAAATTTTAAGATGGGACTCAAAGATAGAAGTGTAGAATTCTAGCATATTTATTATATTTATAATAAATATACATGTTCTTGATCAAAGATATACCAATGCGTTATGAATTTAAAAGGCCCATTTCCATGGGAGATGTGACAATTTACAAATACAATCCAAACAAATTGTATTATTCCATTTGTAACCATACTTCATTACCTACACACCAATACAAGTATTATTATGAATTTAAAAGGCCCATTGCCATGTCAGGTGTGACAATTTACAAATACAAATCAAACAATTTGTATTATCCCATTTGTAACCATACTTCATTACCTACACACTAATACAAGTATTGTTTTGAATATGTTTTAAGCAATGCTTTCACCAAGTGACCTATTAGAACTATTAGACAATTTGTCAAACTGTTTCTCAAAATTCTTTTTAAAATGCATCAAATATTTCATTAGTGAACAAAAGAAACCACATCATGCAATCGATGACTACATAGGGCCTCCAGTTCATCATCATGATGGTGATTGAATGTGAAATCGATTTATACTCAGTGTTTTGACATGGTGTAAATTTTAGTTATATAATGTTCAATATAGTCTTTATTTTGGTGTTGAATTTATATCCTTTATGCAAAGGAGTGCACTAGAGGGCCAAGCGATTCTTGTGTCGAGTACGAAAATTCATTATGAGCTGAGGAATCTCAGGGATTGTCTTTGATTCCCATGCTCAGGAAGCATGTACTAGCTTAATTAGATCCTTAACTTCCGAAGTTGGAGATTGTACTTGGTTCTACTAAATTTTGGTGTATGCTTTCTATTTTCCGGTGGATGTCTCCTAAAATATTTAACAACTTGAAAGCACGTGGAGAGCATAAGATAAAAAATGCCAAATTGTCGATAGGGATGGACACCACATTTTTTATCCTTTTGGAGCACTACTTTTACCTTTTATAATTGAGTGTATATGTGATGGTGATGGACACCAAATAGTGTTACTTTTATTCTTCTATAGCACTACTTTTACTTTTTGTGTAATTGATTGTCGATGCTACATTTTTACACTTGAGTGTAGATGTAAAACAACTTAAAATCAAGTGAAAATATCTCTAGATCTATGGTTCACATTTGTATAGATGTCAATGCCATTATTTCCTAAGATATCATCCTCAGATCACCAAATTTGTTTTTGTGAGGAAAGTACTAAAATTAAGTTTTTACCCAGTTATTTTACTTCGAAATTTTCAAACTTGTTGGAGAGTGATAAATATTCACTATTAAAAGAATTTATTTTATGGGTTAAAATTTTTGGACATGGCAATGTCATTTGGTGATATATTTTTTTTTTCCTTGATTGGATCTGAATGGCTACATACTCATCTAGAAAATGGTGAAAATAATAAAATTGTGAAAGTTGGAGGTATATTGTAATATATCTAATTAAGCTCTAACAATGTTAAACATTAATAGATATCATCACTTTGTGATTAAATACTTTGTGTAAACTAAATACATCAAGGAATGACGAATTAGCAATTTTAGAAGAAAAAAATCGAGACTAGGATGATTTTCCAATTCAGTTATGATAAAATTACAAATTATAAATTTCAAAAAAAAAAAAAAACCACCTTAAATTTTAGTATATCAATTACTATTTGATTGATTATGGAAGTCAAAGTACAACTTGAATTATATATATATATATATATATATATATATATATATATATATATATATATATATATATATATATATATAACCCTTCTTATAAAATGGTATCCCTCATTGTTGGGCCCCTTAACACACTGGACCTTTGAAGAGATACCTGATCTCCGAGCAATTTAATCAGTTGATCCCTAACATCTAATGAGACATTAAAAACTCTTCTATTTCAAATGTTATTGTACATACATTCGAAGGGTTACAAAAATCGAAAACACAATCCACATGCCCTTTGCACCTTTTGGTGCAAATGCTAGTTTTATTAGTTTTTAAATTTTTTTTTAATGTTAAACTTTTTGGACTAATTTCATGGTGTTTAAAATTGAATTGGTTTCATAACATAACATTTAATTAAGAGTACACCTATCAATTCTAAATATTTATGAAAATGAATTGTCATTGTATGAAATACCAAACAGGTGTTATAACATTTAATAAAGAGTACACCTATCAAATCTAAATATTTATGCTTAGTAATTTATTTGTACACCACACTTTTTTAATGTTTATTTTTACTATATAGTTTTACTAATAAAAATATACAGGACAATAAATATAGTCATTCATATATTATATTATATTATTGTATTTTTAATTTGACATTCTTATTTTTAATTAATAATTGGATAATGGCCTCTGCTGCGAACTAGGTCAGCCGCCTCTGTTCTGCTCTGCGCGCCCTCCGTGGCTGCTGCGCACAGCAGATCTACCCCTACGATTCTGCCATGGACTCCATCGGGGGTCCGCCCCCCCTCCTCTCCCTCCAGAGGTCCTTGCCTTTAAATCTATGATTGCTGCATGTATCAAGAGAAACCCGTCAGCTGCGCAACAAAAATTCGTGAAGAAAATGGACAGTATCCCTACTGTTGCTCTCCCGGAAGAAGAAACGTCTAGAGCAGCTCTGAATCTAGCTGAGCATGGCCTCATAGGTCAGTCCACGGGCCTGTGGCCTTCACCAAGATCTGTTGAAGAATGGGTTCAGAGAAACTGGGTCCCGTTAACTAAAAAGGCCATCAAAAGCTACTTTGTGGGCAAGGGCTACTTCGTTTTCATCTTCGAAAGTGCAGAGGATAGAAGCTTAATCTTCAGGAACGGACCATATTTTATGGGCCCTCAAGGATTATATCTGAACAAATGGTCGCCCGACTTTGACCCTGCCCAGGATGTTCCTTCAGCAGTCCCCGTCTGGGTTCGTTTACCCCATCTCCCCCTTCACTGCTGGAATAAAAAATCCCTGCAGCTAATCGGCAATGCTCTAGGAAAATACATAGACCAAGCAGTTAAAAAGGATCAGTTTTCGTGTGCCCGCATATGTGTTGAAGTCGATTTGGAGGAGGGGCTGCCAGAAGCAATCAAGTTAACGGCTGCCGGATGGACGCATGTTCAAGAATTGGATTACGAACAACTCCCTTATAAATGTAGACATTGCCACGAACATGGCCATTTTGAAAAATACTGCAAGAAAAAGGCCGAGGAACAATCAGAGATGCATAATGGTGAGCAATGGACCCTAGTCCAGAAAGCGTCGTAGCAAAAGAGAGGCAGGGGTAAAGGTAACCAGAATGCGACCCATAACAACTCCAAGCCCACCGAAGAAAGGGGCCCAGCTCCAAAGGAAACAGAAAGCAGGCATAATCAACCCTTAGAGACCACTCCAGAAAATGCAGATCACGAAGGAACATCCAACTCCAACAAAGAGGACGAAGAACCAGGCCAACCAGAGGCTTCTAAAGGAAGCCCCTCCAACCCATCATATGCGGAAGTCACAAAGAAAAAACTGGTAGATAGCTCAGGCTCCTCAGATGAAGAGACTTATGAGCGTCCGTCAAAAAGAGCTGGAAGAAAATATCACAAAGAAGCAAGGGAAGAGGAGGCTGAAAGACTCAAAACTCAAGGCAGCCAAACCAGGATAGAGATGTCTATCGGTAGAAACACAAGGACCCGCCCTCCAAAGGGAGGATCCCATCCCCCTCAGGGTAAATAATGCAATTAGTCTCTTGGAATTGCAGAGGTCTGGGGTCCCACATGAAAATAGAAGCAGTCAAGGACCTATTAAAAATCGAAACACCAGACATCCTCATGCTCCAAGAGACAAAAATCGAAGGGCATGCCCTTCTCGACATCAGCAAAGCAAAACGGAAGAAAAACGCAGGCAAAACAGTAAGTTCAAGGGGCTCTTCAGGGGGGCTGGCAACTATGTGGGCAGATGACACCTTCCAACTGAACAATTCCTGCGAAACCCAACGCTGGATCTACACAGAACTAAATCATTGTGCAAGTAAGTTGTCTATCTCTCTATTCAATCTTTATGTTCCAGTCCTTTACTCTAAAAAAAGAGAATGTTGGAGCTCCCTCCTAGCATTCTTAGAGCAGCACAATCTCAATAACATAATTCTTGCGGGCGACCTAAACATAGTTCTGAAACCCAAGGAAAAGAGAGGAGGAAACAACAGTAGAGACCATTTGTTGCCTTTTGTGGAAGACCTCATCCAGCAATGGGATCTCCTTGACTTCAACCCAACAAGAGGCCTCTATACATGGACAAATAACAGGATAGGGGAGGAACACATCTCTGCCCGTTTGGATAGATTTCTAGTTCAAAGCTCGCTGATGATGAACAACAAAATAATCAAAACAAGAATTCTCCCTAAATTAACTTCAGATCATAAGCCCATTCAACTGCTCCTGGAGGACGAGGAAGACTTGGGTCCCCTTCCTTTCCGCTTCAGCCCCCTCTGGATTGACAGGGACGGTTTTATGGAAACTGTGAAAGAAGCATGGGCCAATCCAATCTCAGGCTCTCCAAGTTATGTTTGGGAGCAAAAGCTCAAGGCTGCAAAACAAGCCTTGAAAAAATGGATAAAAACTCCTGTTCCTAACCCATCCATCCACAGGAAATAAACAGTGTAGACTCTGGAGGACATGCAAGTCGAAATGGAAAGTAAGGACATCACCTCAGAGATGATAGGCAAAGAGGTTGAAGCCCAACGCTCTTCCTATCGCTCCTTTAGAATGGAAGAAGAATACTGGAGAATTAAATCGCGCAGTCTATGGTTGAAGGCTGGGGATCGAAATACTACCTTCTTTCACCGTCAATACAGAGCTAGAATCTCCCGCAACCATATTTCAGAAATCACAACAGAAGAAGGGAAGATCTGCAAAGGGTTTGCACAAATAAAAGAGGCAGCAGAAAGCCACTTCAAAAAGCTTTTCACTGAAGGGATCCAAGGCAGCGAGGAGGATACAGCGGAGCTCCTCTCAAACATTCCTCCCCTTATCAACACAGAGGACAATCAAGATCTTAACAAACCCTTCACAGAGGAAGAAATAATTAAGGTTATTTGGTCTATGGAATCTGATAAGGCTCCTGGACCTGACGGGTTCACCATCCATTTCTTCAAGAGCTGTTGGGATATCATTAAATATGACCTTCAGAAAATTATAAGAGCATTCCAAAAGAAAGCCAAGATAGGGGGAGGAATCAATTCCACCTACCTCGCGCTAATTCCTAAAGAAGAAAATCCAGAAACCTTCGCTAGATTCAGACCCATATCTCTATGTAATGCCTCCTATAAAATCTTGGCCAAGTTGCTGGCAAACAGAATCAAACCTCTTCTTAAAAGGCTCATCTCCTCCTCCCAAGGAGGATTTGTTGAAGGAAGACAAATTTTGGATAATGTCATCCAGGTGCAGGAAATAATTCAATCTAGAAAACAGCATAAAGAAAAAGGAATGCTGATAAAGCTTGACATGGCTAATGCTTTTGATAGGTTAATCACAGCTTCCTCATCAAAGTCTTACGCTCCTTTGGGTTCTCGAATCAGTTTGTGAATCTTATAAAATCCTGTGTCGAAAATCCTTGGATTGCCCCTCTGGTCAATGGGCGACCCACTGATTTCTTCCGTGCCCAGAGAGGAATTAGGCAGGGCTGTCCCCTCTCTCCCTTTCTGTACATCCTGCTCGCTGAATCTCTGAGCAGAAAGCTCACTACTGAGAGAGATGCTGGATCACTTCCTGGTCTTAAAATCTCCCAAGGCATTGAATCCATAAACCATGCCTTGTTTGCGGATGACTCAATCCTTCTCGGAGGTGCCTCCCTCAGAATTGCAGAGGCCTTCGACTCAGTCCTCAAACGCTATTGCAGAGCTTCTGGAGCTTTAGTTAATGAAAGAAAAAGCGAAATTTATGCCTGGAATATGGAACAACACGAGCTCTTGAGCATTTCACAGACTCTGGGTTTCAAAGCTTATGCAAAATGGGTCAAGATCAAATACCTGGGTTTGCCCATCATAAATGGTATCAACAAAAGGGACCTGTGGAGCGATATAATCAGCAAAATTAAATCTAAAATCTTATCGTGGGGAGGTTATTGGCTAACAAAAGGAGGAAAGGTCATCCTTATCAAAACTCTGCTGTCCGCGCTGCCTATCTATTAGGCTGCCTTCCTCCTTGCCCCAAAATATGTGATGGAACAGATTTCCAAACTCCTGCGAGATTTCCTTTGGCAAGGGGGGAAAGGAAACCAGGACAAAATACATCTGATGAGCTGGGACATTGTTAAAAGAGATATCACTGAGGGAGGCCTTCAGATTCACGATCCTGCGTTGGTCAACATGGCGCTCGGTGGAAAAATTCTGTGGAAACTTCACAGTGAACCAAAGCACCCGGTCAGCCAAGCTCTCATGCATAAGTATGCAAATGGGACAACACTTCGAAACCTGCAAGCCTGCTCCTCTGTCAAATGCTCCCAAACCTGGAACTTATGTAGGAAAAGTCTCCAATTCTTTAGAGAGAAGGCGTATCGAGTACCTGACAATGGCAAGAAAACCTCTCTATGGAATGACCGAATCATGGATCGTGCTCCCTTATCGGAATCTGAGGAAATCGTAGACATTAAGGATTGGCTTCAACATGTAGGCATAAACAGCGTCCACGATCTCTCTCGATGGCACAACAATGGCAATTGGCGCTGTTGGGACTTCCATGGCATTCCTGCCCGAATCCAGCAGCAACAAACGCGCCTGATCGAAATGCTAGAAGAGGCTACCCCTGTCCACAGATCTATGAAAGATGCATGGGGTTGGGGCCACTCGGGCTGTTACACTACTGTTGCCGGGTACAACGCCCTCCACTCTTCAAAAACCAGCAACCATCCACCCAGCTTTTGGAAACAAGTCTGGGATCCTGGTGGCCTCCCGAAAATAAATTTCTTTTTCTGGACTTTGATGCATAACAAAGCTCTAACTGGAGAAAATTTGACCAAGAGAGGTTATGCAAGCCCGCATAGATGTGCCCTCTGCAGAAGCAGCAGTGAAACAACCAAGCACCTCTTTGTCGACTGTTGTTTTGCCAAAGATGTCTGGGGTTACATTCTCCAGGACCTCCAGATCGCCCCTCCGGAATATGACTCTGTTGCAGAGCTTTTTGCCTCTTGGAGCAACTGATATCCTCACAAAATTCTCACCAAATCCCTTTGGAACAAAATATGGACCGCCATACCCAAATATGTATGTTGGCAAATCTGGCTGACTCGGAATGATCAGATATTCAAAGAAATCTCTTGTTCTCCCTTGAAAGTTGCAACTAAAGCAAAATCTTTACTCCTTGAAGCTGCCCAGCAAACTTACTTTAAAGAAGACCCCTCCCTCCTTCCAGAAGAAAAGATATGGCTGGATTCTCTTACCCCTCTCCCTCGAATCCTCCTGCTGGTCCCCCCCTCTGTTCAACCTGACTGGAAAAAATGTGACTCTGAAAGTACCTTTCAAGATTGGTGGAGGCACCAACACCTAACCACGATCTTCTTTGACGATGCTTCCAAAGGGAACCCTGGGGCAGCTGGAGCTGGGGGTATAATATACTCTCAGAATGGCACAAGAAGAGATTGCTTCTGCTGGGGCATTGGGCAGAAAACCAACAATCAAGCAGAGATTCTCGCTCTTCTCAAAGCTTGCCAAATTGCGCGGGAAAGAGGCACCAAAGATTTCCAAGCATTTGGAGATTCAGAAATCCTAATAAAAAATCTCAATACTGAGGAAGAGTTCAACAATGCAAGTATCAACAAAACCCTCAGCCGCTTGAAGAGAACCCTCCTTGAATTCGACACCTTCAAATTCTACCACATCCTAAGAAATTCGAACAGTGAAGCCGACCTCATGGCAAATAAAGGATGCACTCTCCAGAAGGGACAACCCAAAATCAATGATGAAATATCATATCATTTTTGCTTTTCTTGACAGAAATGTAATTCATACAAGCTCAAGTTTGAGGAAAAAGAGAACTGTATTCATGGCTGTTTAGGCTCTTGCCCAGCCATCTACCTCCAAATCAATAAAAATCATATTCGTTTCAGTTTAAAAAATAATAATTGGATAATGAGTTTAATATAAAATAAATAACAACATATTTTTTAGTTACAATATTCATTTAAATTAATTTATTCGCATAATCCATTAGATTTATTTTCAAATATAATTTAATTATAATTAATTTATTTAGACAATGTTTAATTTATTTATTTTTTATGTTTTTTTATGAAAAATATTGATGTTGCATTTCAAAAAAATTATATTTATAAATTTCAATACAATTTTTTACATAATAATAATAATAATAATTTAATTTTAAGAGATATAAATATGATATTATATGCAAGGCTATTTTAAATTGGGGTTTATGATTACTACGTAGCATACTATATATGATGATGATGATGATGATGGTTACTCTCCACTAAGACTAATGCGGTTTATAAGATCTCAAGAGAGGAGAAAGAATCTAAGTTTGATTCTTCAAAATCTTGTTTCTATGGTCAAAGAGAAGCGAAATAAGTGTTCCAAGATCGCTATAGGTGGGTTGGCTTAATAGTTCAAGAAGATTGGAAGTGTGGCAGATGTTAGGGAATTGAGAGCGAATGTGAGTAAGAGTCAGGCAGCATAAAATGAAGTGTTTTTCATCTTCCACCTGCTTAGAATCACAAATCTGACAGATTATATCATTCCAAGAGGTCTTGGAAATAGACCATTTCCCGGTCTCACTCCGAATCTCATGGGAATTAGTTCTTATCTTAGCGATGTTCATTCTTTTCTTATTGCTGGACAACACATAATCTGATTATCAAGGGTCGGGTTAATCACTTCCTTATAGTATCTTAGCTTCCTTTTACCCTCCAACTCCTGATCCTCCCACATCTTGTCCTTAAACTTGGAGGTAATAGTATTTTTTATATTATCTTTGCTTCCCATACTGACCTCCTCCTTAATTCCCCAATGGTTGAGCCAGGATTGGGCATCCTTATGCCACCCGCGCTTGAGGCGAAGGTGAGGGTTTTGACTACAGTTAGAAGCAATTTTAGGGAGCCTTTTTTATTCCATGTTGTAAAGCTTCTTCTTATACATCATATATCTAAACATAGTCATACTTTTAGTGGGGGACAAGCCAGATTCGATCAAGAGGATAGGGTAGGGAGTATTTCCATTGATATTAAGGTTGTAGTTTATGAATTGCTTTTGAATCATCTCAGTCTTCCTCCATGACTCTTTGGATATACTGCAACCCCAAACTTCACATCTGTATAAGACAATAGGGGTGACAAGGGTCTCAAAGAGAAACCTCTTTTTACTCCAAATGTAAAGATCAAGCGACTTACAATTTTTTTCAAGCCCATAATAAGCTTTCTAACCCCCAAGATCCTTTTCTCGATGCTATAATTCCAGTTGAGATGATGAGGGAAGTCAATTTCCAAATACTTATAAGAAGAAACCTGCTCTAAGCACTGGTTATTATACATGAAACCACCATGGGTGATCTTTTTGGATTCAATGATCATGACTTTATTCTTGTCGGTATTAACTATCATACCCAGCTTGGAGCAGTAGTCATGAAGAATCTAGAGCTGTTTGTCAAGGTCGTTATGGATTTTTGCAAGAAGAACGATATCATCGGGCATAGAGGAGAAGAGTAATGAGAACACCAGCAAGCTCGGTGCCCTTGCACTCCACAGATTCCAGACACTCATCTAGCTTATCGATGTATATACCAAAAATGGTAGGGGATAGGGGACACCCTTGCTTAAACTCCAATATTGCATTTAATGTCTTTAGACCACCCCTCGTTGGTATTAAGCTTGGCAATGATGGTCTCATAGAGACGTATCACAGGAATCCTTAGCTCAGGAGGAACCATGATCTCTTTAAGTATATCCCAAAGTTTATCTCGAGGAACAGTGTCGAAAGCTTTTATAAAGTCCATAAAGCAACAGAAGAGATCAGCCTTACTATTGCGACATTCCTCCGCAATGATTCTAAGGGTGACCAGATGGTCAATAGTCGAGTGATGTCTCCTAAAACCAGCTTGTCCTTTAGCTCCTTTTCCTTGGATTTCAAGCCAAAGGCTAAGCTTCTTCTCCAAAATGGGACCATAAAGCTTGGCCAGGATATGGCTAACCATAATGGTCTTGTATTTAGATGGAACACTCTTGTCCCCATTTTTAAATATAGGTACAATAAGGCTTTGCATCCAAAGTCAAGAGAAGCCATGCGTTACAGCCAAATTGAGAAGCTTCTGGAGATAAGGAATGATGATAGATCTTCCCATTTTAAGGATCTCAGGTTGGTATCCTTCAATATCTTTAGCTTTCCTATTAGCGAGCTTATTAATACCAGACACAATGTTGTCAAGAGAGAATACATCCTCCTTAATTGGAGTGATTAAGGTGGTGCACATAGTGTCTGGAGAGTCATACAACTTCTTAAGATAGTTGTCTGAGTCTTCTGGGGGGGATAGAATGGTTATCTTTGGTTTTACGGACAAGAACATTCCGCCAAAAAAAATTGGGCGCGACTTTAGAAATGTGGAGAAGATAATCTTGTCTTTTATTAATATATGATATTTTCTTCCTCTTGATGACATTTTTGTATATATTGATATTTTGCAGCTTAATGATTTCATTAGGAGCATCTCTGATCGCTTTCCTGGCAATTTTGCAATCTTTGTCATGCCATGTATTGGAAGTTCTATTATATTGCTTAAATGAAATCTAATTAGAAAACTTGCTAGTGGTGTTGGAAAGGATAGTAGTGAAATGGTAATAAATTTGATCAATGTTATTATTATAATTCATGGGGCCTAAATCCCTTAATAAGAGGTTGGTTTTAATTCTATCGAAGAAAATGTGTCTTTTTCTTTCATTGTTCTCCTGCATGTGGTTGGTATGCATAGCAAGATTGAGGGATACAGACAAAGGTCTATGGTCAGAGTCAGGCTTGAATCCATTAATAAGCTCAATGTTTGTAATAGGGTTGAGGCTGAGGATGTAAGAAATTGCATAATCCACGACATTGTTACCCAACACATGGAAACATGTCATCTAACCGGAGAGGGGCTGCTTGTTAGTACCATTACAAATAATTAGGTCCTGGGAACTTCAAAGTTTGAGGAGCTCGGTGCCGAATAAGTTCTCGATAATATGTTCAGATTTTCTCTTGAATTTATTAGCTAAGGTACTATCTTCATCAAGCCATAAGGGGTTGAGGTTAGAGTTGTTGCTTAATGTAATGGATTGGTTAGTAGCAGTTATAGCATTAAAGTCTCCCAATAAAAGGATATTACCATCGTTTTTCAGGTTGAAGATGTCTTTTTCTAAAGAATTGAAAGGACAATTCTTATCCAAGTTGTTCTTCTTATAGGATGTAGAGTTGATAGGAGCGAAATAGCATATTGCAAGAAAGATCCTATTGGTGGTAGAATCAGAGATTTCGATCCAAATGTATTGATTGAAGGGGTCGATTTTATGAAGTCGAACATGAGACAAAAAAGTGTTCCTTATATAGTGGGCTATACAACCAAAACCCCTCCGAGAGTATTTCTTATTCCAACCATACCAAAGAGTGAAACCATCGAGGTGAGGAACCCTATATTCATCATGCTCCCATGTTTCAACTGAGAGAATAAGGTCAATATCACTCGAGATCCAACCTAACATAGGACCTTTACACCATGGAAAGCCACGTCAATTCCAAAAGAGGATTCAGAGTGATGCAAATCCCTATTTATCACTTGTGCTTGAGACTCTATCTCTAATAATAGATTTCCTATTCCTAATGATTGCCCATTTCCCAGCCTTTCTTGCATCCTTGACCTTTTGGACTTCTTTCCTAAGTTCAGATTGGTCTTCTGGAATGAGATCTTCATTTATAAAGATTCTTGTTACTTTTAGGCTTGGGGATTTCCTGAGTATATCCAGTTTATGTTCATGACAACTGGACTTGACACAGATGAGTGTGTGTTTATGCTCAAGTATCTTTCTGACCCTTATTTCTTCCGTGAGATAGGTTGTTTCAATTTGAGATTTTGTTTTTAATTGTTCTTTAACCATTTCTAATGTGCTTTCATTGTTTTATTCTTCTATACCCACAACTATAAGATTTAAGGCTCGTTTGTGATGCTCATGGTCAAGAACAATTAATTTATTAATTTCCTCTTTGATGGGTTTAATATCTAAGTTATTTTCTGTGTTATTTAGGGTTAAGTTATTATCTAGTTGTTCTTTTAAATTTTTAATCTCGCCTTTCAAGGTGTCATTTTCTTCGACCATTGTTTGTTTACTATGTTCTATTTCTTGAATTTTACTTCTCATTTCTTGGAGTTCAATTTCAAGTGTGGTTATTTTCTTTTCTAATGATTTGTGGTTGTTATCAAGCATTGTTGTTAGTTCTAGTTTAAAATGATTTTATCTTTCTTCTCTTCGTCTTTCTAAATATTCAATGTACTCATAGAGACTATCTAATGTAATTTTATTTGGTCTGCCTTTGCTAGAGGGGGGCTTAGAAATATGAGGGGAAGTATTCATAGTGTAATAAAACAAAACTTAACACGAGGTGGGTAAGTGAGAACGTGTGCACCTGTAAAGCAGAACCAATGTGAGGTTGTCACTACGCCTTGGAGGCTGAGTCTTTGACAGATATAGATCTTGCTCCTGTTGTCCCAAAATTGAAGATCAAAAGAACTTGTTGACACCTAGAAACAACAAGAGATGGGTACCCCTAGCTATCCCAGAAATTCTTGGCTATCCCAGAATTACCCCAGTGCCCGAACTATCTCAGAAGATGGGAACGCTACCCAGAATTCTTCGTTCACACTCACTGGTCAAATAGTGAAGAAGGTCCAAGCTCAGACAATTCCACACTCACTTGCTGGCCAAACAGTGAAGAAGGTTCGAACTCAAACAAGAATGTAGGACCAAAAGGCCTCTGCGGGGTTTTGAATCGACGCAACAAAGAAGATCGTAATTCAGAGAATCTTGATCTCGCTGGATCAGAAATTCGCATGGCCACAAACATTGTACAAGAGCATGATTTGACAATCCCTGACCTCAAATTTTACCAACGTATAAAACCTCAAAAATCCATCTGTCTCAACTTGTCATGAATTAAATGACTTTCTCAGAGAACCTCTATAAAAATTTAAATTAATCTAAAGTAGTTATCAATTACATGGTTTTGGAGGTTTTTAACTCTAAACATTTAAATTAATCTAAATTAGCTATCAATTACTTTTACATAAGAAGTAGGTACAAAGCAACAACAATGTATATTACACTTGTTTGTTGTCTTTTCATTTTTATTTGTATTATTTTTAGTTTTATATGTTTTTTCATTTTTAATATTTTTCTTATTTGAGTGTTATTAGATTTTTTTATTACATTAATTAATAAGTCAATTATATTTATTCATTTGGTTCCCTATCTAAGTAAAAATAAAGATTGAAATAATATTTAATAATTATTTTAATTTAGTCCACTAGGCCTTGGATAGACGGTGATCGGTGCATTGTTAAGGCACTCCTTGATGTGAAATCACCGGTTCAATTACGGGAGATCGAAGAAAATGTTGCATTGCAAAATATTAATAACATTAAAAATATTGTTACTTCTAAGTTTAAAGAGAAAATGTGGTGTGAGAAAGATTTAGAGGCTAAAAGAAAATTAAGATATTATAAGGAGGTCATCAACCCTACTCTAGAAGATCAAAAGTATCTCTCTGTTTTAACTAGCTCAAAGAAAAAAAATAATATAGCCAAGTTAAGAACGAACTCTCATAAGCTCCATAGTGAAACAAGTCGTTGGGCAGTTCCTAAAACATCATGGGTGGAAAGGATCTGCCATCTATGTGAGAATATGAACATTGAAGATGAAAATCACTTCCTCTTAGAGTGCCCTGCGTACACCCACATTAGATCTTAGTTTCATAATCTTTGTTGCAATACTGACCTTCCTATCCTTTTAACATGTCAAAATTATAGTGAGCTCGGGACACTTATCTCCAAGCTCTTTGAGCATAGGAGTACAATTTTAAAACAAACTAAGTAATTCGTTTCTTTAGGTCCGAAAGACCAAAATTTGGTCTCAGTGGATGTTAACTATCATCTTCATCATTAATTAAATAATATTAAATTTTTATTTAAGATTTCTATTTTTAGTTTTATATTTTTTATTTCTCATTAAGATTTAATATTATATTTTTTGCTATCAGGTATTAAGCTAATGTTTTGTATCTTCTTAATTTCATTGATTTGTTTTCTTTTCATTATTATTATTATTATTATTTTTCATTTTATTATTATTATTATTATTTTCTTGTTTTCTTTAACGTTTCAATTAGCAAAATGTTTTTTTTCTCTTTTTTTATCTTAATATTTTTAGTTTTGAATTTTATATTGTTACTACTTATTGGAATATAATATTATATTTTTTCATTCATTCGTTATATAGATTCAACAGTCCAAAAAACCAAGAAAAATCCATATTATATAGAATTTCTAACTCAAATTATGATTTCAACAAACAACACCAGCATGTATAACAATTAATAGCAAAAAATTATAACTTTTTAAATTATACTAAAATGATTATCATACTTATAATAATTGAAATTTATAATAATCTATATTTATAATGGGGTTGTTTAACTATCATATGTTTTTGAGGTTTTGGCTGGAATTTCGCAAACAATATTTTGGTCAAATCATATTTTTTATTGTTTAAAATGCATTTTTAATTGTATTGATATCTCTTCAACACTCTAAAAATCCCAAAAAATTCATGTTATATAAAATTTATAATTGAAATTTATGGTTTCAATAATCTTTGTCCAAAAAAAAATATACCAAACATAATTCCAAAATATATAACAATTAAATTAACATTTATAATTTTATTGATTATTTCAAATTTATAATAAAATTTTGAGAAAAATGATAAATATTTGAATCACATATATAATATAAGAGTTGTCTAACGAGACAGAGGGTTTTCTTAAAATCTTACCGAATTTCCATGATTTTCAGGGCAAAAAAGCAGCGAACTAAAAAATAACTATTATAATATAATACAATAGTTGGCACTTCACTTCTCACTTCTAGATAAATGGTTACAATATCTAAGAAATTCGGTGGAAAAAAATGACATGAAATCTTGAGTTATGTTATTTAAACTCGTTTTTTGATTTTATATATGGATTCAACACTCTAGAAAACATGTTGGGCACTTTCACGAGTTATCCATGATTTCAATAAATTTGAACAAAATTTTAGAAAAATTTGAAAAAAAAAAATATAAAAAAAAAACTTCCAAACACTCACTTGATTTAAAAAAAAAAATACATAAATAAAAAACAATGTTTTCGAATTTAAGGCGATAAGTGTCACACAATTTACGATTGACGTGTGATAGCTTTCAACAAACCTTCAATTCAATCCTGGGCTGACACGTGCTCATTAAAATTTACTCGGTTAACTACCCGAAGAGTTTGGAATGACTAATTTATAATTAGTAATTTAATGTAAAAATGAGAAAGGTCAAATACGCATTCGTTTCTCATTCTACGCCTCTACGGTAATGGTAGAGGAAGGGAGGAAGTATACTGTAGCGAGAATACTGGAGGAAGTGTTCCGTAGTGAGTATCCGAGGTCTCCCTCGTCCTGAGCCGACATAATAATAGCAGTAGTATTCGAAAACCCTCGGCGTTGCAGAGGTTTTTGGCGGACATGTACAATTTGTTGTAGCGCTGCTGCCCAATCTTTATCAATTCAATTCTTTTGAATTTGGATTGGGGGGAGGAGATTTTTTTAAGAAATTGGCGGCGATGGCCGAACTGCCGCTTTCTCCTTCGGATTCTCCAGGGAAGGCGGCCAACGAAACGCAGGCAGCAGGCGTGGGAATCCTCCTCCAGATCATGATGCTTGTGCTTGCATTTGTGCTCGGCCATGTCTTGCGCAGGCACAAATTCTACTATCTGCACGAGGCCAGCGCCTCTCTTCTGATTGGTACGGGATTCGAACGTTTGCTTGCAAATGGATTTATGAATCTCTTAGATTTTTTGTTTGTTTGTAGCATTTTGTACATATATTCTGCTTTGAAACGTGAGCTGAATTGTGCTTTTCTGAATGCCAACCAAGCGCCCATGGTTTGGATTCCCTGGAGTCATTTCCATTTGCACGCATGAAATGAATATGCCGTAACAATGAAGGCAAAGTTAGATTCAGCCGTTACGGTATTGAATTCTCTTGTTTTAGCTTTGTTTGACACAGAATGTAATTTGTTACGCAAGAAAGCGGGTGCATAGGTCACATATTCAAACCCTATGAAGTCATTTTACTTAAGAACACGGCTCAAATGCCAACGGGGCCTTAGTTCACTGGTGAAGTTGACTTGATGTCCACCACGGTCCAATTCTTGCCAGGTGGGTCGCTGACATGTCGAAAAGGATGAGGTTGGGTGCAATTCCCAGGCAAATTTGGCGGAATATGTATCCCTCAGAACTGGCGTCTTGGCTGATATGCCGCTCCGTGTTATGGATTGTAGCCCTTGATCTCTGTGCATGTTTATCTTCCAAAATAAAAAGGAATACAACTGAAACCCTCCAATAGTGATGGATGGAATGTCCACACCTTCGAATATCAAATCCTTGTAGCACACACCCGAGCGTCACCAGTGTTACTTGTATCTGAAATCATCAGGATTTCAATCACCGTTCAGTAATTTCATTTTCACACACGATGCGGGCCCTGATTCCTAGACTCCAGAGCACATAGTTGACCTCGGGATCTAGAGTTCTGATGGTCTGCTAAATATAAACATCAGTCAATTGTTTGAAACCTTGAAATTCTCTGTTGTTTCTTTGATATTCTCCTATGTTTTTTTTTACCTTGCTACTTATTTTAGTTTGTTACAATGTCGAAAAACTCAGCAAGGCCAGACTGTAACAGTCTGACTTGAACAAAGCAAAAACTTGACAAATGCTAGTGAACAAACATCATAAAAAATGCAGGATTTTCTTTTCTCTTTTGGCACTTATGTGACACCTACAAGTTTTTCTGTCTGTCTATGAGTTGAACTTCCTGGACAAAAAATAACCCACAAGTTACTGATAGGCTACAGAATTTGTGTTGGAATTTGAAGCCCTAGGAGATTAATGTTCTTATGATCTCAATAAAACAAGTAGATTGCTGAATTTAATTAATGCTGAAATTAAATTTCTGACTGTTAGACTCACGAGAATGCAAGAGAGATTTAGGATAAACGCGAGTTGTATATTATTCACACAATATACATATAAATACAAGGCCTTATGACCCTTGATTTCATCTTCCAATAGGTCCTTTGGACTCCCAATACCTATTCATATTCCCTTGAGGCTCTTCATATTCCTTCTCAAGTGAATATGACAAATTCACATAATCCATGGACCATGAGGATTATGTTTCCAACATTCCCCCTCTTAATCCGAAGGGGTGTTTCTGAGTCCAAGACAAGAGCTGAAATACAAAGATAGATAACAACCAATGGCTGGATGTGTTCTCTAAATTTGGTGGTTTAAGGAAGACCACAAACCAAATGGGATAGCAGAAGCCGAAGTCTTCTACTAGTGGTGGTTTAAGGCCGACCACCAACTCTAGAACTTTGCTTGAAGAAGTCCCTAGAACAATTCCGAATTTGTTTAGAAGTTGATGTCTTCTGCTAAATTGAAGTGCTCCCCTGATGTCTTTTGCCAAATGGAAGTGCTCACTTGATGATGGTTTAACGATGACTACAAACTATCATCTAGAAGTAGTAAGTCTTCTATTGAGTGGTGGTGTAAGGAATACCACAAACCGAATCTCCTAATGGAACATGAGTTTGTCCTTGGCTACAAATTTGACTCTAGCTGTTGGTGCTGGTTCGAATTGAGGCTCAAGCTCGCTTGATATGACTTCGAAACTAGTAGTTGACTATCAATTCCCCCCTTAGTCAGATACAAGATGAAAAGATGAAAATATCTCCACTACAAGACATCAATACTCAAGAATGAACTCTGTGTTATGACCAATATATCTTCTTGGTTGTTGAAGACCATTGCCAAGAAGTGATCCATTTAAGGTGAATTTTTACTCTTGTAGGAATCTTGTTTCTAGAACATCTGTTTGAATGATGAGCATGTTTACCACAATGCTCACAAGGGTGAAGATCAAAGCATTGATCTTTCAGGTAACCAGCTGTATAACAATGTTGGCATCTACGAATCTGATGTGGAAGTGGAGTAGGGGAAGATGAGATTTCTTGAAGAAACTTAACACTCATAAACTTGATTGGTTTGGAGTAGTCTGGAATGTGAAAGATCACTTACTTTTCACATCCAAGACTAGTTCTATGCTTGTTGTCGATTGAAGTGCAAGTGGAACTTGTTCCCGACAAACTCCATCTTCATTTGACTTGCTCCTAAACTGGCATCATCATTTTGATCATGTGTTGGCCACTAATGGGAATCAATCTCAAATGGGAAATTGTTTTGAACAAGAACTAGTTTAGAATGCTGATTCCTTTGTTGTAGTTCATGTTATTGGAGTTGTGACTCAAGATGGAGAAACTCAATTTTTTCTTGTGCATCTTGTAAACATGTTTAAACATCAATGAGAGTTTCTTTGTTGATTTTCACTGTATTGTCAACAATAGAGAGCATTAGAGTATTTAGTAACTCTAATACTCTATTAATTTTAACTATTTTACAACAATTCATGCTTAACAAATTAAAGGTGTCAGCTTCAACCGAAAATGTACCCAAAAATTAAGTGTTAGAAGAAACTGGAATTTGGCTATTGGTTATACTTCGGGTGATACTCGCTTAGATATACAACTCTTCGGTAAATCTGTGTCAAGCTTAGGCTCACTATCATTTTGTGGCTATACTACACTTGAATTCTCCCATCATTTACAAGCTGCAATTGCTGCAAGGCATAAATAATATTGTTTGGAATACGTATTTAGAATTAGTGCTTAGGGCTCCTTCGTAGCCAAGACTTTAACTATTATAGCTCCTGGTGTAGACTAGAGATTAAATCATCTTTTGTTTAAGCAACAATGTTTATAAAGGGACAAAGGGTAAATAACCCACAAGATAAGAGAATATCTTTTGCGGGATGGATGAATTCATTTTCTTTAAAATGTTGTTTAGCTTATGCCATTAGAGAATGGTTCTGGCTTGCCTTTGCCTTTGGGAAATATTTCATAGATGTGAGTTGTAGCCTCTTGCTATGGGTATTTACTATGGGCAAAGCCTCCAACCTATATTCATTTCAAAATGCCCCCCACTGTTAGAACACAGTCAACTCCTCCATTATTGCAATTGAATGGCTGTATTTGACTAGGATTGTAGTTCACGCTCCACATGGGTCAATAGATTGTCATTGTAGTTACCAATTCCAAGTTGTGAAATAGGAGGTCCATGTTGATTTTTTGTGTAGCATTGTGAGGTATTTCCACCTTGCTAAAGGAAATCTCCAAGTCAGCCTAAGAGATTAAATAATTTTTGTATTTTTTTATTTTGGAGCATCATGTAGGCTTAAAAGGACAAGTCGACCCCACCATGAAAGGGTGTGTCCCTTGAGAAAATTCACACCCATTCGATCAATATATATATATATATTTGTGTGTGTGTGTGTGATGTGACACTTCATTTTGCTCAATTCATTATTCACATCTTCTCTCTCTCTTAGAGGCCGAGTTGATTGGAGTTTGACTGAGTTGTAGGAGGGCAGTTTGACAACAGTTGATCAAGCTGCAAGAGGCCGAATTTTACTGCTGTCAACCGAAGTTGACCGCAGGAGGAACAAGGCCGAATTTCACTGCAGAGCTAACTGTAGGTCCAAGTTTGACCAGGTTGGTTTGACCGTAGATTCCTTGACTTGTTGGAGTTTTACCAATTTGTCTAGTATTTTGACTTGGTTATTGGCACAAATTTATAGACAAATTACTCATTTGTAAACCTTGTTGAAGAATAATTTCTCCTAAGAAAAGTTTGTTTTTCTCCCAAGTTTGGGTTTTCCAGGGTAAAAATACTGTCTCTATTGTGCATGCCTATCTCTTTATGATATTTACTGTTTCCTTTGCATTTAATGTTGAGATTTTCTATGTATAATTGCTCAATGATATCAGTGGCATGACTAAATTGTTTGAAGATCATTAGGAAGTAATTATCAGATCAGAAGATTGGTTTCTACTGTGCATCTTGTAGAAAATTCAATATTATATTACAGCTTTGTTGAAAGAGAAACCATTGAATGTTAAATTTCCACGAAACTCTGCAACTACATAGATGAATAACTGAAAACTGAAACTAGTTACCTTTCACCAAGATACAACGTTTCTTAACAATTCACATGCAATGGAAAAAACACAGAGATAAAAGCATATCATACAAATTGACACACATTTATCAGGAACCCAACAGGGAAAACCTGCTTGCTTGATGTGGTATTTTATTGATTGTTCTTGAGCACTAGGATCTATTACAAAGCAAACCGTCTCTTTTGAGGGAAAGCGTTTTGCTTCTCACACAAATCTTAGCTAATGCAATTGATCTTGGCTGGCCTTGATCCTGCTTGATCTCGTCCCTCTAGCACACAATTCTTCCTCTACTGTCTCCTTGACTTGCTCTGCAAACACTGCTATCTTGATTCAATTTTGCTCCTCCTTGCGCACTTGAGCCTCCTTAATCCTTCTGTTGATCTCCTATTCTTTAGCCCACTTCTGGCCCTATTTCTTAGCGCACTTGAGCTCCTATTTTTTAGGACGTCAACTCCACACAATCTGCGCACAACCAATTCTCCTAAAGTCTAGCGCAATAGTGCCTCTTATTCTTTAGGACACAATTCCTATGCTCCACAATCAAGGCTCTCTCACACTAACTCATGAGCTTTGTCTTGCCACAAACCTTTGTGCACAAAACAATATATTTTCCTTGTGCCTTCGTCCTTCCTTTATAGACCCAATTGGAACATGCAAGGAGACCTTGTTCCAAGTTTAGAACTTGAGCAACTCGAGCTCTGATAGCAAGTTAATTGAGAGTGTTACTCGCTCTCCTTCCAATCATCACTGGAGTTGTTAACCCGTGCTCTCTCCAATCAACACTGGAGACTAGCTCGCTCTTCCTTCAATCAAGACTGAAGACTAACTCGTTCTAACTGAACTTGAACTGCCACCCAATCCTGTAGTTAAATTGAAGAAGGCTCCACTTAACTGATCCTCCAACACTACACATGAACTAGAGTCTATCTTATGATTTCGAACCATGCTAAGAGAAAGACAAATTCGTGGTGTTTTTGGCTCAAGGCACAAGCCAAAAGACCTTGCTCGCTACATTTTCAACATTGAAGTCAGCCTATGAGACAAGTGTTCAACAACTTGACTAGATTTTGATTTCTTGTCAATTGGTGCCAAGTCTCAGAATGGAAGACATCGTGACAAATCTTCAAAATAGTTATTCCAGAGCTAGAGGGAGCCGAGGATAAATCCTCCCTCACCTACTTTTATATAAAGCGAGAAGAGCACCTATCATAACACCTGTATTAAAGTATGTGCTTTTAATATTGATGTATTCGTCTTGAAGTCTTTATGCTTGTGTTGTACAGGAGTTGAAATACTTAGGGTTTGTAAACCCTAGAGAAGACTTGGAGGTTATGTCTTGTGTTGAAGTCTTAGATGAGAAAGTCCTAGGTTTTGTGGGATGAAGCCCTAGAGCAAGACTTGGAGTGTTGGATGCAAGTGGAGTTTGTGTGATGCATACTTGGTTGAACTCTTTGATAGTATGTGGAATGACTTGGTGTTGATGCTAGCTTGTTGATGAGCCTTTGGTGTGGCTAGATAGCTCGATGAATCCACCGAATGAAGAAACCCCAACCTTTACAGTTCATACAAGAAAAAGGAAAGGAAAGCGACATGCATCAACAACTGATGCTGAGGACGAGGATGTGCATGCACCTCAGAAGAAGTCTAAGGAATTCTTCCTTAAGGATCTACTACCAGTAATGTTTGTGGCAGGTGTGCCTGTTGTGGCTAGTTTTAAAATTTCTTGTATGTTGTACATAGGAGATTGTGTACTTTGAAAATTTAAAAAAATATATATATGCACAAAATGAAATTTTGAAAAAAAGGCATTAAGCGGTATTTGAAGTTAATGTGTCAAATAGCGAGACCACTTTGGCGCATTGGGTTAAAGGACGAGCAATTCACTTCTTGGATGCCGCCAATTGAAAAACTTTCTCGTGATGGAGTGTGGGCGGAGTCACAAAGTGATCAGAGGTTAACTGGCGGGGTGCCTCTGCTAGAATCTTTGACCCCCGCCAGTTGACCAGAATGAGTGGCCCAGATCATTTGCGGGGCACTGCTCTGCGATCAAGCCCGTACTGCGGAGTCCCCTCGCAGTGACGACAACCTGACGACTGTCAACGGATCCCACGACGCCAGTAAACGAGTCAGGTCACCTTCCACGTCATCCTCCACATCATCCCCAATTGTCTGTCAATTCCATATGATTTTCTCCCGCCCATTCATTTTCTTTCACTATAAAAGAGATGTTTGTCCTCATTTGTGTCCACGTCTGCCTCCCGAGTCGCTAAGTCTTCTAATTTTAATACCAGTGTCCAAATCAACAGCCACTTCGACACAACCATGTAATCCGTGTAACTATTATCGTAAAATTGTTCAAAATGATGAAGAAAGCTGTTATTGACGGGACTTCCACTCATATCCCACTAATGGACAAAGAAACATACATTGTGGATACTGTTTGCACAGTAGACCGCCCTCTTTTCTATCAGCATGTCATCCTACACCAAGCAAGGTCCCCAATTTACTTTGCTTTGATTAAGTCTGGAGTCCTATCAGTGTTTGTTCCACAGACCTACTTGTTTCCAGAGTTTATCCATTGGTTGGTTTCTTCCATGTACACTCAAAAATGCTATGTCATGAACCAATTGGGGGAAAATGTCTTCCAGGTGTTAGCTCAGTTGATAAGGCAATCATTTTGTTACCCTTTTGTAGAGTCATATGTGAGTTTCATTGATGAATCCCTCCCTTCATATTTTCAAGAATTGTCAGGGCCTGAATTTACCCAAATTGTATTTTATCTCATGCCTGAAAAGACAAAATTCTCCTTGGAGTTAGACAATTTTCCTTTGAGTACCTTTGCTGAAGATGTACGACCAATTCTTCAAATTTTGGCCAAAGTCTTAGGGAGAGAAGATGCCATGGTGGTAGATAAGTCAATTCTGGGAATGTTTGCTTTAATGATGAAGCCTGGAGTAATATTGGATATTCCCACTTATGTGGAGAATACTATCAATAATCAATTTATGAGTTTGTCCATCACTGGTAGTTTCAGGTTTTCTTTTCTGGTCACCTATTTGTTTCTTTACAGTAATGTGGATAACTTTACTCAGTTGGGGTTGAATATTGTTGATGTAAATAAGAACAAGCAGTCAGTGGTCTTTTGGACAAACCTGGTGAGAAAGGAGGTGGGAAATGAAGGACTGTTTGAATTTACCTCCTCTTTCCTTCCTATTGTATATGAAATTTTAAATGGAGTGTCTGCACCAAGATTATTGCCTAAAGCTCAATCATTTTTGAAGTTAAGTAAAGATGTGAGATATGGAGGTTGGTTTGCTCACGAAGACCATACCGAAATTAGATTATTTGGAGCTGATATAGAGCCTTTTAGATTGCCTGTATTTGTTCTCATGAGGTTGTTTGCCTTGGAGTTCATCAAGCAAGGTCTTAATGTTGACCATGTCCATTTTGTTCCAGTGAAGAAAGGTCATATGTTTAAATTGCCTACGACAGTAGGGCCATTCATTATAAACACCAAACAAGCCCTGGAAGCTGCTCACAAAATGATGACTGACATGCATTTGTCATTGAAGGGGAAATGGGCTTATGACCCATAGCATGTGATTTCAAACTGTAGAGTGGAGAATGGCTATTCTGCATTTGTTCATGAATCAAGGCCAGAGATGGAGAAGCTGGCAAATGGAGGACATACTTCTGTGTCTGAGCAGCTGGAGGTGGAAAGTTGAAACCCCTCACCCTACTGAAAAGGGACTTAAAAGAGGAAGGGAGGAAGTAATTGATTTGGAAAGTGATACAGGGAGTGAAGCCAAGAAGGCAAAGGCCATGGAGGAGGGCAACTCTTTAGCTTTGCTTGCATATTACTTGCATATTCCTTGCAATTGGGAAATTGTGAAAGAAATCACTGGTATGATGAAGAAAGGGGCGAAAGAGAAGTGGATCGCATCTGCAAGGGATTCCTTTTCAAGAATTAAAGTAGCTTTGCAAGAAGCTTCGGTGTTGATAATTCCTAATTATGAAAAGCCTTTTTCAGATTTTTTCTTTGCTTCTGACTGTACTATTGCAACTGTACTTTTGAAGAAGAATGAGGAGCAGAGAGAACAACCTGTAGCCTTTTTCAGTAAAGTGTTGAGAGATGCAAAGATGAAATGTAACATTTTGGAAAAGCAGTCTTATGCCTTGGTTAAAGCCCTCAAAGCTTTCAGAGTTTATATTCAGTCCCAGGTGGTTGCATATGTGCCAAATACTGCTGTTAAGGATGTTTTGGTTCAGAGTGATGTAGAAAGTCAAAGAGGTAAGTGGATAGCCAGGATACAGGAATATGATCTAGACATAAAACCAACAAAGCTAATAAAGGGTCAAGGTTTGGCTAAAATTCTAACAGAAACAAATATTCAAGCTTTGGGGATTAATCTGTTGGCTGAAGTTGAAGAGAAAGAAGATGTTGGAAAACAAACAAGGTCTGAATCAGGTGATAAGATTCAATATAATTCTTGTGTTCTGAATGGTACAAAGATATTGTGCATTACTTGTGTTTTCTTTGTTGTCCTCCTACCATGAACATAACTAAAAACAGAGCTCTGAAAGTAAAAGCTCAAAATTATGTGATTGTAGATGGAAATTTATATTGGAGAGATCATATGGGTATCTTACTGCTTTGTGTGACATAGGGAGAAGCTGTTGAGATAATCAAAGAATACCATGATAGCCTGTGTGGAGGTCATTATAGTTGGAAGATTACAACTCATAAAATTTTGAAAGCTGGTTTCTATTGACCTTCTTTATTTTCAGATGTTTATAAGTCAGTGAAGAATTGTCAAAAATGGCAAACTTTTGCGGAGAAGAAGAAGTTGGCTCCACTTCCTTTAATTCCTGTGTTTATAGAAGAGCCTTTCAGGCAATGTGGACTAGATTTTGTTGGAGAAATAAACCCACCATCTAGTGGTCAATGCAGGTGGATTCTGACAGGGACAAATTATTTTACAAATTGAGTTGAAGCAGTGCCAACAAGAAAGGCAAATGATTTGGTGGTGATGAAATTTTTAGAAGAAAATATTTTCAGTAGATTTGGTTGTCCAAAGAAGATAGTAACTGATAATGCCCAAGTGTTTAAATCTGATAAATTGATTGATTTTTGTGAGAAATACAATGTTATTTTATCACATTCAATTGCTTATCATCCTCAAGGGAGTGGGTTAGTAGAATCTTCAAATAAGACATTGGTAAGGATTTTGAAGAAGACAATAGCAGAGAATAAGAAAGATTGGGATTCAAAATTGACGTTTGCTCTCTGGGCAAGTCGAATAACTATTAGAAGTTCAACTGGCAAGTCACCATTTGAGTTGGTGTATGGTACTTGTTGTTTAGCCACCCCATACATCTAGAAAAAGAGCAGCCAAGAGAAAAGTCGAGGAGATTTATAAAGATGGCAAGATTGAGTAAGTCGAAAGAGACTTTGAAAGGAAATTTTCTTAAAGCATAAGCATGGATGGAGGATTTGATGTGCAACATAGCCTAGTAGGAAGCCGCGTTCCACATAGCAGAATCACAAAGGAATGAAGCATTGGCGGGGCATTCCGTCGGCATCAAAAGAAGGCGGAAAGACAGAAAGGCGCACCCCTGGAGCAGGTGACGTCACCCTGTGGCGGACCAATTGCAAGTGTTCCGTGGGGTGGTAGAATGGAGCATAAGGCCCTTATGAAGCTCGCCGGAATCTTAAGCGGGCCCATCAAGAAGGACATTTGGTGCCAGTAAGTAAAGGTATGGTAAGTCTAGGGAGGGCGGTACAAAACCGGTACATGCCTTAACCCGACACGTGGCTTTCACCTACCTGACTCCTGATAGCCAATAACCTATTGCCACATGTCCCATTGTTGATGTCCTTATGACGTCAGCCCTATAGTTGTCACCCTCGCCTCATATTCCGCAAAACTCGGTCTGATATAATCTCGTTTTACTCCCAGACTGGGTAAAATATTTGTTTTTCACAGGTTTGTTGTGCAGCGAAGGTTGAAACTCCAGTACCAGGTCATTTTCAACCCCGCGTCGCTTTCCCCTCGGGCTTCCTCACTGTTCGCAGGTATTTAGTCGTTTCTTCGTCTCACCATTTTCCTTCTGTTTTTGCTTTTCAAATGGTCACGGGGAAAACAAAATCCAAGAAGTCTGAGCCTGAAACCCCACAAGCGCGTGAGGTCAGGGCTGTCCCTAGACCTGAACCCCTCATCGACGCCCATGCGCGAATTCACGGCCCATTCTACCCTTTCAGTGTAGCCCACATCAGACCTTAGTTGTTCGAATGCCATTTAAAGGCTCAAGACAGGTTCAGAGTCATTGAGTTGGGTATGTACAACCAAGTCGCCCCAACTACATACCCAATCCCCGAATTCATTAGCTGGCTCGGGGAAGCTTATGATGAGCGCAGGGACTTGTTCTTGTCTGCTCAAGGCAACAATATTTTTCGCATAACTCTCGAACTCATAAAGAAAGCCCTTTGTTTCCCTCCCAATCAAAATTATGTTGAGTTCTTCAAGGTTTCCCTTTCCTGTCAATTCTCAAAATTACCCTGGGAACAACAGAGCAGTTTCCTCAGCCTCCTTTCAGATTCTCGACTGTCAGCTCTCCCGCCTTCGGATGTTGTTCCCTTGTCTACTTTTCGAGATAATGTGCAGTCAGTCCTAGCTCTCATTTAAGGGTTGTTAGGGCTCCAAGAGGTCGAGCAGGTGTCTAAGGAGGGTATAGCCCTTCTATGGCTCATGATGCAGAAGGGAACACTTTTAAATATTCCAGCTTTCCTAGCTTCGGCTATCCAAACCCAGTCTCAAGAATTCCCTGCTATTGGTTCCTTCAGGTTTTGTTCCTTAGTATTCTACCTGTTCTTATTTGAGCATGCTGATAAATTTGAGAGTCTAGGCCTAGAGAGACTTTCGAGAACAAATGCCCAACCCAAAACCGTCTTCGAGTGGAATGTTTTGGTTTGCCAGCAGCTTGGGGGGAAGGGGTATACAAGGTTTCTTAATGAGTTCATGTCCATAGCCTATGCCATAATACATGACAACCCTCCGCCTAGAATATTTCCTGAGTAGAAGGACTGGCTACAGTTCGACAAGGAAGATAGCACAGGGGACTGGTACCTGTATGATGATTACATCGAGATTAGGGTCTATGGCGTGGAAGTTCCTCCCTATCGCTTGCCGGTGTTTCCAGCTATGCGAATCTTTGCCCTCGAATTCATTCGTCAAACCTTGAAGGCCAACCAGATCCACTTCGTGCTTGCGAAGAAAGGATATATTCTCAAACTCCCAACTTCAGTTGGTCCCTTCACCATAAATTCGAGGCATGCCCTCTCCACAGTGGAAACATTGCTGCAAGGGATGGACCTTCTATAGGTAAAAGTCTGGCCCTATGACCCGAAAGGAGTCCTTTCCAATAGGAAAAGGAAAATAAAGTCAGCTGCTTATGTACATGAGACTAGGCCCTTCATTGAGTGGAGAGCTAACCTTGATACATGGCCTTTGGATGCACAAATGGAGGCCAAGTCTTCAGCCGCAGAAGTGAAGGGTGACATTGCGTCCATGGAAACAGAGAAAAAGGGGCAAGCAGATGACTTAGATGCCTTAGGAAGTCAAGAGGGTATGAGCATTGACGAGGGAGCACATCCCTATAAGAAACAGAGAACTGAAGGGCCAGAGGATGTATGGGAGGAGCCATCTCGGGAAGATTTCCGATTTGGAGTCCCTGATAAAAACAAGGCAGACTTCCTGATTGCTTTCGACGATGCCTCTTTGTCGGGCCCTTCTGGGCTTTCGCAGGCAATTATGGTTGACAGAGTAGAAGTGAGGGAAGAGATAAATATCAGGAACAGGACCACACGAGAAAAGTTGAGAGCTGAACTGGCCGAGTTTGTTGACAAATATCATACCCGACTCACCACTGCGCTAGACATGGACAAGGAACAACTCATATTTGCTATTCAACAGGTAGTGTTACAACCCTCAGCCGATGGAAGTCACTATCGAGCCCTAGAGATCGCCTTGAACTTAGCCAATATTCCCCTGTTGGATAAGCCCGACTTACACAAGTGTGTCGAAGACATGTTGCGGGACGAGGTAGTGAAACTCACACTTGCTTTGAGGAAACTTGAGCAGAGGCATAGCTTGGTATTAGAAAACCAGAAGAGGGAGAAAGCTAGTGCTAGAGCGATCAATAACAAGCTAGAAACCCTTAAGAAAGCAACAAGGGACAAAGGAGCTGACAGGGATGCAATTCGGCAAAGGCTTATCACCGATCTGGAAGCAGAGAACTCGTAGCTAAAGCGGAAACTAAATATACCAAGCGGGGAACATGTGCAAACAGATGAGTAGGTCCAAGTGGGAAGGGGGAAATCGGCTGTCGCTGATTCGCTGGCTAAGGAGCAGGAAGACAATACTTAAAAGACCGCGGAGATTGTGGGTCTAAAACAAATATTGTCCGACTTGCAGGCAAAATGGGACCAACACATATGCATGGCCCCAACATCTGGCGAGCCTGGAACAACCCCATAACATCTTACTAAGGCTCTGTCCAACTTAAAGGTATCAGAAAGGGAAGCTCCTACAACTCGTCAGAAACTAAAAGAGATGGAAACTACACTGGCAACAAATCAGAAGGTGGTAGCGTCCATGCAGAATGAGGTCGAAAAGTTACAAAGAGAAAAACATGAACAGGACAAGTCTATCAAAGACTAGACTGCTCGAATGAAGGGTAACATGACACTCCTAGAAGCCAGACGTCTAATTTGGACTGATATAATAGCAGAGGTCCGGCAGCATTGGAACTACTTGACCCTGATGGATGATAAGAAAATTGCAGTTCGCTTATTTGGAGTACAGTTGCAAGAAGGGCACGCAGAGGGAGAAGCAAAGGCTTCAATGGCTAAGAGGTATATCCGGTACTTGAATGAACTAGACGCTGAGGAATTGCGCGCTCAAGGAATCACTAATCGTTTCAAAAGGGTAATGGAGGTTAGAAGAGTGATCAAGAAGGAGACCGCTCGCGCGAACGCGTTGGGTTGTTTAAAACTGGTTTCAAGTGGAGTCGAACAATTCGAACAAGAGTGGAATAAGCTAGTGGAGGCCGGTCTCCCATCATGCTGGCACCTAGAAATGTCCGCATTCTCCGAGCTAACGGCTTATGAACAGAAAATGACAGACATCATGAACAATACTGACTTACCCCTGGAAAGACTGCCCGTTTGAAGGCAGATACAATAATAGCCGCTTTAAGTAAAGAATTCTTCCTCCTCTGCCAGGTCAAACAATTCTTAGCCATCCGAGTAAACTACACTGAGCTCACAGATATTCAGGCCCTAGTTGAAACATTTGCCACCATGCCATCTCCAGGAGAGAGCGTGTGGCAAAAATGCAGTGAATACGTCAGTACTCCGGTATTGTCATCTTCTCATTAGTCACTGCTTCCTTCTGGTCGCAGAGCAGGATCATCCTCGTCATCAGCTCGGCCATGTCCGCAGTCATCAAGCACCCCTCTTTGCCGCTAACAAATGAAACTCATGTTTTTGCCCACGCAGCCTATTTACTTTTATTTTTCATGAATTGTAAAACTGGGTGAAATCTTGATTTCACCCTATGCACTCTTTATTTTCCATTTACTGTTATGTTTTAGTTAGAGCCTTCGTCAGGCCACGTTGTATGTGTGATGAGAGGCCGTTTTTCCTCATCATCATTTTTGGTTTTTGATTGAGACTACGAACAGAAAATATCTTCAGAAGAATATTTTGTTTTGGAAAATATCTTCTCTCAGAGCTCATTTGAAAGGCTATAAAAGATGAAATCAGAAACCGAGAAAGGGTTCCAAATTTTCTACAGAAGAAGTTGTTAACTGTGAATTCTCTCTTTTTGAAATTTTGAGATCCTCTCATAGTGTATATCTGAAGATCCCTTTCGAGAAAGGAAATGAAGCTAATCTGTTGTTGTGATGGATTCCTACTGAGATAATTAAACAATATGTATTTTCTTAGCAGTGATTAAATTTAATGTTCATTGTGTTTTCATCATTCCCTTGTTATCGTAGCTTTCAGAATGCGAATGTTCAATCTGTTAGATGTGAATTTATCTTAAATGATACTCATATATTTTTTTCTGTAACATTTTAAATATGGCTCGAGGCGCGATTTCTGTTTCAAATTCTACTCACAGGTCATTATTCTTCTTATGTTAGTGGAGGGTGGATTCTTATGTTCGTATAAGCCTACCTTGCTCTGATACTTTCCTCATATTCTTACATTATGTCCCATATCCATTTATCCTTGTAACTGTTCACTGATTTCACATTCGGCCCAACTCACAATAGTTCACTTTCATGACTGCTTCGGGTTCATTCTTAGAAACTCTTAATCTATACAGCTAGATGTCATTCTTGTCAATATTCTTTCTTTGATATCTTGGACCAATATCAAAAGATTTAACTATATTTCTATAGCCAGAGGTCCTCTCCTACCAGTGTACAAAATATCTTTTAAAAGCCTCTTGTCTTAAGATGTCCTAGGCACTGGTCTTTAACAACTCAAGGCTGTCTCTAGGAGTTACAACAGTACTGAAGCATTGTTCCCTAGTCAGCTGATAAAGCCTGTGGTAGCATTGATTCAAGATGTCCAGGAAGAACCAAGTCCTTTGATTAGAAGGATGAACAAGTTGGTGGAGTTGAATGAAACTAGAGATAAGGTCAGAGAAAATCTGATCAACTATCAAGAGAGGATGAAAACAATTTTTGACAGAAAAGCCAAAGATGTTCTTTTCCAGCCAGGTGATCTTGTTTTAAGATGGAATGTTAGAAGAGAAGATAAAGGTAAGCATGGGAAATTTGATCCCCTTTGGTATGGTCCCTTCAAGATTACTGAATCCAGAACCAATAACACTTTTGTCTTGGAAAATTTGGATGGTGAAATGTTGCCATTACCAGTGAATGGGCAGTACCTGAAGCACTATTTCCAGCACTGAAATTTTGTTGCATCATTGTATATATCGGTTTGATCATTGTACATAGGTCGGTGAGTAAACTCATTGCAATGTGTAAGTCACCTTTTGACTCCATGCCTAAGGTGAAGGCACTGATCTGTGATTCTTAGTGTTCTTTTCCAAAGAAACACTATCCCCAGGTGGAGTCAGATGTTGTGGCTAGTTTTAAAATTTCTTGTATGTTGTACATAGGAGGTAGTGTATTTTGAAAATTAAAAAAAATATATATATGTGCACAAAATGAAATTTTGAAAAAAAGGCACTTAGCGGTATTTTAAGTTAATGTGTCTGATAGCGGGACCACTTTTGCGCGTTGGGTTAAAGGACGAGCAATTCACTTCTTGGATGCCGCCAATTGAAAAGCTTTCCCGTGATGGAGTGTGAACGGAGTCACAAAGTGATCAGAGGTTAACCGACGGGGTGCTTTTGCTGGAATCTTTGACCCCAGTCGGTTGACTGGAATGAGTGGCCCAGATCATTAGCGGGGGCACTGCTCTGCGATTGAGCCCGTACTACGGAGTCCCCCCGCAGTGACGACAACCTGATGACTGTCGACGGACCCCATGATGCCAACAAGCGAGCCAGGTCACCTTCCACGTCATCCTCCACATCATCCCCAACTGTCTGCCAATCACTTCATCATTTAATTTATTTCCGTATGATTTTCTCCCGCCCATTCATTTTCTTTCACTATAAAAGAGATGTTTGTCCTCATTTGCGTCCACGTCTACCTCCTGAGCTGCTAAAGTCTTCTAATTTTCGTACAAGTGTCCAAATCAGCAGCCACTTCGACACAACCAGGTAATCCGTGTAACTATTCTCGTAAAATTGTTCAAAATGATGAAGAAAGCTGTCATTGCCGGGTCTTCCACTCATATCCCACTAATGGACAAAGAAACATACATTGTGGATACTGTCTGCACAGTAGACCACCCTCTTTTCTATCAACATGTCGTCCTAAACCAAGCAAGGTCCCCAACTTACTCTGCTTTGATTAAGTTTGGAGTCATGTCAGTGTTTGTTCCATAGATCTACTTGTTTCCAGAGTTTATCCATTGGTTGGTTTCTTCCATGTACCCAAATTTACCCAAATTGTATTTTATCTCATGCTTGAAAAGGCAAAATTCTCCTTGGAGTCAAACAGTTTTCCTTTGAGTACCTTTGCTGAAGATGTACGACCACTTCTTCAAATTTTTGCCAAAGTCCTAGGGAGAGAAGATGCCATGGTGGTAGATAAGTCAATTCTGGGAATGTTTGCTTTAATGATGAAACCTGTAATAATTTTGGATATTCCCACTTATGTGGAGAATGCTATCAATAATAAGTTTATGAGTTTGTCCATCACTGGCAGTTTCAAGTTTTCTTCTCTGGTCACCTATTTGTGGATAACTTTACTCGGTTGGGGTTGAATATTGTTGATGTAAATAAGAACAAGCAATCAGTGGTTTTTTGGACAAATATGGTGAGAAAGGAGGTGGGAAATGAAGGATTGTTTGAATTTACCTCATCTTTCCTTCCTATTGTATATGCAATTTTAAATGGAGTGTTCGCACCAAGATTATTGCCTGAAGCTCAGTCATTTTTGAAGTTAAGTAAAGATGTGAGATACGGAGATTGGTTTGCTCACGAAGACCATAGTGAAATTAGATTATTTGGAGCTAATATAAAGCCTTTTAGATTGCCTGTATTTGTTCCCATGAGGTTGTTTGCCTTGGAGTTTATTAGGCAAGGTCTTAATGTTGACCAGGTCCATTTTGTTCTAGTAAAGAAAGGTCATATGTTTAAACTACCTAGGACAGTAGGGCCATTCATTGTAAACACCAGACAAGCCCTGGAAGCTGCTCACAAAATGCTGACTAACATGCATTTTTCATTGTAGGGGGAATAGGCTTATGACCCATACCATGTGATTTCAAACCGTAGAGTGGAGAATTGTTCATGAATCAAGGCTAGAGATGGAGAAGTTGGAAAATGGAGGACAAACTTCTGTGTCTGAGCAGCTGGAGGTGGAAACCCATCACCCTACTTAAAAGGGACTTAAAAGAGGAAGACAGGAAGTAATTGATTTGGAAAGTGATACAGGGAGTGAAGCCAAGAAGGAAAAGGCCACGGAGGAGGGAAACTCTTCAACTTTGCCTGCATATTCCTTGCAATTGGGAGATATCTCTTGCATTCCCTCATCTCCTCTTCCAGAGGGTTCAAGTCATGACTCTCTATCAAACATTAAGCAAGTTTTCTCATAGATTGAAGAAAGAAATAAAAGGATAAGAGAAAACATTGAGTCTCAGCCCGAGGCTCAAATTTCCCTTGAGCAGACACGATTATTGACAAAAATGGACTTAGAAAAGGATCAACTGAAGATAACTTTCTCTCATCCTTCAGCTATGAATGTGACTTCTACTTCTTTTAAAACTGTTAACTTAATAGTGGATGCTAAGAAAATTCCTCTTCCTGACAAGATTAATTTACATATGCAAACAAGACAATTAATCTTTAATGATTTAAATAAGACTACTTCAGCTGTTGCTAAAGGTGAAAATATGTTAAGTAAAGTGATCAAACAACTGAAGTTGGAAAAAGCTAACTCAAGAGCTTATTCCACCTAGAATGAGGAATTGAAGAAAATAATTGTTAAAGCTGGTGTTGATCCTAAAGACAGATCAGCAATTCATAAACTGTTGCAGTCTGCTGAATCTGAAATTCAGAGTTTGAAGAAGAAGCTTAAGCTTCCAATAGGTGAGCATCCTATGGCTAGTGAAGTAGCCCAAGTGGAGACAGAGAAAGAGCAGCTGTTGCAAGCTCCGCTGGCCAAGGATCAAGAAATTGCTCAAGAACTGAAGGATTTCGGAATTAAAGACAGGACTTGATCTGCGCTGGAGTTTAACAAGATGAACATGAAGAATTCATCGAGGAAGACTACAGAGAAAAAGCTGAAAGAAGTCGAAGAAGCAATGTTAAGATTTAATATGTTATTTGATAAAAGAACCAGAGTTGGTTTGCCATCCCGTTGGGATCAGAAAGGAAATATTCTCCTTTGGGAGACATTTGAAACATTGCTGGTTGAGGCAAAGAGTAAAATTATAAACACACATGAAAAGACTGCTATCCTGAAGGGAGCCACTATTGTGAATTTTTCTGCATAAAGACTTTCAGCTATTATGGATGATGAAAACCTTGTTTTCAGAAAAACCCTCATATTCCAGGATCATAGATTTCAGAATGGCTCATGTCAAGCTTGCTAATTGTTCCAACCCAAATGTAGACTTGTGGAGAAAATGCAAGGAATGGATGTGTCCGCAAGCAAATGATGCAGACGCAGAAACTTCTTCCATTCCAGGATCTCAGGTCGTCACCACCTCATGATCAAATGGTATTTCAAATTTACTTTACTTTGTTTTACTGCAGATGTTTTAATTGATCGAAGAAAACAGTTTGGGAAGTTGACAGTTCCATAACTGTCCATTTTGTAATAATGTATTTAAGACTCTTTCAAGAAAGAAACGGGGTTCAGGACTTTGGGCCTCAAAAGTTTTGGCAATTTTGTACTTTGTCTTTATGAAATTAATAAAGCTTTTCAGAGAATTTCCAGCAATACATGAATGTGTTGAGTTCCTCCTATTCCATCTTATGTATGTCTCTTCTATTGGAATAAAGTAATGAAGCTGCTGGTGTCTAATTTACATCTTGTGAGTTAGAGTAAATTTCCTTAATAATGCGCTCCTTTATTCTGAAGTCATTTCTTGCAACCATTTTCTTCTAAAACCAGAGATAATAGTTTCTATGATTTACAACATATTGTTAATGGTTTTTCACTATCATTTCATCTCCTCCTGTTCATGCACATTTATCATTTAAAGGCGCTTTGAAGAGTTGTGTTATCAGTAAATATTAAAGGGTTTTAAGATATAATTATGGGGTTACAATATGAAGGGACAACAATTAATTTTATTTTCAAGTGACAGTGAGTGTCTTGGGCACTGATCTCCTTACAACCAAAGATTGTCTCCCAAGGAACAACAATGCCTCTAGGCACATGACATGTTTCCAATTTTCTCTTACAGATTTGTCATAGAGGGAGTTGACATTCCTCAACATTTTCTTCCTCAATCAAGAGATAATTACTTCATATTTTTTTCTCCCTTGATTATTATTCATTTTATTTTATTTTATTTTGGTCAGTCTCTTGTCCTTGTATTTTGCTTGGTTATGATTTTTCTTTTGTGGCCTCTTGAATGGAGTTTCTAGAGGAAGAATAGGTACATTATTCATGCAGCAGATGGAAATATCAAGAAGTACAAAGCAAAGTTGTGGCACGAGTGTTCTCCCAAAATGAGGGGGTGGACTACAAGGAGATTATTTGGTCCGGTTGCGATATGGTTAGGTTCTTGTGTGACCTAAAGACTCGAGCATAGACTCAACATGAGTGATTGGTGTTCGAGACAGAGGATTGTACAGATTATTATCACATCTAAGATTGTGCTAGAGATTGTCAAAATGCTCAGAGACAGAAAGTCTCTAGGAGCAGTAAGCCTTCTTTGAAGGGACCATGTCAGACAACAAAAGGACTTGCTTATGTGATAGAGAGAGCAACAACGACAAACAAACTTGCTTACGTGACAAAGGGAGTAGCAATGGCGGGAGGATTTGCTTCCGTGATAGAGGGAGAAACCAAGATTACCATAGGAAGACTTGCTTTAGTGTCAGAGGGAGTTGACCTTGGAATTTGAGATGAAAGATCTTGGCCTGATACATTAATACTTGGGATTGGAGGTGTGGAAAAGACCTGATGAGATTTTCCTCAGACAGGGAGAGTAAATTGTCCAGATTTTGAGGAGACTTTGTATGATGGATTGCAAGTCCATGGCTACTGCTATGGTTTCTAATCTGAAGAAGCTGAGCAATTCCGCTTCAGATTCAGATTTGGTGGATCCCACGATGTACAAGCAGTTGATTGGATCTTTGATGTACTTGGTTAACACCAGGCTAGATATTTGCTTTGCAGTGAGCACCTTGAGCTAGTATATAGTTGAGCCAAGGTAGATACATTGGGTTGCAGCAAAGCATGTGTTGAGGTACCTGCGCGATTCAGTTGGATATGGTTTGAGATATGTCTCAGGTGGTGAAGTGAGGCTGCAGGGATATACAGATTTAGAATGTGTTGGGAGTGCAGAGGACATAAAGAGCACATTTGGGTGCTACTTTAACTTGGGATCTACTATGATATCTTGGTTTAGCAGGAATTTGACTTTTGTTGCACTCAGTACAACAAAGGAAAAGTATATAGCAGCCAATGTTGCAAGTCGTGAAGCAATGTGGCTTCAGAAGCTTCTTGCAGGACTATTTGATCAAGTTACTTCATTTGAGAGATGGGAGTAGCGAAGCTCTAGTAGATATCTACAATTGAGGAGATTGCAGACATTCTCACAAAGCCTTTGTCTAGAGCGAAGTTTGTTTACTTTAGAGACGAGCGTGATGTGATGCAGAATGTCTCCCTTGTTGAGGGGGAGTTTTGACATCTTTGTAGGATCGGGCAAACCATCTCTTGAAATACCAGAAGGACTTGGCTAGGTCATGTTGATTTGACCAGGGGAGATGGATACATTTCAAAGACAGGCTTGACATGATGTAGAATGTCTCCCTCGTTGAGTGGGAGTGTTGATATCTTTGTAGGATTGGGCAGACCATCTCCTGAAATGCCAGAAGAACTTGGCTGGGTCATGTTGATTTGACCAGGGGAGATGGATACATTCACCTGAGAAGCCAGAAGGACTTGGTTTGGGTCATTTGACCAACAGTGAATGGCCCAGGGCAAATGCAGGTTGGACAGATCTTCTCTTGAGAAGCCATAAAGGACTTTGGCTGGGTCATACTGATTTGACTAGAGGAGATTGATGTAATACACTTGAGAAGCCATAAAAGACTTTGGTTGGGTCATGCTGATTTGGCCAGTAGTGAATGGTCCAAGGGCAAATCTTCTCTTGAGAAGCCAAAAGGAATTGGCTGGGTCAATGATGATTTGGCCAGAGGAGATAGATGAAATTCACCCAAGAAACCAGAAGGACTTGGTTGGGCCTTCAATTAGGGGTGAATGGCCTAAGATACTGACATTGCCTACTCTAGGATGAAGTAATCTATAAACATGCATGTGAGGAGTTACATTGCCTACTTCGGGATGGAGTTATCGATAGATATGCATCAACATAGCAAGATCATGAACTTTTCTTGTGGAGGAGTAATTTCAGCTAAGGAGAAATATGTTGTAGCCAAGGAGAATACCTCCCTCGCTAAGAGGGAATGTTGATTTCTTGTGTAACATCGGGAGGAATTCTTGCCTTGCTAAAGGAAATGTCCAAGTTGGCCCCACCATGAAAGGGTGTGTCCCTTGAGCAAATTCACACCCATTCGATGGAAAATATATATATATATATATATATATATATATATATATATATATATGATGTGACACTTCATTTTGCTCAATTCATTATTCCCATCGTCTCTCTCTTAGAGCAGTTGCATGTGTGACAAAAAGAGGTTGAGTTGACTAGAGTTTGATCGAGTTGTAGGAGGGCAGTTGTACTATAGTTGATTGAGTTGCTAGAGGCCGAATTTGATTGTTTTCAACCACAGTTGACCGCAAGAGACGCAAGGCCAAATTTAACTGCAAAGCTGAACACATTTCTGAGTTTGACTAGGTTGGTTTAACCACAGATTTTTGGCAGATTGACCAACGTTGACTGTAGACTATTCTGTACAACCTTGACTTGTTGGAGTTTTACCAAATTTGTCTAGTACTTTGACTTGGGTATTTGCATATATTTCTAGACAAATTACTAATTTGTAAACCTTGCTAAAGAATCATTTCTTCAAAGAAAAGTTGCTGGGTTCTCTCCCAAGTTTGGGTTTCCCAAGGTAAAACTACTATCTCTATTGTGTGTGGCTGTTTGTATATGATCTTTACTGTTTCCATTGCATTTATTGTTGAGATTTGTAGAAATTTTAACACCAACCCTGATTTTCAGTTTCTCCTTATTTCTCCCATATAGTTAAATGCCCATTCCCATAACCATACATTCAACAAGCTGGAAAAATAAATATTTTCTGAAGACACAAATTCTGGAAATTTCATAGTGCTGAAAATGCAGAAATAAAACTCAGAAAAATAAATCAGCCACACACAGAAATTTGACACGTTGATTTTTGGTCAATATGACCCTGGAAAAACCCCCCTACAACTCTTGGGGAAAACCAGTTCGAAAGCTCCTCTTTATTTTTTGAATATTGCTTTTACAGTGAAACAAAAAAACATAGTAAAAAATTACCAGCAACCAAATACAGAGTTATCTCGATTTCTGTGCTTGCACACTGCCTCGGAAATTGTGCCGAATCAACAACTTACAAAATAGAAATTATTACAACATTAATGACAACAATAAATGCTGTACGACCACCTCGGAAAACCTGTCGGAATCAGCTGTACGATACTGTACAGACTGTACAGATTTGTACAACAACCCTCCTCGAAATTTGTGCCCAAAAACAACGTCGAAATCAACGCTGAAGCTGTTGTCCTTTTTCTCGGTTTTTGTGCCAAAAAATCAACATCACTTCTCCTCGACTTCTGTGCCCAGATTTTTGCCTCAAACTTCGTGCTTAATGCTGTTGTCCTCTTCCTCGATTTTCATGCCTCCCTTTCTTGGAAACAGTGCTTCTCTTCTGCTGTACGGATTTCTACCTTGGGATTTGTGCTAATAGCCCTGATGTACGGATTTGCTGAAGTTTCCTTGCTGCTACCCTCCTTCTTCTCACTGCTCAGAAAATCTCCTTTGCTTTCTCTCCTCCTTTCTCAATTTGCTGATGAAAGAATGAATGAATTTTTCCTCTCTTTACCTCCTTTAACCTAACCCTAAGTGACTTTTGGGGAATCCCTAAATCCAATGGCTGAGATTAAATGTGCATTTAATTTTCACTTTCTATTTTTTACTTCACCCCACCTTAATAAAGACCCTCTTAGTCATTTATTTCCAAAGTCACTTTTCACTTTCTAATTTAACATTGACTTTATTAAAGTCACTTTAAAATTAGACTTAGTAACTTTATCACTTAAAGTCACTTTTAAATTAGATTTGACTTTATAACTTATAAAGTCACTTTAGGAGAAAAAGTGAATTCTTTTTGGACACTTTTCCTTAGGCCAAAGATCAAAGCCTTAGGGAACCACCTGTCCTCCGGTAACCAAATTTCAACACTCTCTTTTACTGAGGAAGGTGTTCCTCACCACACCCATCTTGTCTCTGAAGTAGACATGCTTGCCCCGTGGTAAGGCTTTGGTAAATATATCTGCTACCTGCTCATCTGTGGGAATATACTCAAGTTTCACAGCTCCCTTCTGAACATAGTCTTTGATGAAATGATATCTGATGCCGATATGCTTTGACCTGTCATGAAATACTGGATTCTCCGTGAGTTTAATGCAACTCTGATTATCACAGTAAATCACTGAAGGTCTCAACGGCTGACCAAATAAGCCAAACAACATCTTGCGAAGCCATATGGCCTCACAACTAGCTAGATTGGCTGCCATGTACTCTGCTTCCGTTGAACTCAATGCTACTGACTACTGCTTTCGGCTGAACTACGACACTACTGCTGAACCCAACCCAAAACAGCACCTTGAAGTGCTCTTCCTATCAGAAGCACAACCTGCCCAATCATAATCAGTGTACCCTGCCAATCTCACTCCATCTCCTTGCCTATAATCCAGACCATACTCCACTGCCCCCTGCAAGTACTGCAAAATATGTGTTGCAGCAACGAAGTGCACCCTCCTGGGCTCACACATGAACTGGCTCATCGTGTTGACTGCAAAACATATATCTGGTGTAGTGTTGACCAAATACATCAAGGAGCCAATCAGCTGTCTATACAATGTGGGATCCACCAACTCAGAATCTGAAGCATGAAGCTTCTTCCAGTTGGTGATTATAGGTGTTGACATGGGTCTACAATCCTCCATGTGGAATCTGCTAAGGATGTCCACAATATACTTCCCCTGTCCCAGGAAGAAATTCCCCTCCTCCTGCCACACCTCCAAACCCAAAAAGTAATGCATCAAGCCAATGTCCTTCATCTCGAACTCCGACGCAAGATCTCTTGCAACTCTCTATGAGTCTATATGCACCGGTGATGACCAAGTTATCCACATACAACACTAGAATGAGAGGCTCCTCACCTATCACAATAAAGTATAGGTTCGGATCTGCATCACTCTTTGTGAAACCCATCTCTTGCAAGTACGTATCAATCCTGGAGTACTAAGCTCTAGGAGCTTGCTTCAGGCCATAAAGGGCCTTCTTTAGTCTGCACACATGGGACTCCTTCCCATGCGCCTCAAAGCCCTGTGGCTGCTCAATGCACACCTCCTCTTGTATGAAGCCATTGAGACATGCTGTCTTCACATCCATCTGGTGGATCTTCCAACCCATCTCTGCTGCTATCGATATAACGGAGCGAGTGGAAGTATATCGAGCCACAGGAGCGAAGGTCTCCTTATTATCAACTCCCTCTACCTGGGAGAACCCTCTAGCCACAAACCTTGCCTTGAATTTATCAATGCTGCCATCCGCAGCATACTTTACCTTGTAAAGCCATCTGGAAGTAACCACGGATTTGCCCTCAAGCCTCGACACCACCTCCCAAACATCATTCTTCATGATAGAAGAATACTCCTCCTGCATGGCCTCTCTCCAGACCTGTTGGCTAGTTGCCTCCTCATAGCTAGAAGGCTCAAAGTCAATGATGTTGGCAACCATTGCCATATAGCTACAGAACCTCTTAGGTGGTCTGCTCTCTCTGACCGGTCTCTTTGGCCCAGCAATAGATGTGGCCTCTCTCAAGGTATCCTGAAGCCACTTGGGCTTCCTCTTCCTTGAGCACACTTCTCCCACTGGAGAATGAAACTCCTCCTCCTCATCAGGAGCCTGAACTCCTGAATGTCTATCTGCTGTCCTCCTGCCTGAACCTGAACTTGTAGATGCTGAAGTATCGTGTGAACTGTCCATCAATAGACTACCTAGTGGACTACTCTGCATGCTGCTCGAAGCACCACCCCTTTGATTTTGCGAGCCACTGCTCACTGACGGACCTGACATCGCAATCGATGTACGTCCTGATCCCTGCCCACTGGATCCCTGTGCCTGACTTAGCTGCTCCTAAGGGTCTGGTCGATCCGGATACACCAACTCCCGTGACTTCCGGAAAGCCCTGTCCTCCTCGAACTTCACATCCTGCCTGAAAACAACTCTCCTCTGTGCAGGAATATAAATCCGAAAGGCTCTCGAGGTCTCACTGTAGCCCACAAAGATACCCTTCTTTGCGGTGGGCTTTAGCTTGGTCCTCTTCTCCTTGGGTACATAGGAGTACGCAATACACCCAAAGATACGAAAGTGACCAACATCAGGCTTCTTCCCAGAAAAAGCCTCCTCCGGAGTCACATGTCCCAAGGCACGATGCAGACTCCTGTTCTGCAAATACACAGCAGTGTTGTAGGCCTCTGCCCACAAAAACAATGGTAACCCCTGATCATGTAGCATGCCTTTGGCAGCCCCAACTATGGATTTGTTCTTCCTCTCCGCAACCTCGTTCTGCTGGGGGTTGTAAGGAACTGTGAACTCCCTCCTAATGCTTGCCTCCGCACAATACTCAACAAACTCACCTAGGGTATACTCACCTCCATTTTCCGACCTGAAGGACTTGATCTTCCGACCTGTCTGAGTCTCCACAAGAGCTCTGAACTCTTGAAACCGCTTGAAGACCTCACTCTTAGTCTTCAATAAATAAATCCAGGTCCTCTTGGAGTGATCATCAATGAATAAAACATAATACTCATATCCACTCAAGGAAACATGAGACATCCGACTGCTCACATCGGTATGAATCAAATCAAGTATCCCAGTCGATCTCCTGTCACTGCTGGGAAAAGGGGATTTGGCAAACTTGCCCATAGCACATCCTCTGCATGTATCAATGTGATCAGTACTGAAATCTGGCACACCTGTAGTGATCTCCCGCAATGTCCTCAAGGCTCCATGATACATGTGCCCTATCCTGCGGTGCCAAATCTCGCACAGCTCTGAACTGCTAGCTCTGCTGCCGATACTACTGCTCAATGCCAAAAGGGGCTGAAACGCAAACTTGTACACCTTTGCATGGCGTACACCAATCACTCTGGCTGAATCAGCTGGAGCACCCCTGGGATATATAAGCACCTGTCCTCTCCTGAACAATACCTCATACCCTCTATCCTCCAATGCTGAGACGGATATAAGGTTCTTCCTCATCCCTGGCACATATAGAATATCCGACACTTTGAAGGGAGGTTTGGGTTCCCTATCAAATGTCAATGTCCCCACACTGACTGCTCTAACAATGCTGTCGTCTCCGAGTACTACCTCTATATCAGTGCCACTCTCTGAAAGCTCTGAGAAGTACTCATAGACTCCTGTCATATGATATGACGTGAAGCCCCACTGTCAACATACCAAATACCTAAAGATGCTCCGCTAGTGGAGGGAAATGACACTCCCTCTCAAACTCCGTGGCAGGTGATCCTGCACTAGTGGACTCACAAGCAATGAACCCAAACTCCCGGTCAAAGCTCTTCGGAAAAGTCCTCTATCTCTGCTGATGTTGCCATGGTCTTGTCCTTCCCCTTCTTTTTCTTCTCCGGACACACAACTGCATAGTGTCCCATCATTTGACAATTCCAACACTTCACCTTGGAATAGTCCTTCTGCGTGTTCTCCTGTTTACCTTTACCTTTGCCTTTGCCCCCACCACCACTTGTGGAAGCTTGCTTCTTTCCCTTGCCCTTCTTGCCTCCTGCTAATAGTGCTACATCCTCATCCTGCTCAACTAGTTTGGCTGCCCCAAGCTGGTTCTTTCTGATTTCATTCTGTATGCAATCATCCCAGAACCTCTCCCAAGTGGGAAGGGTCTCACGTGCACAAATCCCATCAGCAAAGTTCAGCCATGAACTTAGAAGGCCATTCACTGCAATCCGCACCAACTTAGTGGGTGGAATGACCTCTCCAATTGCTGCCAACTCATCTCTCACATTAGTGATCTTTGTGAGGTATGCAGTAGCAGTATCAGTCTTAGCCATCTTAATGGCCTTCAGTTTCTCCCTTAGGACCATTTTTCTGTTCTCATTGGTACTCTGGTAGAGATTGGTCAAGGCTGTCCACATCTCATGAGCAAGTCTCTTTCCTCTCATATGAGGAGTGCAATGGTCTTTAATACCATCTAGAATCAGTCTCTTGCCCTTATTATTCTTCTTATTAAATTTTGCCAGCTGAACAGGGTTAGCAGGCACATTAAGATGGCGTTGTTGGGTATGCCCCATTATACCCCAGACTTCTGCCTCCTCAAAGATGCTCTGCATTCTTTCCTTCCATACACTGTAGTTGCTATGCCCATCCAACCTATCCTCCACCCTCAAGCCCAAAGACATGCTTGCTGTCCTAATAAACTGAAAAAGACACTATTGTGGTAAAGGTTTTATTTTCTGTGTGTAAAATCAGCTTGCTGTAAATTTTGTCTTTGCTGTCCCAAACTGCACTTTTCAGCAAACTAGCTCTGATACCATGTAGAAATTTTAAGACCAACCTCGGTTTTTAGTTTTTCTTTATTTCTCCCATATAGTTAAATGCTGATTCCCATAACCATACATTCAACAAGCTGGAAAGATAAATATTTTCTGAAAACACAAATTCTGGAAATTTCACAATGCTGAAAATGCAGAAATAAAACTCAGAAATATAAATCAGCCACACACAGAAATTTGACACGCTGATTTTTGGTCAATATGACCCTGGAAAAACGCCCTACAACTCTTGGGGAAAACCAGTTTGAAAGCTCCTTTTTATTTTCTGAATATTGCTTTTACAGTGAAACAGAAAAACATAGTAAAAAATTCCGGCAACCAAATACAGAGTTATCTCGATTTCCGTGCTTGCACATTGCCTCGGAAATTGTGCCGAATCAGCAACTTACAAAATAGAAATCATTATAGCATTAATGAGAGAAATAAACACTGTACGACCACCTCAGAAAACATGCCAGAATCAGCGGTATGGTACTGTACAGATTTGTACAACAACCCTCGAAATTTGTGCCCAGAAACAACCTTGAAATCAGCGCTGAAGCTGTTGTCCTTTTTCTCGGTTGCTATGTCGAAAAATCAGCAACACTTCTCCTCGATTTTCGTGCCCATATTCATGCCTCAAACTTTGTGCTTAATGCTGCTGCCCTCTTCCTCGATTTTCGTGCCTCCTTTTCTTGAAAACAGTTCCTCTCTCCTGCTGTACGGATTTCTGCCTTGGGATTTGTGCCAATAACCCTGCTGTACGGATTTGCTGAAGTTTCCTTGCTGCTGTCCTCCTCCTTCTCACTGCTCAGAAAATCTCCTTTGCTTTCTCTCCTCCTCTCTCAATCTGCTCATGAAAGAATGAATGACCTTTTCCTCTCTTTTCCTCTTTTAACCTAACCCTAAGTGACTTTTGGGGAATCCCTAAATCCAATGGCTGAGATAGCTTTAGATCTAGGGCTGAGATTAAATATGCATTTAATTCTCACTTTCTATTTTTTAATTCACCCCACTTTAATAAAGACCCTCTTAGTCATTTATTTCCAAAGTCACTTTTCACTTTCTAATTTCACATTAACTTTATTAAAGTCACTTTAAAATTAGACTTAGTAACTTTATCACTTAAAGTCACTTTTAAATTAGATTTGACTTTATAACTTATAAAGTCGCTTTAGGAGAAAAAGTGAATTCTTTTGGAAACTTTTCCCTAGGCTAAAGATCAAAGCCTTAGGGAACCACCTGTCCTCCGGTAACCAAATTTCAACAAGATTTTCTATGTATAATTGCTCAATGATATCAGTGGCATGAGATAAATTGTTTGAAGATCATTAGGTAGTAATTATCAGTTCGGAAGATTGGTTTCTACTGTGCATCTTTTAGAAAATTCAATAGTCCGAGGGTTCAACATGACAACAATGACAATGGATATCAACTTAATTTGAAAAAGCCCAAGCATACAACAACCACGAGGGAGGATATTCATTTCAGGCTCCATGTCAAGCTATACCGTTTGTGAGGAGAAGTTGCTTCAATGTAGTGATTGTGGGAAGATGAAAAGATTGCAGTGGTTGTGGGCATCATTACAAATGGTGATAGGATTTATGAATTGCGTCTAGTGAAAGTAAGTCCTCTTACATTTGCAGAGAATTTGAGGTAAAATTGTGAGCAGAGCCAAGAGAAAGTGAGAACAGAAATGGAGGGGCACAGTGAACATTTTTTTTTAATTGGAATTCTCAACAAAATGAGGCTCCATGTGCATCTTCTAGAAAATTCAATAGTCCGAGGGTTCAACATTACAACAATGACAATGGATATCAACTTAATTGGAAAAAGCCCAAGCATACAATAACCATGAGGGAGGATATTCATTTCAGGCTCCATGTCAAGCTATACCGTTTGTGAGGAGAAGTTGCCTCAATGTAGTGATTGTGGGAAGATGAAAAGATTGCAGTGGTTGTGGGCATCATTACAAATGGTGATATGATTTATGAATTGCGTCTAGTGAAAGTAAGTCCTCTTACATTTGCAGAGAATTTGAGGTAAAATTGTGAGCAGAGCCAAGAGAAAGTGAGAATAGAAACGGAGGGGCGCAGTGAACATTTTTTTTAATTGGAATTCTCAACAAAAATCATCCATTTTCATCATCGAATCTCATTGCCTTAAGATTTTGTGTATATATATTGAACAAATCATGTGAGAATACGTAAATATTAAGCTCGACAAATGAATAGTTGAAACTCTACTATTGGGAATTTATGTTGACTACTGTGAGTATTGTTTAGAGTTTGAGCCTTATCACTAAGTATCTTGGGCATGCATTGGAATGGAATGTAAAGAACAACATGATCATCAATTGCTGATCTACTTTCCTCGAAAATTAATATTTATGAACTCTGTTTTATTTTTTCCCATTTTTTAGTTAGTTAGTTTCTTGAAAACTGATTTCAATGTTGTTTTTGTAGGAACCCTCACACAACACATAGATAAAAAAATCAAAGTATGAGAGTTAAGGAAAGAAATTCGTTGGATAACAAGTCCTTGCAAATAAACTTCTGAAAGGGCATCTAAGAACAGATCGCTTGTGAGAGTTTGAGTCCAGGAATACGTGCTGGCAATGGAGAGTGGGTGCAAAACGAAATTGGCACCACATAGAAAAGTGCACTCAGGACTATGGAAGGAGTAGCTTTAAGTTAAAAAAGGCCATAAAACTCATGGCTCACAAACTCTAAGGCCAAAAAACCCATAAACTCTAAGTCTAGAAAACATGTGGTTGCTCTGATACTATGATAGATTCACAAGAATGCAAGAGATATTTTTAGGATAAACGTGAGATGCATATTATTCACATGATTTTATGACCCTTGATTTCATCGTCCAAGAGGTCCTTTGGACTCCCAATGCCTATTCATATTCCCTTGAGGCTCTTCATATTCCTTCTCAATTGAATATGAAAAATTCACTTAATCCACGAGGATTACGTTTCCAACGCTGACCATAACATCAACCACAAATGGCTAGAAATTAAACAACAGAAGCATAAAAAGTTAATTTCACAAATTCCCATACATAGGTAATTATTCTTTCAAATCAACTTTTTTTTTCTTTGAAAATAATTTATAGGGAAACCTCCATAATCTACCCAAGAAAACAACATGCATGGGTACCAAAAAATGCCTTGAACTGAGGTTGTATAGTGTTGGAATTTGGTTGTCATTGATGTCAATCCAAGCAACAACCGGAAGAAGCCCCGCTTTTGATGAAGAAAATGACAAGGATGATTAGTGTTTTTGCTTGCAAGACCATTTTAATTTGATTCTCCTCATCATGCCGATTCCAACGGTAGGTGGCAGGCCACATAACTCCTCACGGTTAAGGAGATATGTCTAGTCAAAATTGGAACCCCATTGTGTGGTGAAAGTGCCCCAAAAGAAGATGCTAAAGGCAACTTGATGATTGGTTAATTAATGGCATTTATTCTCAAGAAAAGTTGAGTAAATTATGTTGGGTTTATCAACCCATTTTGGTTGGTAACAAGCCCAACTGACACTTTTGACCCCTTGAAGAGCCCTCCAAAGCCTCACAAATGTGGCTGACCCCTCATTTAATGAGCGACAAGAGTAGATCTCCAATACCTTGTTTGATTTTCCAATTGGAACATATGGGCTTGCTTGCAAAAAAATTATAGATGACTTTTGACATATTGAATGCTTCATTTAACCAAGGTTTGACCCCAATATGTTAAAAAAGAGTCCACCTGTGCCAGAAAAGGAGGATGACCCCCTTTGACTTAGGGTATCTCCTTGATGCCTTAACGTTTTGGAAAAAATTCCATGTGGGATGACAAGTACAAATTATGCTGAACAATTTGATACTTTGTTGACTTTTGATCCTCATGCCTTCCTATTCTTTCTTTATGAACTATTCCTATTTTCTATTAATTAGATTCTTGGTTTTTTTATGAAAATGAGCTCTGAGCGTATGGTTTGTTTTCCGCACAGCTACTCGGAGAAATGTGAAATTTTGGAAAGTATGAGACAACCATGTTGATAATTGTGACATGATAATGTACCAAGCCCAAAGAATGCACATAGACTCAATAAATATGACTATGTGGGAATGGCATAGCCGTGCTCAACACATGGGCTGGATTGGTCCTACAAATAACAATCAACCCTACAAAACAATGGCTTCTCTAAACCATGTGTCTAGGTAGATCCATCCTAACCTCTCCAATCCTAGACATGATGAAAAGACCTAAGAATGGAGTCTAAGAGGACCAGGCATGGCCTATGATAATAGGCGGTCTAGGATACCATAATACATAGCCTCCACATAGCCTACAAGGCTTTGACTTGCATTCTTGGGCTTTATAATTGTGCGACCTGTTACCACTCAAACTAGCAGGGGGACCTAAAAGGGTTTCCTAAGAGAGCAACTGATAGACTAAGGGCAACGGTGGAGGCTTAGCCCACTATCACCACGACTAAGACTCCCTGCTCTTTACGGACTCTCACCGATGGGAGGAGTGTTGAAGATTGTAACTAGGTTCGGTCTTCATAACTTATATTTATTGTACTCATCAAAAGAATTTATATTATTATTTTGATATTTATTTTATTATTAAAATTGACTTATTAAAGCATGGGTTTCATGCTTGGGTCATGTTTAGTATAAGATCCCAATTGTGGACTTCTAGGTTAGTCATTACAGATTTATATTGACCCTCCTTGGGCTTTTAAATCATGTAATTAGGTTTCTTTTTGAGTCAAAAGTGGTTTAGTAGCCCTCCACATCAAGTCGGCCTCAAAGGAGGGAATTCGAACCCATCCGAAGGCTATAAATGCAAGGAGGTCGAATTCATTTGCTCACTCATTCACTGCAATTCACTGCATCAAAAGAAAACGTGCAGAATTGAAGGAGGGAAAAGAAGTGCGAGCTGGGTCTAGGTGAAAGGGAAAGAGAAAATCGAAATTTTGGTGAAGGAATCTCTCTGTTTCATGGTCTCCCTTGGGAGATCGAAGTCTTTGAAGTTTGGAAGCTGCTGCTGCTGCAAATCTGCGAAGCTACTAGAAGACTGGTTGCTGCTGCTGCTAAGTCAAAGATCTGGAAGGCTAACTTGGTGTGGAGGGAAAGTTTGGCTCATGTCTAGCGTGAAGAGTCTCAAAGAATACTATTGAAAGGAATAATTTTCTTGACTGGGTTTGCCCCTCGAGGGGGTTTTGCCCTGGCATAGTGCCTATATCTTGTGTCTCTTGTTTTGATCTTCATACACACATAATACGGTAATTGCTTGATGAAAGATAAAGATAATAAAGAATTAAAGAAGCCAACATAATCACAAGTAATTATCAAGATCGAAGGATCAAACCCTAATATATATCTGCATTGATTCTTGAACAGGGTATCAGAGCTAAGGTCATGAAGGATTGAAGATCGCATTGTTGGCATGAAATCTCCCTCATTGATGGACTTACATAAGGATGGGTATCAACTCTGCTAGGAGACGGATCAAGAAGCTCTTTCATTATCTATTTACTAAAGGCAAAGATCAAGGACTTTTGGCTGCCCTTACAAGATCTCTCCATGATGACAATGCATGGCTCATTGATAGTGGAGCATCATGGCACATGACTGGAGAAAGCAAACAACTACATACACTATCAAGAGAGCCATCCTCACGTGTAATGGAATAAGGTGACAACAAAAGCTATGCTATGAAAGGACTAGGATTAACCTTGCTGGAATTGGAAAGTGGATTGAAGTTGCACCTCAACAACATACTATATGTTCCAGGTTTGAAAAAGAATCTACTTTCTATTTCTTGTTTAGAAGATAAAGGTGAAAGAATTGCTTTTGTTGATGTAAAAGTATTGGTTTGGGGAAAGACTCTAACATTAACAAAGCTAGAGTCATTGGAGTTCGTGACGGAAGTTTGTATAGGGTTACTACACCATCTCCTCAAGCCTTGGTTCATATGGAAATTAGTCCTATTGAACTATGTCATGTGGACATCTACAATACAGGCTCATTCCCTCTCTTAGTCAACTGGTCAATGGCATCCCCAATATAAAGGAAGATCATGAAGGTGTGTGCAAGGGATTCTCTTTGGGAAAACATACAATAAAACCATTTCCGAATAGTGGATCTAGGGCCAAGGAAATCTTGGACCTCATTCACTCTGATGTGTGTGGACCCATGTCTGACAAATCTCTTGGAGGTCATCTCTACTATGTGACTTTTATAGATGACCATTCTTTTTTCAGAAAGAAAAAAACGCTGTATTCATTAACAGTTCATATGTCAATCATTACATCCTCATTTGAATAGATAAGAAAATCTCAATCCAATTCGCCATGGTAATTAAAGACAGCTTCTAAGGAAGAAAGAAGTCACAACAAAAACCATGACGAGATCACAAATTTCTGGGAGCAAATAGCCACACCATTCAAAATTTCCAGTCCATCTATGCTAATCTTCCAATCCAAACCCAGCATATGAATAGATGACCATTCTAGAAAGACATGGATCTATCTTCTCAAAAAGAAAGATGAAGTATTTGATAAATTCAAGGAATTTTGAGTTGAAGTGGAAAATCTCACCGAAAGAAAGATAAAAACTCTAAGATCCGATAATGGTGGGGAATACACTTCCAAGGAGCTGATTGAATATTGCAAGGATGCATGAATTAAGAGGGAGCTCATTGTTCCCTACTTGCTAAGGTTTTGCAAATGGGGTAGCAAGCTAAGTGGGCTTGATTGTGGGGAAAACTCCACAGTTAAGCGCGCTTGAGCTAAAGGCGATCTGGGATGGGTGACCTCCCGGGAAGTCGTGGTTACCAGGTGCAAGCCCCAAAAGTGATGATTGATGCTATGTGATTCATTTCACTAGTTTTAATTCCTCTTCTTCACCTCTGTGAGCATCACTCGATGTAATTAGTGCTAAGTGGACTATCCAAAAATCATGAGAAATTAGTTAGTTACGACTACCTCTCATGTAAATGGTCATAGATGAATGACTTACTTAATGCAGTTGAATCCCAAAAAAATGATATCTAATATAATGCACTGCAAAAACCCCTCAATACTTAAATACAAAAAGGGAAGGGAGCTCTACTTGAATGGTTCATGATGCACAATACTTGCTAAGGTTTTGCAAATGGGGTAGCAAGCTAAGTGGGCTCGATTGTGGGTAAAACACCATAGTTAAGCATGCTTGAGCCAAAGGCGATCTGGGATGGGCAACCTCCCGGGAAGTCTTGGTTACCGGGTGCAAGCCCCAAAAGTGATGATTGACGCTATGTGATTCATTTCACTAGTTTCAATCCCACTTATTCACCCCTGTGAGCATCACCTAATGCAATGAGTGCTAAGTGGACTATTCAAAAATCATGAGAAATTAGCCAGTTACAACTACCTCTCATGGAAATGGTCATAGATGAATGACTTACTTAACACAATTGAATCCCAAAAAAATGATATCTAACAGAATGGAGTTGCTGAAAGAAAGAATAGGTCTATTGAGGAAAGCATCAAGACAATGCTCCTTGATCATGAACTACCAAAATTCTTATGGGGAGAAGCAGCCATGACACCCGTGTACATACAAAATAGAAGCCCTCATAGAAGTCTCAAGAACATAACTCTCGAAGAAGTGTTTACAGGAAAGAAGCTGAGTGTGGATCACCTCCGAATATTTGGAAGCCCTACATACATCCATGTTCCAAAGGATAAGCGAAAAAAGTTGAATTCTACTAGTATCAAAGGAATATTCTTTGGAAATAGCCTCTCCTCAAAGGCATACAAAATCTACATCAAAGAAATAAGGCAAATCGAAGTAAGCAGAGATGTCATATTTGATGAGAGCCAAGCCTACAAGATGTCCAAGGATATTCTCATAGACTGATGATGAAGAATCTCCCATATTCGAAGAAGAAGAAGATCTACATCACGAAGATCATACTACAAATCAAGAAGAAGAAGGATCAAGTGAGTCTATTCAACCTGTGGTCATCCCGACTACAAGGAAGAGGCCAATTTGATTAAAATCTACTCTACAAGATGCTGAAGGACATGAAGCTCCCATAGGAACCTTTAGGGAAAGTAAAAGACCAAAAAGATTCTCTGTCTATGCTGCATACATGACAAAGCTCATTCAAGCTGAACCATCTACATTCGAAGAGGTTGCTCAACAGGATGTCTGGAAGAAGGCAATGCAAGACGAATACCAATCTGTTATGAAGAATGGTGTTTGGGAGATCGTTCCGAGACCTAGTGAAAAATCAGTTGTCACATGTAAATGGATCTACAAAATTAAGCATGTTGTTGATGCAAGCATAGACAAGTACAAAGCAAGGTTCGTTGCAAGGGGCTTCTCTCAAAAGGAAGGAATAGACTGTTAGGTCCCTATATTACTAGTATAGTCCCTTGTTGTTGTTAGTGTAACCCCCTTATTGTTATTATTGTACCCCTGTAACCCCCATATTGTTATTATTGTGCCCTTAAATTATTATTGTCAGGTCGGCTAGGATTACATTGTGGCCCCATGGACGTGGCCCCATGGACTCCTATATATAGAAAGGAGGTTTTGTAATTTGTATCATCCAAGAATTGTTCATTCATGTAATGTATTGGAGGTTGACCCCTCGAAGTGGCTTATTTCTAAGGCGTTGATATCTCTTTTCTTCTATTTTTGGAGCTGGTTTCACAACATTTGGTATCAGAGCTTTGGGATTCTAGGGTTTCGCTGCTCCAAACAGGGCATCGTGGCATTTTCGCTATAACTTTTTTTCTACGAAGGTTTAGAAGTTGAAATTTTTAGAGTGCGAAGCCAAAATCTTGACATCGTCGCAAAATTTCAGAGCTTGGTTCGCAATATTTTCGGAGATATGATCTGTGGAATTTAGGTCATTTTGCAAGCTCCTGAATTTAACCTAAACAGGTCATCGTGGAATTTTCCCTATAACGTTTTTTCTACGAGGTTCAGAAGCTGAAATTTTTAGAGTGCGACGCCGAAATCTTGAGGAACATCGTCGCAAAATTTCAGATCTTGGTTCGCAATATTTTCGGAAATATGATCTGTGGAAGTTAGGGCTGTTTCAAGCTTCTGAATTTCATCTCAAAGAGGCAATCGTGGGAAAATCTTCATAGCTCTCTCTCTAAGCATCGGATTGGAATGCTGTAAAAAGTGGCCACAAGTACACGGACTATAGTTTGCTGTCTATCAATTTCAGAGCCAAAGGAGGAAACAGAGACACGTGGCAAGTCGTACAAGTTCGCTCTACTGAACCAGTCCATAATTGGGTCATTGTGGGAGATTGGACATAACTTTGTCTTGAAGAATCCAAATCAGATTAGACCTGTGGCATTTGAAAGAAGCTTCAGAGGGCTACTACAGGGCCGAATTTCAGATATTGAGGATCTGCAATTATAGAGATAATTCAATTTCAATATTGATATCCTCAAAAGCAAGTAAAAGGTGTGTATTATTTTTGTTTGTTTGTTTGTTTTTTCCCCCGAATTGCATAAGTCTTGTTTGAAGAATCAAGTTGCATTGATTCCAAGGGCATATTGTAGAATAGATATCAGTATTGGATTCTAAAATGGCCCCTAAAAAGAATTCAACACCCATTAAGCCTTTAGAAGGTTGTACTATGACTCATGAAGACGAAGAATGGCAACATGACATATTAAATTTACAAGAGCAAGTGCAACAAATTTCGCTCTCGCAAAGAGCAACAAAAAATGAAATGGAAGTTTTGATGAAAGGCGTGGAAGCTAAGATGGATGGTTTGAAAATAAGATGGATGGTTTGAAGAAAGGAGTGGAAGCTAAGATGGATGGCATGGAAGTGGGCATGGAAGCTAAGATGGATGAGATGGAAGCTAAGATCAATGAAAAAATGAAAGACAACATGGAAAACATGAAGAATGATCTAAAGTAGACATAGAAGGTTTGGCAAAGTTGATACAAGAAATTTTTCCTAATGGTGAAAAGATAGTAGAGGAAACTCATGATGAGAACAAAATAAATGTTAATCGTGATTTCATAAAATCTAATGTTGGATGGAAGAACCACCATATTCCAAAAATGGATATGAGGAAGTTTGATGGAAATGATCCTGTAACATGGATACTACAGATGGAGCAATATTTTGATCTCAATAATGTGCAAAACTCACAAAAGGTACGCATTGCAACTTTACATTTAGAACAAAATACATTTGTATGGTATCGATGGCTTTGCTCCCGTAAAAAAATTGTCACTTGGTCACTTTTTATGGAGGAAATGATAGCACATTATGAGGATACAAAGAGCAACACCTTCTTTAGCCAATTGATAAATCTCAAACAAAAGGGTTTAGTGGGGCAGCACATTGAGGACTTCCAAAAATTGAATATAAGGGTAACTGATATTCCAGAGGAACACGGGATTGATCTCTTCATAGGTACTTTAAAGGATAACATCCAACATGAAGTTCGCGTTTTGGAACCTGATTCATTGGAGAAGGCATTCAGGTTGGCCAGAAAAATTGAATGTAAAATTATGGCGACAAGGAAGCCTACCACTCACTTCTATAAAGAGGGAAGTGTTGCTACTCCTAGATTTGCACAACCTACAAGGTTGACACCACAGCAATTGGAAGAAAAAAGAGCAAAAGGGCTTTGCTACAGTTGTGATAGCAAATACTCTAAAGGTCATAAGTGTGCTGAGAAGAAATTATTTTACATAGATTGTGAAGAGGAAGAAGAAAATGAACAAGAATCTTCAAAAGAAGAGGATATACACCACGAACCAACCGTAGAAGAGGAAGAAATGAGTCCGACCATATCGTGTAATGCATTGGCAGGAATTACCACTCCTCAAACTCTCAAGATAGAAGGACATATCAAGAAGAAAAAGGTAATAGCGTTGATTGATTCAGGTAGTACCCATAATTTTATTCATTGTAAGGTAGCCAAGGAATTGAATTGTTTCCTATACCCAGCACCAGAATGTCAAGTGATGGTTGCAAATGGAGGAACTATAAATTTCTCTGGAAAATGCCATAATATCAAGCTAACCATAGGGGAATATGTATTGACTAGTCCAATGCTTTCCATTCCTATGGGAGGTGCTGATGTTGTACTAGGAGTACAATGGTTACAATCTTTGGGGACGGTAGCTTTTAATTTTCAAAAACTTTTCTTGAATTTTTTTTCAGAAGGAAAGGAAGTCGAATTACGGGGTATTGCAGGGAAGCCAGGAAAGATAATAAGCTCTAATGTCATGACAAAGATTCTAAAGAAATAACAACGAGGTGTAATTGCACAATTATGCTCACTATAAGTTCCAACATCAAAATCATCTATTTCTGCAGATCTCCAACAAGTCTTGGACAATCATTCCAAGGTGTTTGAAACTCCCGAAGGACTCCCACCTATTCGTGATCATGATCATGCTATTCATTTGATTCCAGGAAGTGTTCCTCCAAACATCGGGCCTTATAGATATCCTTACGTCCAAAAGAGCGAAATTGAACATATGATTGCAGAAATGTTAGAGGCGGGTATAATTCAACCTAGTCAAAGTTCTTTCTCTGCTCCTGTAGTATTGGTACACAAGAAGGATGGATCATGGCGAATGTGTCCGGATTATAGGGAGCTCAATAAGCTCACCATTAGAGAAAAATTTCCCATTCCTGTGATTGATGAATTATTGGATGAATTACATGGAGAAATTTATTTTACCAAACTTATTTTGCAAGTTGGATCTTCGTATATTCCAAAAACAACATTTCAAACTCATGGGGGTCATTATGAATTTTGGTCATGCCTTTTGGCCTTACCAATGCACCTTCTACATTTCAAGGGTTGATGAATTCCATTTTCAAACCCTTCCTTAGAAAATTTGTGCTAGTATTTTTTGATGATATACTAATCTACAACGGGTCTTGGAAGGATCATGTTGAACATGTTGACAGGGTGCTCAAACTATTGCAGGAGAAACAATTATATGCAAAAACATCCAAATGTTTCTTTGGAGTACAAGAGGTGGAATATCTGGGTCATATTGTATCTCACGAGGGTGTTAAAGTAGACCCTAACAAAATTAAAGCCATTAAGGAACGGAAAGTCCCCACAACCATAAAGCAGTTGCGAGGATTTCTCGGGTTAACAGGGTATTATCGCAAGTTTGTTAAGAATTATGGGAGAATAGCAGCACCTCTAACAACATTATTGAAGAAAGATGCATTTTCATGGACTTCTGAAGCAATTAAGGCCTTTGAACATCTTAAAGAAGCAATGTGCCTAGCACCGGTCTTAGCTACGCCAGATTTCACAAAAACCTTTATTGTGGAATGTGATGCCTTAGGAAATGGAATTGGTGCTGTTTTAATGCAAGAAGGAAGACCCATTGCTATTGAAAGTCGTCCAATCAAAGGAAAGTATTTACAGAAAGCTATTTATGAGAAGGAAATGTTAGCAATACTGCATGCACTAAAAGAATGGCGAACTTACCTAATGGGAAGACACTTCAAGGTAAAAACTGACTATGATAGTCTTAAACACTTTTTGGAACAAATACTATCTTCAGAAGAGCAACAAAAATGGGTCACAAAGATGTTGGGTTATGACTTTGAAATAATCTACAAAAAAGGGAAGCTAAATGTTGTTGCAGATGCACTCTCAAGAAAGAATGAAGAGGTGGAAGTATTGCTTTGTGCCATATCTATTATCCAACCAGATTGGATAACCGAAGCAAGGGATGAATGGAAGAAGGACGAAGAAGTGTGGACACTCATTCAAAAGTTGCAGCAAGATCCTAGTACATCTGATACATTTAGTTGGAAAAATGATTCCTTATGGTACAAAGATCGCTTATATCTTTGTAAGAATTCTCAACTAAAACAAAAGATTCTTCTGGAATTGCACACTTCTCCTTTAGGAGGACACTCGGGATTTTTAAAAACTTACCACAGGGTGAAGAAAGAATTTTTTTGGGATGGCCTTAAAACTGATATTCAAAAGTTTGTGGCGGAATGTTTGGTTTGCCAGCAGAATAAAGTGGAAACAATTAAGACCCCAGGACTTCTACAACCTTTATCCATTCCAAGTCAACGTTGGGAGGAGATTTCAATGGATTTTATCACAGGTTTACCTAAGTCCGAAGGAAAGAGTGTCATCATGGTGGTAGTTGATAGACTTACCAAGTATGCACACTTGTGTGGATTATCTCATCCATTTAAAGCAAGTACAGTTGCTACTACATTTATGGACACAATTCAAAAGCTACATGGAAACCCAAGGGTTATTGTGAGCCACAAAGATCCCATTTTTACTGGAAATTTTTGGACGGAGTTATTTTCTTGTTTGGGTACTCAATTAGCTCATAGCTCATCTTATCATCCTCAATCCGATGGTCAAACTGAGATAGTAAATAAATGTTTGGAAGGATATCTTTGTTGTTTTGTATATGATAAACAAACACAATGGGTCAAGTGGTTACCTCTTGCTGAATGGTGGTATAACACTTCCTTCCATACTGCAGCAAAAATGACCCCATTTATGGCACTTTATGGATATCATCCACCATACATCACATCATCTTTAAGGGAAAATTCGAAGGTTCAAGCAGTGGAAGATCACATCGAGCATCAGCAAGAAGTTCTCCAACTCTTAAAGGATAACCTGAATTTGGCACAAAATCGAATGAAACAACAGGCGGATCAACATCGCAGCGAGAGAAGTTTTGATGTAGGAGATTGGGTATTTTTACGGCTACAACCATATAAACAAATGTCCCTCAAGCAAGCTAAGAAGGATAATAAATTATCGCCAAAGTACTATGGTCCTTACAAGGTGTTGCAAAAGATTGGTACTATGGCATACAAATTGGAGCTTCTTGCTTCTTCACAAGTGCATCCAGTTTTCCATGTTTCATGCTTAAAGAAGGTTATAGGTGAAAATCTTTCAGTTCAAACAATATTGCCAGAACTTGATGAGGAAGGAAAAATCATATTGGAACCTGAAGCGGTCACAGAAACAAGAACTCGACAGCTACGAAATCGATCAATTTCAGAGTATCTCATCAAGTGGAAGAACTTACCCAGTGAAGGTTATACATGGGAGGGTGAGAATTTTATACAGAAGCACCCAAAGCTACTCAAGCGTTGAGGACAACACTTTTTGGAAGGAGAGGGGCATGTTAGGTTCCTATATTACTTGTATAGTCCCTTATTGTTGTTAGTGTAACCCCCTTATTGTTATTATTGTACCCTTGTAACCCCATATTGTTATTATTGTGCCCTTAAATTATTATTGTTAGGCCGGATAGGATTACATTGTGGCCCCACTAGGATTACATTGTGGCCCCATGGATTCCTATATATAGAAAGGAGGTTTTGTAATTTGTATCATCTAAGAATTGTTCATTCATGTAATGTATTGGAGGTTGCCCCCTCGAAGTGGCTTATTTCTAAGGTGTTTATATCTCTTTTCTTCTATTTTTGGCGTTGGTTTCACAACATAGACTATGAAGAAACCTTTGCACCTACAACAAGGTATACTACCATTAGATCTTTGGTTTCACTAGTTGCTGCAATGGGTTGGAAATAGTGTTGCGAACATCTTGATAACATCCCGATTTTATCTCAAAATCACTATTTTTTGGCCTAGCCGATGTTTGTCAATTTTTAAAAATATTTTTATGGTATCTTAATTTTGCTGATGTTTTTTGATTTTTACCGATATTTTCCCGATTTTATGATTTTTTGGTGTTTCGGGCCCTTTCCAATTTTATCTCGATGTCGATGTTCGCAACGTTGCTTGGAATATCCTTCAAATGGATGTGAAGACTGCATTTCTAAATGGGACCATTGATGAGGAAGTATACATCGAACAACCCAAAGGGTTCGAAGTAAATAGCAGGGACTCTCACGTCTGCAAACTTAACAAAACACTATATGGCTTGAAGCAAGCTCCTAGGGCATGGTATGTAAGGATGGATGCATATCTCTTATGAAATGGGTTCGTGAAGGGTATTGCTGATCCAAATCTCTACATCATGGTCATGAATAATGAACCTGTCATTATTCTCCTATATGTGGATGATATATCATCATAGGTGTGGAGCACAAAATTGAAGAATGTAAAAAGATGTTGGCAACTGAATTTGAAATGAAGGATCTAGGACTTATGCATTACTACCTGGGTCTCAAAGTATGGAAGAAAGCTGGGGAGATATACTTGGGGCAAGGAAAATACATTATCAAGATGTTGCAGAAATTTGAGATGATGGACTCCAGGCTTATGACTACTCCTATGATCACGAACTTCAAGAAGTTGCAAGGTTCCAACTGAAGTCTCATGGATCCTACCTCCTATCGACAATTGGTGGGCTCCCTAATGTATTTGGTAAATACTAGGCCTGATATATGCTTTGCTATAAACATCCTTAGTCAATTTCAGCTGGAACCTTGTCATGATCATTGGATAACTGCCAAACACATATTGAGATATCTCCGTGGCACTATACATCACTTCCTGAAATATAAAAGTGAGGAAGTTAATCTAATTGGCTTCTCCGATTTCGACTGGGGTGGCAGTGAGTCCGATGGAAGAAGTACCACTGGTGGATGCTTTAGCTTGGGGTCTGCTATGGTATCATGTATGAGTAGAAAGCAAGGACCCGTTGCTGTAAGTAGTGCTGAAGCTAAATATGTAGCTGCATGTGAAGTAGGAAAGGAGGTAGTATGGCTAAGGAAGCTTCTGACAGAATTGTTCGAAAGTCCTCTGAATTCTATTATAATCAATTGTGATAATTAAAGATGCATTAAGATGTATGGAGATCTCGTGTTTCATTCTAGGACGAAGCACATCAATAATAAATACCATTTCATCAGGAATTTGGTACAAGATGGGATCGTGAAGCTGGAGTATGTCCCGATAGACGAACAAGTGGTTGACACATTGACAAAGGCTCTTCCTAACAAGATGTTTGAATATTTAAGAGACAAGCTTGGTCTAGTAAATATTGCTAATTGTATTAATACTAGCATTTGCCCCTAAGGGTTCAAAGGTATACCGAAGGAGCGGACTTTGTGTTAACGCCCGTGCATATCAAAGGGTGCGGTCTCCATTGATCTTAAATCAACAGTGACTTGCAAGCACAAACAAGTCCGTTGTTTAAACCGAACGATGCTCCAGTAGTTGACCTCGCCGTGTGTGCTTTGACCGAGATCACATTTACTGCGGGGTTAGAACGCTGATTGGGGTTTGAAGTAATTGTATGGAAACGCGTAGCTGGAAGCGGGCGGAGGCCTCAGCCCCTCCTCAGTCGTCTTCTTTTGCATCTTCTCAGCCTTCGAAACGAGCTCGCCATTCGCATAAATCAGCAAACGGTATCATTACATCGTCGTCGCCGATCCTACCTTATCCTCGCGTGAGTTCCCGTTCGCAGGAAGCGGCCATGGATTCCGGTGCAACTGAGTCATTGGCCTCTGCTTTCAGGCGGGACTTTGGGAAGCGGAATTATGGACGCGATGAGAGCCAGTCTGCCAGTGCAAAAAGAGACAAAGAAACAGACAAGGGAAAGGAAAAGGAAACCGAGCGAAGCCGTGACAGGGCCGTAGGTTTAAGCATAGATGGCGCTGGACCGGTCCCGAATGATGATAATGACAGTGAGGGCGTGAGCATACTACACCAAAACCTGACTTCTGCTAGCAGTGCACTGCAGGGTCTTCTTAGAAAATTGGGCGCAGGTCTCGATGATCTCTTGCCCTCGTCTGTGCCGTCTTCGCACCAGAGCAGCCGATTGAAGAGAATTTTGTCGGGGCTTTGGGCCGATGGGGAAGAAGGTCGGCAGGTCGAGGCACTCACGCAATTGTCTGAACTTTTGTCCATTGGAACTGAGGAATTGCTGAGCAGCTTTTCCGTGGATTCTTTTGTGCCAGTGCTCGTGAGTCTTCTCAACCACGAGAGTAATGCGGATATAATGCTTCTTGCAACCCGTGCCTTGACTCATCTATGCGATGTGCTGCCCTCGTCGTGCGCCGCAGTTGTGCATTATGGCGCAGTTCCTTGTTTCTGTGCCCGTTTGCTGACTATTGAGTACATGGATCTTGCAGAACAGGTGTGCAATTTAGCCAAAATGAGAAATCGAATTGCAAATCGTCGATTTGGTATATTCCCCCAAAATGACGAATCTACTACAGTGTCGTGAACTAAACCCCCACAATATAACACCTTCGGTGTAATTAATGATTTGGAAGAGATATGTTGAGGCTTTGCAAGTGAAGAATTGTCTGGAAAGACATCAGGGACCGCACCTTATGTTGATGTCTGGTAGGGAGGGTGGCCTCAAATGGATGTGCACCTAGTTCCCTAGGTTGGTGGTTAGTAAGTAAGCCTGATGGTACCTATAGAGGCTGAAAGCTTTAGTCCACCTTAGTCCCAATTGGATAGATTGCCTTGGTCAGGAATCTAGTCCATGGCATTGCGGTGCCTAAAGAGATGAGTGACCAAATGGATAGATTGCCCTGGTCAGGAATCTAGTCAATGGCATTGCAGTGCCTAAATGTTCTTTATAGTTTCATATAGTTTGAGATCTTCCTGTCGTATATTATTGATACCTCCCTAGTTAAGAGGGAGTGTTGAAGATTGTAACTAGGTTCGGCCTTCATAACTTATATTTATGGTACTCATCAAAAGAATTGAAGAAAAATAATTTATATTATTATTTTGATATTTCTTTTATTATTAAAATGACTTATTAAAGCATGGGTTTCATGCTTAGGTCATGTTTAGTATAAGGTCCCAATTGTGGATTCTCGGTTAGTCATTACAGATTTATATTGACCCTACTTGGGCTTTTGAATCATGTAATTAGGTTTATTTTTGAGTCAAAAGTGGTCTAGTAGCCCTCCACATAAAGATGACCTAAAGGAGATCAAGTCGGCCTCAAAGGAAGGAATTCAAACCCCTCGGAAGGTTATAAATGCAAGGAGGTCGAATTCATTTTCTCACTCATTCACTGCAATTCATTGCATCAAGAGAAAAAGTGCGAAATTGAAGGAGGCAAAAGAAGTGCGAGATGGGTCTAGGTGAAAGAGAAAGAGAAAATTGAAATTTTGGTGAAGGAATCTCTCTGTTTCGTGGTCTCTCTTGGGAGATCGAAGTCTTTGAAGTTTTGGAAGTTGCTGCTGCTGCAAATCTGCGAAGCTGCTAGAAGACTGGTTAATGCTGCTGCTAGGTCGAAGATCTGGAAGGCTGACTTGGTGTGGAGGGAAAGTTTGGCTCATGTCTAGGGTGAAGAGTCTCAAAGAATACTATTGAAAGGAAGAATTATCTTGACTGGGTTTTCCCCTCGAGGGGGTTTTGCCCTACATAGTGCCTATATCTTGTGTCTCTTGTTTTGAGCTTCATACACATAATATGGTAATTGCTTGATGAAAGATAAAGATAATAAAGAAGTAAAGAATCCAACATAATGACAAGTAATTATCAAGATCGAAGAATCAAACCCTAATATATATCTGGATTGATTCTTCAACGAGGTGTCTCGATTTGGGAAGCCAGTTATAAAGGATATGTCAATGAATAGGTAATAAAGTGATCCTAGAAACCCTTTCCCAATGAGGATATGAAGAATGGAACATGCTTGCTCTTTAAGCAAGGGACTTGCCTTCCAAGGGAGAGGGGATGAGGATGAGGGATAAGGATACAACTTGTAGAGGTACTTCCCGATCCCTAAAATCATAAATGATCTTGGTTTCCCAAATAACCCTTCATGGTTAGTCTTTGAGAGGAAACGGGACCACACGGGACCAAGTGGACCAAACCCAGGTTCAGGGATGGAATATAGCAACCACTAGTGTTCCTATCCTGGACAAGGTGAGGGGAAGGGATCATATAAGAAATTTTGCTTCAAAAGGTCAAATTGACCCTACTAGGTTGTATCCTTGGGGATGCTTAGGCAAAACTTAGTCTTAGGGCTAGGGCTTGGGATTCCCAGAGATTTCTCCGTTGGAATTGCATCAAATTTGGAGGAGAGGGAAAGGACCCACCATCGCAGTATCGTCTATAAGAGATCAAGGTTTTCCTGTGGGTGAATTCCTGGGAAATTGATGCCCTTGGTGACCTATCAGGGGTAGACCTAGGGAAAAGGGAAAAAAAGTAAGAAAAAAGGGGAAAATGACCACCCTTTCGAGGGACCAGTGCTTATTTCCCTTGGGGATATGGAGTCAAGGATGATAATGATTGAGATCAAAGTTTTCCTGTGGGTGAATTCCTGGGAAATTGATGCCCTTGGTGACCTATTAGGGGTAGACCTGGGGAAAAGGGAAAAAAGGTAAGAAAGAAGGGGAAAATGACCACCCTTTCAAGGGACCAGTGCTTATTTCCCTTGGGGATATGGAATCAAGGATGATAATGATTGAGAATTTAGTTTCTTGATCAAGGAGGCTTGGAAAGTCAACTTCGTCCAAAGAAAAATGACCTTCGAGCATTTATACTTCATACAAATGGTGCAAGCTTATCGAGACAAAACAATCTCTAGGACATTTCATTCATCTAACAATGGCCCATACATTAACGAGCTAAATAGACACTTAATTTCAAATTCCAATCATGCAACAATTATCCCTAATTATAGTGAAGTTCAACAATATGCAGCAACAAAAATATATAATCAAAATTCACTTACAGTGTTAGAGAGTATATCCAACTAGCATAACATTTGCGAAAAACGAAGCTCCAAAATAAAAATGGCCCAAATGCATACATCAAAATTTATCCATTTATCCAAAATAATCCTCCAAGAAGAAATGCGAAGTTCTCTAAAGATAGAGAGATCCCTAGTGAAGTGATGATACAAATGAATGTAGTTAACATCAATATATACCCCTCTTAAGAGTTTGAATTAGCCTATGAGCCTACATTAGCCCCTACTAATAAAATAATGTGTAAATAAAACCCCTATTGGTGACAAGCCCACCAAACTAGCTCATAAATGGAAAAATAAGCCTCTCAGGGGGCCAAATAATAATATGTACATGTCGTGGGGCCCTCCAAAGGCCTAATAATATCCCAAAGTGGCACAATAAGGAATAAACTCCTCAAAATATGATGGACAAAGGGGTAGCCCCTTGTTATCCAAGTAGTAGACCCGTGGTGCTCCCAATGGGTGTAGGGGCACATAAATGACTCCATGGGTCTCCATATGAATCAAAGATGCCTGTAGATCCTCTGCAAGGGCTCAAGTGATGGAGTGAACGTTGCCATGACATCGTACAAGTCCTGGGACACCTGCCAAGAGTGTGGGGCTCTTGTGGGGCCTGCTGGGCATAATGTACCAAGCACATCATCATCATCCCAAATTGGATTGCTAGTAGTCTCTGAACATCAATGGGGATTCGTGGAGTGTTATTTGCTGCTGTGGAGGCCCATGGCTCTCTATGCACACCCTATATGTGCCAATGTAGCCCTCTGGGGGTTAGGATCCCGTATAGGGAGACCAAACCCAAATGGAAACCACCTGCAATCCTGTATAAGATTCAATGCGTCCCATAGGCTTCCAGTACAACTAGTCATTAGAGTAATCATGTAAAAGAGCTTACGAATCATGGATAACAAAGCGGGCACTTCACAGTGGCATGCCCTTACGTAGTGGGCTTTAGCATGTGCTAGTGTCTCCATACTCCAAAGGGGGTTAGCCATGTACCTTATTAAGTGGTTTTAGCCCTTAAAGGGGATAGTAGGTCCATAATACATCCTTTGAATGGGGGTGCAAGTGATAAATAAGTGAAACAAAGCAGGGAATGGGGGGGGGCAATTCTGGGCCACATATTGGGGCATAGGGGCAACTAGATAAGGGGAAGCCCACGCCAGGGTATATAATGTGTAGGAGGGATCAATCGTGGTACATGAGGTGTCCCGACTTTGATTTTTCCATCCTTCTTTATATGCCTTTTGCCTTCTATGAATTTCTTTAATTAACTTCTCGGGGCTCAAGGATAAGAGCATGATGTGCCAAATATAGCAGTGATTACCCATTTGAGGTAGGGCGGTTCATTGCCCTCCAGGGGTTTGGACAATCATGGGTTCCTATATGACAAAGGAGGCTCATCTAGGGCCAATGGAACCAAGGTGATGGCCATGGGTAAGGGGCAAAGCTCATGTATTGGCTTTTGCTCATGTGCTAATTATTATTATTATTTTAGTCTTTTCCCTAGCCGCAAGCCTACAAGGCTAGCCTTCCCCTTTAAAATGATTTTTTAGGGATTTGAAGCATCAAATAATTTTGAGTGTAGTCACTAATTCATTTGTTTTGCAACCCTTTGAAAATTTATTTAGGGCTGCCGCAGGCATTCGAAGACTCTGGCATCCAAAATCGAATTTTTTAAAGAGTTTTTTTACGTTTAAATTTGTTTTATGGTTCAAAGATTTATTTGAAAATTTATTGTGACCATGTTGTAAAATTTCAAGGGTCAATCTACGAAGCCACAAATCCTACAAGGGCTTGAGTTTTCTCTTGATAATAAATCAATTAACTCTGTTAAAATTTGGGTAGCAGAGGACAAGTGGTTCCCTAAGGCTTTGATCTTTGGCCTAGGGAAAAGTGTCCAATTTATTTGTACTTCTTCTCATAAAGTGACTTTATAAGTGGTAAAGTCGGTCTAATTTAAAAGTGACTTTATAAGTGATAAAATTACATTCTAATTTTAAAGTGACTTTATTAAAGTCGATGAAAATTAGAAACTGAAAAAGTGACTATGGAAATAAAAGGCTAAGTGGGTCTTTATTTAAGTGGGTGAATTAAAAAATAGAAAGTGAGAATTAAATGCACATTTATTCTCATCCCTAGATGTAAATGAATCTCAGCCATTAGATCTTAGGGTTACCCAAAAGGTCATTTAGGGTAAAAGGAGAGAAGAAGAAAAGATCAAAATTTAGTCTTTCATGAGCATTTGAGAGAAAGAGAAGAGAGAGCAAGGAGAAAATTTCTGAGCAGGGAGAAGTTGAAGGAGGGCAGCAAGGAGACATTTCAGCACTCCGTAAAGCTGCTGGAGTTTGCACGCATTTCAAGGCAGCAAATCCATACAACATTTATTGGCACACTTTCCAAGGCAAATTTTGTACAACAGAGTTTAGGCACGCATCCCAAGGAGTACGACACATATTTCGAGGAGGAAAAGACACTAGCTGACAACATGGTTTTCAAGGCAATTTTGGGCACAAAAATCGAGGAGTTTCTGCTGTACTTGATTGTACAGTTAGTATGGCCATACAATGAAATTTGGGCACGAATCTTGAGGTAGACGTACAACATTAAACGCTGTTATTTATTGCTGTAAATTTTTCTGTTTGGACAGTTTGTTGATTGGCACATTTTCCGAGGCATAGTTCAAGCACATAAATCGAGATAAGTTGTAAATTGTGGTCGTTGGAATTTTAACTGTGTATTTAAGTTTCTCTGTAAAGGCATTTTCAAAAATAAAGAAGAGCTCTCAAACTGGTTTTCCCCAAGAGTTGTAGGGGGTTTTTCCAGGGTCACATTGACCAAAAATCATTGTGTCATTTTTTGTGTGTGGCTGTTACATTTTGCTGTGTTCTATTTCTGCATTTTCTAGCAGTGGTGAAATCTCCAAATTTGTGTTTTAAGAAATTATTGTCATTTCCAGATTTTAGTATTTTTATCATGCTTGGATTTAAAACTATATGCATGGAGTGATAAGGAAAACTGATAACCGAAGTGGGGATTGAAATTCTTCATGGCATCAGAGCTTAGTTAGCTGGAAACTGCTTTTTTCGACAAGTGAAAATCACAGCAAGCTGATTTTTATACACAAAACAAAAACCGTTACCCATATTTGAAAATTTCTGTTTGATAGGACAATGAATCATGTCTTTGGGTTTGAGGGTTGAAGACATGTTAGATGGGCAGAGTAACTACAATGCATGGAGGGAGAGAATTCAAAGCATCTTTGAGGAAGTAAAGTCTTGAGCATTATGGTACATACCACATAGCACCCAGTAGCAGTACTTGCTGACCCTGTATAGTTAGCAGAGTTCAATAAATTGAATGCTAAGGTCAAAAGCTTGATTTTGGATGGAGTCAAAGATCATGTCATTCCTCGTGAGAGGAAAGACTAATGCACATGAAATGTGGACAGCCTTGACCGGTCTTTACCGGAGCTCAAATGAAAACATAAAGATGGTCCTAAAGGAGAAACTGAAGGCCGTTAAAATGGCTAAGACTGACAGTGCTACAACATACCTCACAAAGATCACTTCAGTGAGAGATGAGTTAGCAGCCGTAGGAGAGACCATTGCACCCACTAAGTTGGTGAGGATTGCTTTGAATGGTCTTCCCAAACCTTGGGAGAGTTTTGTGGATGGTATTGTTGCACGTGAGAACCTTCCCGGACGGGAGAGGTTGTGGGATGAGTGTTCAGAATGAAATTAGAAAGGACCATCTTAGGGCAGCCAAACAGGGCGAAGAGGATGACAATGTGGCATTGTTGGCAAGAGGAAAGAAGGGCAAAGCAAAGAAGCAAGCTTCCACTAGTGGAGGCAAAGGCAAAGGTAAAGGTAAAGGCAAGCAACGAAGGACTATTCCAAAGTCAAATGTTGGAATTGTCAAAAGTTGGGACACTATGCTGTTGTGTGTCCGGAGAAGAAGAACAAGAAGGGGAAAGAGAAAACCATGGCAACTTCTGAAGAGGTAGAGGGCTTCTCGGAGAGCTTTGATCAGGAGTTTGGGTTCATAGCTTGTCAGGCCTCCAGTGCACGATCACCTGCCATATAGGTTTAGAGGGAGTGTGCACTCTCCTCTACTATCAGAGCATCTTCTAGCATTCGATATGTTGACAGTGGCACTTCTCGCCATATGACAGGAGTCAGAGAGTACTTATCAGAGCTTTTAGAGAGTGATACTGATATGGAGGTAGTACTTGGTGATGACAACATTGTTAGAGTAGTCGGGGTGGGGACATTGACATTTGATAGGGAACCCAAACCTCCCTTGAAAGTGTCAGATGTTCTCTATGTGCCTAGAATGAAGAAGAACCTGATATCCGTCTCAACACTTGAGGACAGAGGGTATGATGTGTTGTTCAGGAGAGGACAGGTGCGTATATATCCTAGGGGAACTCCAACTTCTTCAGCTAGAGTGATTGGTGTGCGCTATGCTAAGGTGTAAAAGTTCTCATTCTAGCCCTTGATGGCATTGAGTAGCAGCACCAGCGACAGGACCGACAACAAATCTAGCAGTTCAGAGTTGTGTGAGATTTGGCACCGTAGGATGGGGCACATGTATCATGGGGCCTTGAGGACATTGCGGGTGATCACCACTAGTGTGCCAGATTTCAGTTCTGATCACCTTGATGTATCTAGAGGATGTGCTATGGGGAAGTTTGCCAAAGCCCCGTCTCCCAGCAGTGACAGCAGAGCGACAAGGATCCTTGACTTGATTCAATTTGATGTGAGTGGTCGGATGTCTCATGTATCCTTGAGTGGCTATGAGTATTATGTTTTATTCATTGATGACCACTCCAGGAAGACCTGGATTTATTTCTTGAAGACCAAGAGTGAGGTCTTCAAGCAGTTTCAAGAGTTCAAAGCTCTTATGGAGACCCAGGCAGGTAGTAAGATCAAGGTACTCAGGTCACACAATGGAGGTGAGTATACTCTTGGGGAGTTTGTGGATTTTTGTGCTGAGGCAGGCATTAGGAGGGAGTTCACGGTTCCTTACAACCCCCAGCAGAACGGGGTGGTAGAGAGGAAGAACAGATCCATTGTAGGGGCTGCCAAAGCCATGCTTCATGATCATGGGTTACCTTTATTTTTGTGGGCAGAGGCCTGCAACACTACTGTTTACTTGCAAAACAGGAGTCCACATCGTGCCTTGGGGAATGTGACTCCTGAGGAGGCTTTTTCTGGGAAGAAGCTTGATGTTGGGCACTTTCGTATCTTTGGGTGCCTTACATATTCCTATGTCCCCAAGGAGAAGATGACCAAGCTAGAACCTACTGCAGACAAGGGCATCTTTGTGGGTTATAGCGAGACCTCAAAAGCTTATCCGATTTACATTCCTGCGAAGAGGAAAGTGGTTGTCAGGCGTAGGGTTGCGGGGAAGCTTCTCCCTCCCCCCCCCACCCCGAACCCGCTCCCGAAACGCGCTCCGTTCGGGAGCTTTTTGGGAGCGCTCGGAAGCGTGCTCCCGAAAACGCTTCCTGAGGGGAGCGTTTTTGGGAGCGCGCTTCCGAGCTTGAAAAAACGCTCCCTGCCTTTTGGGAAGCGTTTCAGGGAGTGTTCGGGAGCAAACGCTCCCCAACATGAGAAACGCTTCCTGTCGCGCAGAAAAAATATTGGCGTCGAATTTGGATTTTTTTTTTGGAAATGAGGGAGGGGGGGTTGGGTAAATAAAAAGCCCACCCCCCTCATTTTATTTTTATTGTTTTAGTTGAGAGTGAGAGAGCAAAGAGGAGCAAGAGGAGAGCGATTTGGAGAGCAAGAAGAGCAGAGCGATTTGGAGAGTTGGAGAGCGGAAGTGCCAAGGAGAGAGCAAGTTTGCAAGTAAGAGGAGGATTGCAAGAAAGAGGTAGGTCTTCTAATCTAGTTTTTTATTTTCTAGGAATTGTTTTTAAATTGTTCAAAAATGAAAACTTGATTTTTTTTTCTCAATGTTGCATTCTAGTGTGTTGAAAAGTGAAAAATTGCATTGCTTTTTTCCTATGTTTCATTTCCCATTCCCATTTGGCATTCCTTCATTGTTTTTGCAGGCTAGAAACTTGAAGCTTGAAACTTGAAACATCATGGCTATATGGCTAGGGATTTTCTTCATGTTGGTTCCTTTCTTTGTAATAATGGTGTTGGAGAGTAGAAGAAAGAGGCCCATTAGAGAAGAGGAGGATGAAGAAGTGGGCTATAGTGGCTTTGATGAAAATCCTGAAGAGGAGGAGGAGTATGCTGAGGAGGAAGGGGAGAGTGGAGAACATGAGGCCACAGATACCCCAACTAGACAAGACCAAAGTCAAACACCTTTGTGGAAATATGTTCAGAGGCAAGAAGGAGGGAAAGGTGGTGGAATCACTAAATTTCTTTGCCCCCATTGCCAGAAATTCATACACAGGTTCATACACCCGTGCCAGAAGGCACCTTTGTGGGAAAATGCCAGGGGATGGAGACAAAAATCTAGGAATCAAAATTTGTGTCAGTGTGCCAACAACACATAGAGAGAAATATAGAAAGGAAGAGGAGGCTGCCCTATAGAGATCTAAAATATCTAGGGGTTTCATTGATTCTTATACACCATCAGGTCCATCACATCATGGACAAAGAAGTCCATCAACTTCCACCCATGGCAGTGGATATGGAGGCACACTTGGACCAAACAGCTCCTTAAGGCGTAGAACCATATCCGATTTTCTTGACGAAGGGTGTAGGAATGATGTGGATTCAAAAATTTTCCGGTTTCTATATGCATGTGGGGTGCCATTCAATGTTCTTCGTTCACGTTATTGGCATGAAATGATTTCTGCCATTAATGATGCCCCCAAAGGATACAGGAGTCCTGGGTATGACAAGGCCAGAACCGTGATTTGATCATGAAAGAGCTAAAATAAACAATTCTTTGGCTGGAATGACAAATTCTTGGAATGAGCATGGGGTATCCATTGTATCTGATGGATGGACCAATGTAAAAGGAAAGCCATTGATAAGTGTTCTGGCTATGTCGTTTAGTGGTGCAATATTCCTTTCAGCATATGATTATTTAGACAAATTCAAGAACGGCATTAACATTGCAGAACCATTACTTGAAATAATTGAAAATACTGGGCCATACAATGTCATCCAAGTCATCACTGATAATGCTGCTAACTGTAAGGCAGCAGGAGCAATTATTGAGGATAAATACCCCAACATATTTTCGTCTGGGTGTTTGGTTCACACAATGAACCTTTTGATGCATGATATCATTAAAAACAAACAGCCTCAAATCAAATGGCTTGGTGATTTGTACAAGAGTGGTAAAAAAATGATAAAATTTATTACAAATCATAGCAATACCCATGGGCTTTTCCGTTTTCACTCCAAATTGGAGTTGTTGAAGATAGCAAAGACTAGATTTGCTAGCTATTACCTCACCTTCAGGCGCCTTTTGAAGGTAAGAGAGTCATTGGCTGCAATGGTATCAAGCCCACACTGGCAGGTATTAAAGGACAGGGCAGCGACAATAGTTGACAGGCAAGGTTTTGAACATGTGGAGGAGATCGCCCTTGACCCTTTGTTTTGGGCACGTGTGAGGGAAATTTTGAACTTCACCAAGCCCATTTATCACATGATTCGTTTTTCAGATACAGATAAACCAGTGATTGGGGAGGTTTATGAGCAGATGGATAGCATCTTGGGTGAAATAAAAGATATTGTTAAGGATAATGATCCCAATTTGTATGCAATGATTCACGACAGTGTGTGTGCACGGTGGGATAAACTCAATGTTCCACTACATGCCTTGGCATATATCCTTATTCCAAAATACTACTCTCCATCTTGGTTGGGCCAACCTGCACCTGGAGGTGGGGTTAGGATCAAACCTCACACAGATCCAGAGGTACAACAAGGATACATGAAGGCATTAGACAAGTTGGTCCCCCACAGGGAGGAGTGTGCTGCATTGCGCCTTGAATTAGGCAAATACTTCAGTTGCACTGGTAACTTTGGTTCTTTCCATGCAATGGAGGACAGAGACAGATTTGATTCTTTCACGTGGTGGGGAGCATATGGCGGCATGGGACTTTTGCCAAAGTTGGCAAAAAAAATTCTCTCACAAGTTGTGAATGTTTCTTCTGTAGAGAGGTGTTGGAGCACCTACAACTTCATACATAATGTGAGAGGAAATAGGCTGAATGAAAACCGAGCTGAAAGCTTGGTTTATGTGCATTACAATTTGAGGTTGTTGAGTCATTACTGTGATCGAGCATATGAGGATCAATCATATAAAGTCTGGGACAACAACCTAAAGGATGATAATTTGGAGGACGACACTGTACATATGGAAGAATTGGAAGCAGAACTTTTGAGGGATGATGATGAAGCATCAGCGACACCACCACACACAGGGTCAGTCCCATCATCCAGTAGCAGTGCGGGTGCCAGTGCCAATGCTCGATATCCAACTATTGTTCCTTTGCAGATTCAGCCTCCACCTACATCCTCACGTTGCCCTCCGCCTTCTAGTCATGGTCGTGGACGTGGTACTCCTGAGAGTACTAGAAGACCACCATTGACTCGTGGTTCTCACAAATTAGACATTTCTCGTGGGCATGGCAAGGGGCCAGCCAATAGATAAAATAGATTTGTTGTTTACTAGTCTTTTCTATTTTCTAGTAGTTTTTATCTTTTATAACTGTTGAACAGTTGAAACTCGACTCTTTCATATTTAATGACAATTTAAGTTTGAAGTTTGAATTTGAAAGGTGAAACTTTGAAGTTGGCATTTTAAGTTTATAAGTCATTATGAATTATGAATATGATGCTTCATGAAAGTTATATGGTGATCAATGAATCAATGATGATAAATGTTATATATTGAATTTTGAAATAAATGAATCAATGATGATAAATGATATATATCAATGATGATAAATGTTATATATTGAAATTTGAAATCAATGAATCAATGATGATAAATGTTATATATCAATGATGATAAATGTATATTGAATTTTGAAATCAATGAATCAATGATGATAAATGTTATATGTTAAAATTTGAAATCAATGATGATAAATGTTATATATTGAATTTCATTTAGAAATGTTAAATTAATGTTCATAGACCTAAAGTCTCAATATGTTATGTGTTCAACAATGAGGTGGTTGATGAGATACTTTAGACATTGACTCATTATATAATTTAATCTGGTTTATATTTACACTGTCAATTCCATCTATTCTACATGCTTTTTCAATAAAGCATATATGTAATAAAAATATAAAAAATATAAAAAAAAATATATATATTTAAAAAAATGCTCTGAAAACGCTCAGGCAGAACTTTAAATGACAGCTCACTCCCATGCTATCAATAAACTGGTGGGCAGGACTTGTAACCGGAGGGCACTAGAGGTAGAGTTGCACCATGTTAAAGCTAAACTGAACCCTCAAGACATTACTTGAAATCAGTCATGGTTAGTGCCGGGATGGGGCTCGGGCGTCGGGAAGGTACATCGATTACAGTGTCAGGTCCATCAGTGGGCAGTGGCTCTCAAAGTCAGGTGGGTGGTTCTTCAGGTAGCATGCAGGGCAGTTCACAGGGTAGTCCACTGATGGACAACTCGCATGGTACTTAAGCTTTTACAGGCACAGGTACAGTTTTGAGGTCAGTTGGCAGGCCTTCAGGAGTTCAGGCTTCTGATGATGATGAGGATTATTTCACTCCGATGGGAGAAGTAGGCTCAGGGAAGAGGAAGCCCAAGTGTTTTCAAGACACCTTGCGCGAGGCCACATCAGTTGCTGGGCGAAAGAGACAAGTTAGAGAGAGTAGACCACCTGAGCGGTTCTGTAGTTACGTGGCATTTGTAACAAGCATTGTTGACTCCGAGCCTTCTAGTTATGAGGAGGCAGCCAACCAGCAGGTCTAGAGAGAGACCATGATGGAGGAGTATTCTTCTATTATGAAGAACGGTGTTTGGGAGGTAGTGCCGAGGCCTGAAGGTAAATCGGTTGTTACTTGCAGATGGCTTTACAAGATAAACCATGCTACAGATGGCAGCATTGAGAAGTTCAAGTCTCGGTTTGTGGCGAGAGGGTTCTCACAGGTAGAGGGAGTTGACTATGAGGAGACCTTCGCTCCCGTAGCTCGGCATACATCTATTCGCTTCGTTATATCGATTGCAGCAGAGATGAGTTGGAAGATCCACCAGATGGATGTGAATACCGCCTTTCTTAATGGCTTCATTTAGGAGGAAGTTTATATTGAGCAGCCACAAGCTTTGAGGTGCATGGGAAGGAGTCCCATGTATGCAGATTGAAAAATGCACTCTATGGCCTGAAGCAAGCTCCTAGAGCTTTGGTACTCGAGGATTGATACATACTTGCAACAGTTGGGTTTCACCATGAGTGAGGCTGATCCGAACCTATACATCATTGTGGTAGGTGAGGAGCCTCTCATTCTGGTGTTGTATGTTGATGACTTGGTCATTACTGGAGCAGAGAGACTCATTAAGGGCTGCAATAAAGATCTTGCTTCAGAGTTTGAGATGAAGGATATCGGTTTGATGCATTATTTTCTGGGATTGGAGGTGTGGCCGGAGGAGGGGCATTTCTTCCTGGGGCAGGGGAAGTACATTGTGGATATTCTTAGCAGATTTCACATGGAAGACTACAAACCCATGTCTACACCTATGATCACTAACTGGAAGAAGCTTCACGCTTCAGATTCCGAGTTGGTGGATCCTACTCTATACAGACAACTGATTGGTTCATTGATGTATTTGGTCAACACTCGACCAGATCTATGTTTTGCAGTTAACACTATGAGTCAGTTCATGTGTGAGCCCAAGAGAGTGCACTGGGTGGCTGCAAAGCACATTCTTCGTTACTTGCAGGGTATTGTGGATTTTGGTCTGGATTATGGACAGGGTGATGGAGTGAGACTGGCAGGGTACACTGATTCAGATTTTGGGCAGATTGTGCTTCAGATAGGAAGAGTACTTCCGGGTGTTGTTTTGGGTTGGGTTCGGCAGTTGTGTCATGGTTCAGCCGGAAACAACAGTCAGTTGCATTGAGCTTAGCTGAGGCAGAGGATCTCGCTGCTAGTTTGGCTAGTTGTGAGGCCATATGGCTTCGCAAAATGTTGTTTGGTCTATTTGGTCAGGCATTGAGAGCTTCTGTGATTTACTGTGATAATCAGAGTTGCATAAAACTCACGGAGAATCCAGTTTTTCATGACAGGTCAAAGCATATCGGGATCAAGTATCACTTCATTCGAGACTATGTCCAAAAGGGAGCTATCAAGCTTGAGTATATTTCCACAGATGAGTAGGTAGCGGACATTTTCACCAAAGCCTTACCACGGGGCAAACATGTCTACTTCAGAGACAAGATGGGAGTGGTGAGGAACACTTTCCTCGGTAAGAGGGAGTGTTAAAATTTGGGTACCAGAGGACAAGTGGTTCCCTAAGGCTTTGATCTTTCTGGTAGCGGACATTTTCACCAAAGCCTTACCACGGGGCAAACATGTCTACTTCAGAGACAAGATGGGAGTGGCGAGGAACACTTTTCTCGATAAGAGGGAGTGTTAAAATTTGGGTACCAGAGGACAAGTGGTTCTCTAAGGCTTTGATCTTTGGCCTAGGGAAAAGTGTCCAATTTATTTGTACTTCTTCTCCGAATGTGACTTTATAAGTGGTAAAGTCAGTCTAATTTAAAAAGTGACTTTATAAGTGATAAAGTTACATTCTAATTTTAAAGTGACTTTATTAAAGTCAATGAAAAATTAGAAAGTGAAAAAGTGACTATGGAAATAAAAGGCTAAGTGGGTCTTTATTTAAGTGGGCGAGTTAAAAAATAGAAAGTGAGAATTAAATGCACATTTATTCTCATCCCTAGATCTAAATGAATCTCAGCCATTAGATCTTAGGGTTACTCAAAAGGTCATTTAGGATAAAAGGAGAGAAGAAGAAGAAAATATCAAAATTCAGTCTTTCATGAGCATTGGAGAGAAAGAGAAGAGAGAGCAAGGAGAAAATTTCTGAGCAGGGAGAAGTTGAAGGAGGGCAACAAGGAGACATTTCAGCAGTCCGTATAGCAGTTGGAGTTTGCACGCATTTCAAGGAAGCAAATTCGTACAACATTTATTAGCATGCTTTCCAAGGCAGATTTTGTACAACAGAGTTTAGGCACGCATCCCAAGGAGTACGACACAGATTTCGAGGAGGAAAAGACAACAGCTGACAACACGATTTTCATGGCAGATTTGGGAAATGAGACATTATGCCACACAATGTCCTCTTGAGAAAAAGGATAAAGAGGAGAAGTAAGATCCTCAAGCCGGAGCTGCTAAGATTGAGGCAGAGGGAGATTGTGCTATGTTAGCTCATATTTCGAAAGGAGAGAAGTGGGCTGACTTGTAGATCCAGAATCTACAAATGGCAGGATCCTAGAGTATTTCCGAACTCTTGGATCACATGTGAGCTATGACAGCCTAAAGACAATAGCAGGATGGATAGTAGCAGCAGAAGATGAGAAGACAATGTAGTGGCTAGCAGTACTAGAACTTGATCAGCGTAGAGAGGGAGCAACAACATCAGCAGTTGAGCAACAACAATGCAGTGCACACTGGTGTAAAGCAGTGCAGTGCAGTGCACACGTAGTGCAGAGCAGCAACAATGCAGTATTTTCAGAGAGCTAGTGCAGAAGCTAGCAACAATCAGTCTTATTTTTCAGTTGCAGATTTACTTGTCCAATTTCAAATGTTTTTTTGAAGCAGCAGCAGCAACTGCACAGTGCACAAGTGGTGCAGCGCAGTGCAGAGTAGTGCTCATGCAGTACAGAGCAGTGCAACAACATGGTTGTAGAATTCAGAGGGAGTTGCAGCACAGTTGGCAGCAATATGCAGAGTCAGCAGCAGTACAGATGCAACATTTTTTCTTGTGCAGTGTTGGTGAGCAGCATCAACAGCACAGTAGCAGATGTTCCAGAAATCAGAGCAACACATTGAGTTGTTTTGCTAGAGCACTTTCCTCGTTAAGAGGGAGTGTTGATTTATGGTAGCATCAGATGTGCTCTAGCCTTGTAACTTTGTATATAGGTTAGGACACATGTATTCCATAGAAACCAGAAATGGTTTTGGAAAATTCCACTTAAAGATGGTTTGATTAAATTAATTAATCGTTTTTTAATGTTTTCCTAAGTCTAAACTTAGGGAAACTGATTAATTAAAGGGTATTAATTAAACTAAGTGTGAATCTTCTAGATAAAGTCATGGATCACCTCCAAGTTAATCTTAGCCCTTGATTATGTTTTAATCTTGGCCGTTGAAGGGTCAATGGAAGAATATAAGGAGGAGGGTGAGGGGCCTAGGGAAAATACATTGTGCACATTGAGCATTTGGCATTTTCGAGTTTGTGTGAGGAGACACAAATATTGGTCAGAATCGAATCACTAGGGCAGGGTTGGCTAAGTGATTTTGATTAAGTGATCAGATTCAGAGAGGGGCAAAAGCAATGACTGGTCAGGAGGACCAGGAGTGCATTTCAGAGAAAGGCAACATTTACGCAGAGAGAGAAAACACAGTTTTCTGAAGAGGTGACGCAGTCCCTGCAGGAAATCACGCAGAAGCAGCACAGTGTCTCTTGGAGTCAGTCCAGAGATAGCTAGAGGTTGGGGTTTCTGAGCCAGGAGGGCCAAAATCCAGTCTCAGATTAGTTAGATCAGTTGCAAAGAGAGGTGACTTAGTTTCTCAGGCTTCCCACGCAGGCTTACACAGTTCCAGCGTAGGCACTCATGCAGAGGTAGAGAAGGGTTTCACCAGCGCTGTTTAGATCAGCTGGAGACTTGCAGAGTGAGGTATATCTCACAATTACGTTTGCTCTCTAGATTTCTCTTAAGGGTGAGCCGGATATTGGCACCCTAGTTGTACTCAAGATTCTGTTGCTTAATAATACAGACCCTCAGATCCGCTGCACCAATTTTCCCGAGTTGGGTTTTTCCGAGGACTTAGTCCAAAAATAACTGTGTCAAATGTGGATGTTTTTCATTATATTTTGTTCAGTTTGTTTCAACACTTAGATTCATTCCGCAGTATTATTTGTGTAGACTGCTTCAGTAATTACTTCGGTATTTCAATGTAATGAAATAATTATGAAAAATGATAGAAGTAATTCAGATTTGTTGCAGTAGGAATCCAGATTTAGGATTTAATTTCTCTAAGATTCTAATTTAGACTCTAATTAATTAATTTTCTAGTGTAAGATTTATTTAATTTTTGCTAGAAAAATTAATTAATTGACACTAGAGGGGGTTTAATATTTTTTCCACCCTCAAATATTTTAGCCATGGTGTCTAAGTATGAGGGACCATGCACTAAAATATTTTTTACATTTCAACTCTCACACGGGTAACACCCGTTCGGTATAGACCTTCAAATTACATACCCATTTCTGCAACTCAATATGATCTAGTAGACCAAGTGATTTGTAATAAAATAATTTTGCCAACTAGCTTAAATTATTCCCAAATCACTTTTACATAAGACTCGACTAAAACACTAGGACTCACCTAAGACTTTGACGAAGAATTCCATCCTAGCTTTGGGGTGAGGTTGGAGGGAAAAACTTTGCCAATCATTCGTGTCTAGAAACACAAATGAGTAAGTGAGACGAAAAACCTCCTAGGATCATTACAAATTTGCTAGCATCATTTTCATTACGAATTTGCAGAATGGGTTTACAAAGACTCGATAAACTGTCGATTGATGATCCGATTCTTTGAAAAACTTTGTACATTTGCTTCCTTGGAACTTTGACAAAAATGAGCGCAATAGGATATATTCGCTTTCTCTTGTAAGTGATATTTTCATGCTGTATTATGTGCTATGTTACATGATTAATGTGTGGAATGTTTATCAAGTCTTATTATGCCCTAATTGAGATGCGAATTCTTGGAAACACTGGGATTTGAAGTATTGCATGCATTACATGTTAAGATAAAGTGAATGAATGTTCCTAGAGGTCTAATTGCACAAATTCCATCAACCATTAATAACAAAGTATAAATACCTATAGTAGTTGTGTTGCTACCTCATTAGGGCTTGCGAAGCTGCTCAAGTCTCCTTAATAGAGCGAATTTTGAAATCAAGATAACTCTTGACTCCATTCTTCCCAATTGGAATGTGTTGGGTTTAGAATCCTTGGTGATCAACCTCAAAACCTTTCTTTGACCTTTTATCCTTTTTTCTTCCCGAACCCTAGAAGTCTCTTAGGGCCTAGTGTGAAATGCATTGGGATGAACCATTTGAAGAGCGAGTTGGTCTACTACTACGGTGGGATCTTCTCCAAGTGTCCTCAAGATTTGAATGAGTTCCCATGGCTAGATTTGGAGATATCTCAAGCCCTATCTCCAACATCATTTCTATCCCTAGGTTATTTTGGTAAGTGGCTGTTCATAGGTCAATTATACTTGAAAACGCGTTGGAAGTTAACCACTCATTGACCTATTTTACCCTTGCTTGACTTAGGGAACCTTATTCCTCTTTGATCTTTGAAATCCTAAGCCTAGTTTTGGCACCCATGATTGTCCCACTGCCCCACCTTAAAAGGGGGTGTCTACTACTTTATCCTACAGATCATGCTCTCATACCCTAGAGCCCCGAGCAATTATGAATAAAAATCAATCAAAGGCAAAAGGCATATGGGGAAGGGTGGAAAAACAAAGGTCGGGGTAACTATGTACCACAATTTGCTCCCTCCTACACTCATATACCCAGGTGTGGGCTTCCCTTATTATAGTTTCCCTTGTACCAAGACATGTGGTTTGGATGATTCCCCTAATCCCCACAATGCTCCATTACTATATCATTTGCCACTTACCATTTGAGGGATGTACCTATTACCACTCAAACTAACAGGGGACCTTGATGGGATTTCTAAAAGGGGCAACTGCTAGGTTAAGGGCAACGATGGAGACTTAGCCCAGTGTCACCTCAGCTAAGGCTCCCTACTCTTTACAGACTTTCATAGATGGGAGGAGCCCAGGTATATAGAGAGTCACTTATGAAGGATAGATCAAGCAAAATAGATATGAAGTGAATGTAATGACCCTTTCCTAGGAGAGGTTCAAGAATGGGACTTGCTTGCTTCTTAAGCAAGGTGCAAGGCTTCCTAAGAGAAGGGGGTAAGGATTTAAGGGGTAGGTTAAAGGAGTGTGACTTGTGAAGGAACTTCCCAATCCCTAAAATCCTTGTAAAACTTCGATTCTCGAGGTGTCTTTGAAAAATTGACTTTGATGAGAAATGGGACCACACGGGAGCAAGTGGATGCAGCCTACGTTAAGAGGAGGGATTTTAGCAACCAATGATGATCTTAACCTAAACAAGGAGGAGAAGAGGATGAAAGAAAGAATTTCCACTTAAAGGTGCCAAAATGATCCTATGAGGTACTAGCCTAGGGAAACCCATGGCAAAATTTGGTCTCAGGGCTAGGGCTTGGGATATCTCACAATCTCATTGTCGAAATTTCCTCAAATTTGGAGGGGACCTTGGGGATACACTCGCGTGGGAGAGGCCAAGAGATTGAAGTGTTTTTATGGGTAGTTTGTCGGGAAAATGGTGCCCTAGGTGGCCCAACGTGGTTAGACCTAGAGAGGAGGAGGAAAATGTGAAGACCAATGCCTAATTCCTTTGGGGATATTGAGTTAAGAAGAATAATGAGGATGGACTTTGTTTCTAGCTCAAGGAGGCTCTAAGGACAACTTCGTTTTGCATTATGGCAAAGGAGAGTGACCTTAAAACATTTATACTTCGCTTGCAAATCAAGATGGATTATCAAGATAAATTCAATTATAGAATTATCTCAAGGGCAATTCGCTCAAAATACATGGCCCATACATAGAGAGATGCTATATAGAAACATAATTCCACAATTTAGCAGTAGATGCGTGCAACAATTAGCCTGAAAATAGCGAAAATCCCATGATCAATGCATGTGACAAAATAAAAGATAATAACATCAAATTCGTACTTACATGTAAGAGAATATATCCACCCATCAATAAACGTGCCAATCAAGAAGCTCCAAGGCAAGAAAAAAATATATCCAAACATCAAAATTCATCCATGCTCCAAATCATCGTCCACCAAGAAGGAATAGAGAAAATGTCAAGAGAGATAATGATCCAATCCAAGTGATGATTCAAAATGAATTCACATCACTCCTATTTATACACTTCTTAGGAGTTCAATTTACCTAATTGAGCCTACATTAGCCCCTAAAATAAAATAATGTGCAAAATAACCAACTTTTGGTGACAAGCCCACCAAACTAGCTCATAAACAAAATAATAAGCCTCTCAAGAGGTCAAATATTGAATAATACATGTCGTTGGACCCTCCAAGAGGCTCGATGAAGTCCATAAGTGCCATAATGATGAATATGACCATAAAAAATGATGGACAAGGGGCCCCTTGTTTTCCAAACAATAAACCTATGGTGCTCCCAATGGGTGTGGGGGCACACAAATAACCTCATGGGTCTCCGAGTAAGTCGATGATGCCCGTAGGCCATTTGTAAGGGCTACGATGATGGAGTAAGTGATGCCACATCAGTGTATAAGTCCTGGGTGACCTACTAAGTGTATGGTGTAACTGCGGGGCCTGATGGGCATGGTGAACAAGGTACATCTTCCTCATCCAGTAGGTGAATCTCGGGCAATATCTGAACATCCATGGGGATCCATGGAGTGCTTTCTACTACAGTGGAGGCCTATGGCTCTCAACACAAACCCTACATGTGCCAATGTATCCCTTTGGAGAGTTAGGACCCTGTATAGTGAGACCAAAATCAAAACAGAAACCATGTACAATCTTGAATAAGATCCAATGCGTCCCCTAGCCCTCTAGCACACTAAGTCATTAAAGTAGTCGAATAAAAGAGCTTACAAACCATGGACAACAATTGGACACTTCATAATGGCATACCCTTCCATAGTGGGCCCTGGCATGTGCTAATGTCTCCAAGCTCCAAATGGGGTTAACCAAGTAGATAGTATGTCCAAGGTACATCTTTCAAATGATGGCGGCTTGTGATAAATAGGTGGATGGAATAAGGAATGAAAGGGGCAATCCTGGGCCACATATTGGGGTACAAGGGTAGCTAGAATATGGGAAGCCCACACCTTCTTATATAATGTATAGGAGGAAGTAATCATGGTACATGAGGTGCCCCGACCTTCATTTTTCTACCCTTCTTTGTATGCCTTTTGTCCCTTTATGAATTTTCTTTGATTAACTACTTAGGGCTCAAAGGATAAGAACATGATGTGTAAGATATAGCAGTGGATACCCGTTTTAAGGTAGGGAGGTTTACCCGTTTTAAGGTAGGGAGGTTCATTTCCCACCAGGGGTTGGGACAATCATGGGTTCCTGAATGATAAAGGAGGCTCATCTAGGGCCTATGGAGCCAGAGTGATGGCCATGGGTATGGGGTAGAGCTCATGCATTGGATTTTGCCCATGTGCTAAATATGTGTGTCCCGACCATCTTTTGCATTTTGTGGTACATTTTTCTGTTGAATGTGGCCAATTATGCTTTTACTTTTCTTTTCAACTGCATCAACCTCCGGGGCATCGTTTTAAGCCTGCCCCAAGGTGTGGGCAAGGGGAAGGGGAGGCTAACCCTATGTCGACCCTCTTGGAAATTGTAACTAGGTTCGGTCTTCATTTAATGTATTGAAGTCATCTTGTAATGTACTTGTCAAAAGAATAAAGAAAAGAATTAATATTATTATTATTATTGTGACTTATTAAAGCATGGGTTTCATGCTTTGGTCACCTTGTTATAGGTAGAAGTCCCCATTGAGGACTTTTAGGATTTATTCCGAGTCAATAGAGTTATTGTACTTTTAAAAAGACCCTTCTTAGGCTTTTGAATCATATCAAAAGGTTTAGTATTGAGTCAAATATGATTTATGTATCCTCCGCATCAAGTCGGCCTAGAAGAGATCAAGTCGGCCTAAGGACCCTAATTCGACATCACATGGAGCCTATAAATACAAGCAATTCGAATTCATTTGGAGCACTCACTCTCACAGGAAGTTCGATATCTCTTGTAGCTGGGAATAAGTTCGAAGTCTGTTGCTGGGAAGTCGAATGAAGTGCGAGTTTGGGGAAGTCTAAGGAGAAGAAGAAAAATGATATTTTGGTGCTTCTCTCTCTCTGTTTCGTGCTCTTGATTGGGAGATCAAAGTCTTCCAAGTTTTACTGTTGCCGAAAATCGTATGTTGCTCGAATCTACTGCCTAGTCAAAGTTGCTGGAAAAGGGTCAAATTTCTGGACGCTGACTTGGTGTGCAGGGAAGGTCTGGTCTTTGTCTAGGGTGAAGAGTCTCAAAGAATACTATTGAAAGGAAGAATTTCTTGACAGGGTTTTCCCCTTGAGGGGGGTTTTGCACTGGCATAGTGCCTATATCTGATGTCTATTGTTTTATGTGCTGCTGCTTTGGTAATTGCTTGATGAACTAAAAGAAAGAAGATATAAAGAATCGTAATAAAAAGAAACATCACAAGTAATTATCAAAATAACAAAATATTTCTTCCTTTCTGATTTTATAATAGACCCAGTGGAGAAATGTGGACCCAAGTGGGAAATATGATGAATGGGGTTATAATAAATAGAAGGGGAGTGATATATATGGATGAGGGAGTGGGACCACGCAACCAAAATCGAGGTTTCCCATGTAGTACCATCGTAAAACTCAATGGTCAGTAAAGGATATCCGACGAGACTAGGATTCGAGGGTAACATCCAAAAGAGGTCTAGGGGACAGAAGCACAGACCTAGCCCACTCTTTTCGCCGAATCTCCCCATTAATCCATGCCCAAAAGTGTCCATGATAAACAAACTCAATACTCAATTACCAAATGACAAGGCATATGTTTAGGTTCGTAAGGCCCACCTTCAAACATACGATCATGGCAAATGGGTGAGGGACCACATGGCTAGCTCAAGTGGCGAAGAAATGGCACAACGAGCTAGTTAGTGGCTGTAAGGGTCTGCTCGCTGTTGACTGAGGACCATCTTGGAGGATTTTTTTTCTCCTAGGGATATCACCCACAAAGTGGTGGGCAACATCTGGCTCCAATTGGGAAATGATCTCTTGAAGAAGTGGGCAAAGCTACTTGGACGGGAGGTCACGAGAACTCCAACAATCTCTTGGTCACCGAAGACTGGTCACTTGCACATATCAACGACTAAACCCATGGGGCAACATGTTTTTCACGGTGTCTTATGATGACCCATGCTTAATTTCAGGCTGTAAAATCAACAAATAATAAAATGTGCAAATTTTAATCTAAATGCTTCTAATCTACCATGAGTAATATTATATGATGTTAATTCTAATGGGAAAATGATCATGCAATGCATCCTACTCTAACAATGCATATAGTACAATGTCAAGTGCCCTCGGGGAAGTACTCCTTTAGGAGTTGCCCGTTCACAGGAAGGGGAACAAAATCTCCCTCCTTAGTTTCTAAATGGTATGAATTTGTCCCTGCTATGTCAACTATCTTGAACGGACCCACCCACAGGTTGTCCCATTTTTTGTGCATATAAGGCTTCTCCCTCCTTTTGTCCCACAAGAGCACAAGGTCCCTAGGTTTGAATGTTCTAATTTGCGTGTGTTTTTCGAAAGCAATCTTCATCTTGTTATGACTACGGGCAAGTTGATCAAGATATTTTCTTTTGCTTTCATCGTTTTCAATGATTTGATCGATACAAGATTGCATGGCAATTTGTTGTTCGGGGAAAGCCTTCAAAGACTCAAGAGTAGGCTACTAGAGTTACATAGGCAATTTGGGCTCAGACCCGTACACCAATTGAAATGGGCTGAATCTAGTAGAAGCCTTCACTGTGGTTCGATCAACGTAGAGGGCATATTTGATCTTGCTATCCTAGTCCCTCTTATTGTCGCCTATGGTTTTCTTGATAATTCTTATGAGGTTTTTGTTGCTTGATTCAGCTTGGCCATTTCCTCGGGGATAATAATTAGAGGAATGTGACAGTATTATACCATATTGTTGCACAGGGATGTGAGAGCCATAGAGTCAAAGACTTTAGCATTGTCGGTTACGATTTTGACGGGAACTCGAACCTGGTAATGATTTTGTCCTGAAGGAAATCCACAACCAGCTGATCAATCTCTTTCTTGGTTGGTATGGCTTTAACCGATTTTGTGAAATAATCAGTCGTTGTGAGAATGTTGTTTCCCAACGAAGAATTGTCAACGTTGGCATTGTTTCACAAAATTCAAAGTATCGACAAAGATAGTGGGCCAACAGTAACCAACCCTCAAGATTTTGTGAGTGGTAGTTCGGGCAACATACTGTCCTTTGCAAAACCCAACGTGAAACTCGTTTAAGAGCTTCTTAGATTCTTCCTTATTAACACACTTGAGGATTACCCTTTCTGGGCTCATCCATTCGAGTCCATCTTGGGTTATGGAGATCTTAGATGCTTTCAATCTTAAGCGCTCTTCTTTTGTGGTCAATTAGGTGAGGAGGGGCAGATAGGTCGCGCAAGTAATAAACAATGTCCTTATACCATTCATCTTCTTCAAGCTCAATGGTAGTGGCACATAGTTTCTCTTCTTCTCCTTCCTTAATCGCCTCACTATTGCTTTCAGTCATCATTTCAGAAAGGCCTTGCCCCTTGACGATTTTTTTTGGTCGAATGTCAAGGTCATACTCTTGGATTTTGGATACCCATTTCCGCTGGATCTAAGACAATCAAATTGAGACAACACATCTTTGACAACAGGATATGGGACATAGGCATATATATTTTGTTATACCCCACATAGGTCCTAAAATACTTGATGGATTTGACAAGGGTGCATGCTTGTTTTTCAGTGATTGTGTACCTTGTCTCGACGTCACACAGTGGTTTTCTCACAAAGGCTATGGGTTTTTCGTTCCCGTCATCATCCTTTTGCATAAGTATGCCAACAATAGTATTTTTAGAGGTAAATGAATAAATGATGAATCCCTTGGTGTAATCAGGGCTAACTAGAACGGGAGCAGAAGCAATCCTTTCTTTGATTTCCTCAAAGGTTCTATTTGTTGCACGATTCCATGTATAGGGAGTATATTTCTTTACGAGATCATTCATGGGTTTGATAATTTCTGCAAAGTTCAGTATAAACCTTCTTACAAAATTGATTTTGCCGAAGAAAGATCTTAAAGCATCTTGATTTTTGGGAGAAGGAATATCCGTGATGGCTTGTGTCGTTTCGGGATCAATGCTAATCCCATCGTTGGAGACCACATGTCCTAGCAACTTACCTTTGTCAACACCAAAAAATGATTTTTTAGGATTGAGAGATATGTTGTATTGTCTACATTTCTCTAATACCCTTCTCAGATGTTGGCAATGGTCTTTTCTTTCTTTGGAAGCAATGGTGAAGTCATCTTGATAAATCTCCATGATTTTCCCAATGAGGTTCCTGAAAGCGAAATCCATAGCCCTCTGAAAGGTAGAACCAAAATTAAGCAGACCAAAGGGCATTATAAGGTACATGTATTTTCCCCATGCTGTGGTGAAAGCAATTTTTAGGCGATCCTCTTCTTTTACAATGACTTAATTGTACCCAGAGAAACCATCCATAAATGACATCATTTGAGATGCAGTGTTTCTTTGCAGTGTGAAATTTCTATCTATTGTAGCAACTGAAAAATATTGTTCTAACTGGACTTTTAATTATGCAGTTTATTTTCTACGACAAACAACGAATAGAATCACAACTGCAATTTTCACCATAAAAATACTGCAGAAAATGAAATACTGAAAACAGAAAAATTCTAGAACACAAGAATTTTAACAGAGTTATTTTTGGACAATTGTCCCCGGAAAAACCCAATGCGGGAAAACCAGTGCAACATATGAGGGTTTTATTATAATTCTTTAGGAGCAGTTCCGAGTACAATAATTCAGATGCACAACTGGCGATCTAATATGAGGAAAAATACAGGCGAAATTTTTGTGAAAATTTTCTCTCACTTAACTATTTTTTACGTCCGAAATTGCCTCCCAAGCCTCAATGCTGAGCATCCTGCGCCATTCCCTGCACAGAGCTTATGCTAGCCCTACGAGAATTTCTAACTTCTTCTGTTTGCCTCTTCCGGGGATTGGAATCATTCCTCCCGGAATGCTACTGCCCTCCTCTTTCACTTACTACTCACCCTTTGGCTATATCTTCTCTGTTGAACTACTACTATTGAGAAAATCGAACTGCCTGGGCAACTAAGTATCTGCACTGGTGTATTCTCCATCTACCCATCAACTTCTTATAACCTTCTGTTGGAGCACCAACGACCAAGATTAAAACATAATCAATTGCCCTAATTAATTCGCTATCAATCGAAGTGAGTTTCTAGATGATTCTCACCTTATCTCAATTAATACTGATTAGTTAACCATATTCCCTAAGTTAGACTTAGGAAATATTTAAAAAAATGGTTAATAGTCTAATTGAGACACTTTTAGGCAGAATTTCCAGAAACAATTTCTGGGTTTTGGAGAACTCATGTATTCTAGCCTCAAATATGTTTTGGAGAACATATTTGATGCTAGAAAAACTAACACTCCCTCTTAGCGAGGAATGTGTTCTAGTGCTGCACCTGTTGCCACAACACCCTGTCTCTGCTTAATCTGTTGTCACACTATTGATGTCTGGCTGCCGCTGCCCACCTACCACTACGCAACTCTGATATGCACTGCATCTGTGCTGTTGTTGACCTTGCTGAACTGCCGCCAACACTGCATCTGCGCTGCAACTCCCTCTCATCTATTACTGCTGCAACTGAGAAATATGTTCCTGCCACTGGAACAGGATTTCTACCATACCCATTTGTTCTCCGAAATAGATGAACTTAACTCTCCCTAGAGCCTTTGTGAGTATATCTGCAACCTGCTTTTTTGTGGGAACATACTATAACTGGACAACTCCATGTTGTACACAATCTCTGATAAAATGACATCAAATAATATCTATGTGCTTTGACCTATCATGAAACATTGGATTCTCAAAGAGATTTATGCAACTCTGATTATCATAGTAGACACTCGTCGCTTCCATCCTCTGCTTGAACAAGCTTACCAAAAGCTTTCGAAGCCATATAGCTTTGCACCTAGCTGTGTTGGCTGCCATATATTCTCCTTCTGCAAAGCTCAGTGCTACTGACTTCTGCTTCTTGCTACACTAAGAAACCATCCCTGATCCAACACTGAAGCAGTACCCAAAGGTACTTTTCTTGTCCACTGAACTGCCTGCCCAATCTGCATTTGTGAACCCACATAGCCTGACGTCATCACCTCGAGTATATCTCTACCCATACTCGACTGTACCGCGAATATACCTCAAAATATGCCTCGCTGCTGCTCAATCTACCCTCTTCTGCTCTACCATGAACTGACTTAGGGTATTGATTGCGAAGCAAATATCTGACCTAGTGTTAACCAAATACATGAGAGACCCAATAAGCTGTCTATACAAGGTGGGATCAACATCCTTGTGATCCAATGCATCTATGTTCTTCCAGCTGGTGATCATGGGCGTAGACATGGGTCTACAATCCTGCATTATGAATCTCTTTAGAATATCTGTAGTGTATCTTCCTTGCCCAAGGAAGATCTCCCCATTCTTTTGCATCACTTAGAATCCTAGGAAATAGTGCATCAACCCCAAATCCCTCATGTCAAACTCTTCTGCCAGGTTCCTCTTGCAGTCCTCTGTGAGCCTTGATGATCCTGTCAAAAGAGATCATCCACATACAGAACTAGGATGAGTGGTTCACCCCCTACGATCAAATAGTAAAGGTTGGGATCTTCATCAGTCTTGATGAATCCCATCTGCTGCAAATACTTGTCAATCTGACCACACCATGTCCGGGGATCTTGGTTGAGCCCGTATAGATCTTTTTTCGGTCTGCACACATGAGTGCGCCTCTCATGAGTCTCGAAGACCTCTGGATGTTCTATGTACACCTCTTCCTTTATCACCCCGAACAAGAATGATGTCTTGACATCCATTTGGTGAATTTGCCATCCCATCTTAGCTGCTACGGATATAACTGACCTAATAGTGGTGTATCTGGAAATTGGGGCAAAAGTCTCCTCATAATCTATTCATTTTTTCTATGCATACCCTTGTCCACGAACTTAGCCTTGTACGTCTCCACACTGCCATCTGTAGCATACTTGATCTTGTAGATCCATCTAGAAGCTACAACTAATATGTCTTTCAACCTTGGCACTACCTCCCAAACATCATTCTTCATGATAGAGCTATACTCTTCTACCATGGCATCTATCCACACCTGATGCTCTGCGACCTCCTGAAAGCTGGAAGGTTCTGCAACCTGAGCTTCCAATGCTTGGTATCTGTCAGGCTATCTGATCTGTCTTTTGTTCGTCCTAGGAGTTCCAATAAACTCCTCTGCATATCTCAATGTATGACGAACCTATCTGCTGGCACGACCACTAGTTGTGAAAGTTTCAGACAGTTCCTCCTCATCCTGCCTCTGCTGCTCCATCTATTGAGAACTCTCTGCATCTGAACAAGTACTGGTATTGGTCACAATACTCGATCCTTGTGACTATCCTCCTGCCTGTCCCACTGGCTGCCCCTGCTGCTGGACCAAAGGAGCTTCTGCTGACTGATATTGATCACCTGTAGGCATCTCACGAGATCTCCTGAAATCTCTGTCCTCCATGAACTTTACGTCTCGCCTTACTACAATCTTCCTACTACTAGGAATGTAGATTGTGTATGCCTTTGAGGTTTCGCTATACCCAACGAAGTAACCCTTCTCAGTAGTCTGATCCAGTTTGGTACGTTTATCATCTGGCACATGGCAATAAGCTACACTCCCAAAAATTCTAAAGTGACTCACTTCTGGCTTCTTCCCTGTGAAGACTCCTTTTGGCGATTTCTCCCCCAATGCTCTATGAGAAGTCCTGTTCTGAATATATTCTTCCATGTTACATGCCTTTGCCCATAGAAATCTAGGTAGATCCTGGTCATATAACATTGCCTTCGCATCTCCAACAATGGTTTTGTTTTTTCGCTCCGCTACACCATTCTGATGAGGATTATATGGAGTTGCCCATTCCCTCTTGATGCATGCCTTCGCACAGAAATCTGTGAAGTCTTTATCAATATATTCTCCACCATTATTTGAGCGAAGCACCTTGATCTTCTTCCCTATCGCATTTTCCACAAGAGCTTTAAACTCTTTGAAACGGTCGAAGACCTCATCTTTGGTCTTGAAGAAGTAGATCTAGGTTTTCTATGGAATGGTCATCAATAAAGGTTACGAAATATTTGGCATCGCTGAGAGCTCTGGTGGACGTTGGGCCGCAAATGCCCGAATGTATGAGTCCTAACACGCCATCAACTCTGCTTTCACTTCTAGGAAATGCTGCCTTAGCACACTTCCCAAGTACGCATCCTCTGCACACTTTGTCGTGTTCTGTGCCTAGTTATGGAACCTCTATTACGGTTTCTCTAAGCATCTTGAGTGCTCCATAGTGTAGATGTCCCAACCTCCTATGCCATACAACTCATTCAGTTCCTTCCCATTGCTACTTTTATTGCCTATGAGTGTCATTGTAGAATCAAGCTGTGACAAGTACATTCTGTTACTTCGAACTCCAATTTGTCTTACCTTTTTCCAGCTCGGGTGCTTGACATACACTTTCTTCCCCACGAAGTGAATATTGTACCCCTTATCCGGTAACTAGGATATCGAAATCAGGTTCATACGCAATCTTGACACATGCAATACATATGTAGTGCTATTGCTTTCTCCTGACTCCCTCTGAAAGTCTATGGTACCTCTCCCTATTGGAGTACATTTCGTTCTGTTTCCCATAGTTATCTAGAAGTCTATCTGCTCTTCCTTGTAGCTAGAGAAATATTCTCTAACCCTTGGCATGTGAGCTGATGCTCCACTGTCTATATGCCAGACACCTTGTGAAGCTGATCCTGATAAGGAAGCAAATTCGTCCTCCATTCTGGAAGACAAATCTGATGTCTACTGAATATTACTTGTGTCCATGATTATGCTGAAAATTATAGTGTGCTATTCCTCTTTTCCACCCCAACGCTGGCCTGCTCTAGCGAGCTACTGCAGAAACCATCAACGTCCAACTATAGATCTGCTCAACGAAAACACTAAGTTGCTCCCTCTGCCTCTTGAATCACTTGATTTGAAAAGCTCGAATTTTTTCTGCATCTTAGAAAAAATGATTTTTCTCAAGCAACTCGGCCCCCTAACAGAGTGACTGCGTTGCCCTTAGGAATTTCGATGTGCTGCCCAGACCGAATGATACCATGTGAAATTTTTATCTATTGTAGCAACTGAAAATTATTCTTCTAATTGGAGTTTTAATTATGTAGTTTATTTGCTACGACAAATAATAAATAAAATCACAACTGCAATTTACACCATAAAAATACTACGGAAAATGAAATACTGAAAACAAAAGAATTCTAGCACACAAAAGAATTTTAACACAATTATTTTTGGACAATTGTCCCTGGAAAAACCCAATGCGAGAAAACCGGTGCAGCAGATGAGGGTTTTATTATAATTATTCAGCGGCAATTATGAGTACAATAATTTAGATGCGCAACTAGCGATCTAATCTGAGGAAAAATACTGGCAAAATTTTTGTGAGAAATTTCTCTCACTCCACAACTATTTTCTGCCATCAAAATTGCCTCCCAAGCTTCAACGCTGAGCCTCCTACGTCATTCCCTATGCAAAGCTTACGGTAACCCTATGCAGATTTCGGCCTTCTTCCATTTTCCGCTTACGGGGACTGGAAGCCTTCCTTCCGGAATGCTGCTGCGCTCCTCTTTCAGCTGCTACTCACCCTCTGGCTCTATCTTCTTTGTTGAGCTACTGCTATTGAGAAAATTGAACTGCCTGGGTAGCTGAGTATCTGCATTGGTGTATTCTTCATCTACCCATCGACTTCTTATAATCTTCTATTGGAGCACCAACGACCAAGATTAAAACATAATCAAGGGCCCTGATTAATTCCTTGTCGATCCAAGTGAGTTTCTAGATTATTCTCACCTTATCTCAATTAATACTGATTAATTAACCATATTCCCTAAGTTTGGACTTGAGAAATATTTAAAAAATTGATTAATAATCTAATTGAGACACTTCTAGGAGGAATATCCAGAAACAATTTCTGGGTTTTGGAGAACTCATGTATTCTTGGCTCTCCACAAACTTGCGTGGCTAGAACACATCTGATGCTACAATAACTAACACTGTTCTAGTGTTGCACCTGCTGCCACAACACCCTGTCTCTGCATAATATCCTGTCACATTACTGATGTCTGGATACTGCTGCCCACCAACCACTGTGCAACTCTGATATGCGCCACATCTATGCTGCTGTTGACCCTGCTGAACTGCTGCCAACACTGCAACTCCTTCTCATCTGCTGCTGCTGCGACTGAGAAATATGTTCCTGCTACTGGAATGGGTTCTCTACCATGCCCCATCTGTTCTCTGAAATAGATGAACTAGGCTCTCCCTAGAGCCTTTGTGAGTATATCTGCAACCTGCTCTTCTGTGGGAACATAATGTAGCTGGACCACTCCACACTGTACATAATCTCCGATGAAATGACATTGAATATCTATGTGCTTCGACCTATCATGAAACACTGGATTCTCAAAGAGATTTATGCAACTCTGATTATCACAATAGACACTGGTCGCTTCCATCCTGTGCTTGAACAAGCTTACCAAAAGCTTCCGAAGCCATATAGCTTCACATGTAGCTGTGCTGGCCAGCATATACTCTCCTTCTGCAAAGCTCAGTGTTACTGACTTCTGCTTCCTGCTACACCAAGAAACCATCCCTGATCCAACACTGAAGTAGTACCCAGAGGTACTTTTCCTGTCCACTGAACTGCCTGCCCAATCTGCATCTATGAACCCACATAGCCTAACCTCATCCCCTCGAGTATATCTCAACCCATACTCAACTCTACTGCGAATATACCTCAGAATATGCCTCGCCGCTGCCCAATGTACCCTCTTCGGCTCTACCATGAACTGACTTAGGGTATTGATTATGAAGCAAATTTCCGACCTAGTGTTGACCAAATTCACGAGAGACCCAGTACGCTGTCTATACAAGGTGGGATCAACATCCTTGTGATCTGATGCATCTATCTTCTTCAAGTTGGTGATCATGGGCGTAGACATTGGCTGCAATCTTGCATTCTAAATCTCTTTAGAATATCTGTAGCATATCTTCCTTGCCCAAGGAAGATCTCCCCATTCTTCTACTTCACTTCCAATCTTAGGAAATAGTGCATCAACCCCAAATCCTTCATGTCAAATTCTGCTGCCAGGTTCCTCTTACAGTCCTCTATGAGCCCTGATGATGCTATCAGAAAGAGATCATCCACATACAAAAGTAGGATGAGTGGCTCACCCTCTACCATAAAATAGTAAAGGTTGGGATCTGCATCACTCTTGTTGAATCACATCTGTTGCAAATGGTTGTCAATCCGACCATACCATGCCCTGGGAGCTTGCTTGAGCTCGTATAGATATTTTTTTAGTCTGCACACATGAGCGCGCTTCTCATGAGTCTCGAAGCCGTCTGCCTTTTATATGTACATCTCTTCCTCTATCACCAATTTCAAGAATGCTATCTTGACGTCCATATGGTGAATTTGTCATCCCATCTTAGCTGCTAGGGATATAACTAACCTGATAGAGGTGTATCTGGCAACTGGGGTGAACCTCTTTGCGTGCACGACCACTATTCGTGGGAGTTTCAACTAGTTCCTCCTCGTCCTGCCTCTGCTGAGAACTCCTTGCACCTGAAGAAGTACTAGTACCGGTCACAATACTCGATCCTTGTGACTGTCCTCTTGCCTGTCCCACTGGCTACCCCTGCTGCTGGACCAAAGGAGCTTTTGCTGACTGATCTCGATCATCTGCAGGCATCTCACGAGATCTCCAGAAAGCTCGGTCCTCCATGAAATTTACGTCTCACCTTACTACAATCTTCCTATTGCTAGAAATGAAGATTCTGTATGGCTTTGAGGTTTCGATCTACCCAACGAAGAACCCCTTCTCAGTAGTCTGATCCAGTTTGGTACGTTTATCATTTGGCACGTGGCAATAAGCTACACTACCAAAAATTGTAAAGTGACTCACTTTTGGCTTCTTCCCTGTGAAGACTCCTTCTGGCGTTTTCTTCCCCAATGCTCTATGAGGAGTCCTGTTCTGAATATATTTTGCCGTGTTACATGCCTCTGCCCATAGAAGTCTAGGTAGATCCTGGTCATATAACATTGCCTTTGCAAATCCAACAATGGTTTTATTTTTCACTCCGCTAATGCTAAGGATTATATGGAACTGTCCATTCTCTCTTGATGCCTCCCTGCGCACAAAACTTTGTGAAGTCTTTAACAATATGTTCTCCATCATTATTTGTGCGAAGCACCTTGATCTTCTTCCCTGTCGCATTTTCCACGAGCGCTTTAAAATCTTTGGAACGATTGAAGACCTCATCTTTGGTCTTCAAGAAGTAGATCCAGGTTTTCTTGGAATGGTCATTAATAAAGGTTACGAAATATTCGGCACCGCTGAGAGATCTGGTGGACATCGTGCCGCAAATATCTGAATGTATGAGTCCTAACACGCCATCAACTCTGCTGTCACTTCTAGGAAATTCTGCCTTATCATGCTTCCCAAGTACGCATCCTCTACACACATCGTCGTGTTCTGTGCCTAGTTCTGGAACCTTTGTTATGGTGTAGATGTCCCATCCTCCTATGCCATAAAACTCATTCAGCTCCTTTCCAATGCTATTGTTACTGCCTATGAGTGCCATTGGAGAATCAAGTTGTAACCAGTACAATTTGTTACGTCGAACTCCAATCTATCTTACCTTTTTCCAGCTCGGGTGCTTGACATACACTTTGTTCCCTACGAAGTGAATATCATAACCCTTATCCTGTAACTGGGATATTGAAATCAGGTTCATACCCAATGCTGGCACATGCAATACATTTGTATCGCTGGTGCTTTCTCCCTCCGAAAGTCTATGGTACCTCTCCCTACTGCAGTACATTTCGTTCTATTTCCCATAGTTATTTGAAAGTCCATCTGCTTTTCCTTGTAGATTCTCTAACCCTTGTCATGTGAGCTGATGCTCCACTGTCTATATACCAGACAACTTGTGAAGCTGATCCTGATAAGCAAGCAAATTTGTCCTCCAATCTGGAGGACAAATCTGAATTTTCTTGAATATTACTTCTATCCATGATTATGCTGAAGATTTTAGTGCGCTGTTCCTCTTTTCGACCCCAATGCTAGTTGGCGCTAGCGAATTGTTGCAGAAACCCTCAGCGTCCTGCTAGAGATCTGCTCCACGAAAATACTGAACTGCTCCCTTTGCCTCTGGAATCACTAGATCTGAAAAACTCGAATTTTTTCTGCCCCTCAGAAAAAACGAATTTTCCCAAGCAACTCGGTCCCCTGGCAAAGTGACTGTGCTGCCCTTGGGAATTTCGATCTGCTGCCCACACTGAACAACAAAATTCCTTTGTTTTGCTTCTGAGCTCTCCAGCTGATCAACTGTGCTCTGATACCATGTGAAATTTTTATCTATTGCGCGCACCTGAATGCAAAATTAATAAAGTACCTTTTGACTGGAAGGGCACCTTCCAACATGCGATCCTGACAAATGCGCGAGGGGACATATGACTGATGCAGGTGACGGAGATATGAATGACACATCACATCGACTTCTAGGTGGCTCTCAGGGGCTGGTGGCTGGAAGAGATGATTCGGGAAAAAGAATCCCCTATGGGGTCACCCACTTTGGTGGGTAACATTATGCAATCATTTATTTTGCCATATGCAGAGTATGGAGCTTAGCTTCATTCCTACCTTTGTTGCTGTCATGCTTCCTCCTTAGAATTGACAGCTATTTTCTATATCCTTTGGGTCACATTCTTGGTTTGATGTTGTTGCATGCCATTTAGAGCTCATTGATATTCTTCTTCCCTACATGGAGAGACTTGGTGTTTGAGTCTTTCTCTCACCTTCTTTGAAATTTTGCTCTGCTGGTGGACACAGGTGCACTGAGATTTAGAACTCTTAGTGTCAATTCCCTGATCTCTCTCTCTCTCACCCCCCCTTACCCCACTTTTGATAGCAATCAACTATTTTATTGCATTCCTTTAGTGGTTCCGTTGCCCTTGGAAACCTAGGAGTCTCCAAGAAGTCATTACATTTGCCTCTCCATCTTCCTTTGTAGATGCCATAAATGTTGCTAGTGAAACCCCTTGAATTGTAATTATCTTCTTTATTTTTGTTAGATGGACTTGGGATTTGATTCTTCTTTTAGGGTTATTGTTGCCTGTTTGGAAGCCACTTGTCATCTTCCCATTTGTTAGGCCTTACACGTGTCATCATCCTCAGTGTGCACGTATTCTGCCATGTTAGCTATGGAGGGCCTTGGTCTTCTTCAGCTTACTGCGCTGGTCTTTGCCTTACCATAGCATGGAGTGTAGAGGTTAGCATCTTCCAAGACCCAAGCTGATGTTCCTCTACATTACCAATTTGCCACATGCCTATTTCAATTAGAAAAGGCAGAGCTTATATCGACAAACCAAATGTCATAGAAGAAGCGTGTCTATGCATGAACAGAAGTTTTCTGTAATTCTCGAACTTGGTAAATTGAGACAGTAACATTTTGGAACAAAATTCGGATGGAGTGTAAGAAGTAAGAAATTTATGAAGAATCAAACTTGTATCTTCCACAACTGGGAACGATAAGAAAGATTCAAGATTTTGGTTGACGAGTTAGATGAGGATATTACAGTTCCTCTAATGCTCATTTGTAGTCCATTTCAATAATTGACATGGAATGGCAATCCTAAGTACTGCAAGATCATGTTCTTAAAAGATAAATATTGATCCTTGTGCTGGATTATGCCTCTAAAGCCCTTGTTTTTGATTGAATTTATGGGCAATTAAAAGAAGCCCGTGAGATAATTTGTTGTTTTTCACATATTCACTTAGATTGCATTTATAAGTATCATCTTCCTAAGCAGCATGTTTTAACTTTGTAGCTTGTTGCTTAACTCTGCATCCATTACAACAAATTTTAGTTGTTCAAGGCTGATAGCTTATTATCAGCGAAAAAAATTAATTTGTTATATTTTTTGGCAGGTCTGATTGTTGGTGGGTTGGCAAGCATTTCAAATACAGAAGAGAACATTAGGTGAGTTTCATTTTTGTGGCATCAATGGGTTTCACATATTTTGATGGTACATTGATATAAGAACATTCGTTTGTTTCTCAAAGCATTGCTTTAAAGTTTAAGCATAGAAACCTCTATTTCTGCTTGGATTTTTCACTTACAGATATAAATTTTGAGAAATTTGCAGGAAATGGTTCAACTTCCACGAGGAGTTTTTCTTTTTGCTTCTGCTGCCACCAATAATCTTATATCCTTGTGTAGAAGCTTATACTTCGAAGTTTTAGATGATAATTTTATTTTTTATTCTCATTGACTCATTTCTTTTAAAGGATGCTTTAGTTTTCCTTGACTGTTGTTCCACTCAGTCAGGTTTTAGCTTACATCCTGTAAGTTCTGCACTTTGCTAATAGATAAACTGCCTTATTTTGTATTCAGTAATATGCAGGATATGGTTACTATTCTGAGCCTTTTTCTGGGAAATTCATTTTTCTTTCCCTCTGTTGCCACAGAAACCATTCTTTTCGAACTTTGGTGCAATAATCACATTTGCTATTTTGGGGACATTCGTCTCTTCAGTGGTGACGGGAGTTTTAGTGTATATTTCTCTCTCAATTTCTTACTTGGGATCTGGTTATTTTTCAAGCAATGTTTGACTTTACATTCCCCATGAGATGCATGCATACAGAGAATGCTAAAGGCTGTAGTTTTGACTCTTATTACAGTACTTTTTAATATTTCTTATCTGATGTGTTAAGTAATTTTTTGTTTCTAACTATGGTCTCTCATTAAAGTTATCTAGGAGGGATATTCCTTCTGATGTTTAGGCTACCATTTCAAGAGAGCATGATGTTTGGTGCTCTTATCTCAGCTACAGACCCAGTGACAATATTAGCCATCTTTCAGGTATGATAAATCATTAAAAAAAACCTTACAATGCTTTTTTCATTTGGGATACTAATGCACTTGAGATGCCGGTACTCATTTCAGTCAAACTTCAATATCTGTGAAGCCGGATTTGATTATTCTTTATTTAAAATTCAATTCTTATTTTTTGAAAAAGAAGATTGTAGATGCATCTTTTAAGACTTTATTTATAAATTAGAATTTCATGACAGACAAATACAGATGACCACAGCCTGCAATCTTTGTTTGTTAAAAAATTTCTTAAATGGAACTAGTTTTCAATACTTTCGTCGACATATTTGAGACTCGAGAGCTAAAATTTTGTTAGGTAATGACAATGCAAAAAATCATAAGATTATAATTTATGTTCTATTGGTGAAATATGCAGCAAAACATTTGAAGATGCATTCTATTTTAAAATTTTAAAATCTGAAATGTATTTACACCAAATTTAGAAATGCCAGGTATTGGAATGAACTTGCAATCCAAGGGGGAACTCTCCAATGAAGTTGATTTATAGTAAAAGACTAAAAGATAGTCTATCATCCCACAAATTTAGTTGTTGCTATCTGAACTGCTTCCCATGGAATTTCCACTCTGTCACAGAACTGTTAGGTTGCCTCCGCCTAACCTCATGCTTTTCTACATTTACCTCTGCATTACACCCATGTGTCTGAGCTGTTAGTTGCTTCTTGTTTGAGTGCAACTTTCTGCCACCTTAAAGTGTCCTGATGTGTGCCTTTTCTCCTCCAATCACACTTACACTGCATGTGAAAATTTCTTAATCTAAGAAACCCTACTGCTAACTTTTGATTTACTTTTCCTACTTGATTATTTATACAAGTTATTAATCTGAATATTCAGAAAAACAGCGAAGTAAACACAAATAGCAGTTTACACATACAGATCATTTACTGAATATAACGCACATATGACAAAGTGACACAGATTTTTCGAATGAGTGTCCCCGGAAAAACCCAATGCAGGAAAACCAGTGCAGCCAGCTATGGAGGGTTTTATTATTATGCAGATTCTGAATACAACAATTCTGGGCACCAGACTTGGTTGGCCCTACAGAGAAAAATACTGCAACAATACCTCTTTCACTCGGAGATAAAAAATATGGCGGATTTACACCCTCAAACAGGATTTATAGAACTCGAGCTCTTTCTGGCCCACTGGAAAACCCCAACGCTACTCCTCAGCCCTTTGCATTAGCCTTCCTAACATGCGTTAGCCTCTGTGCTGCTCTGGAAGGGCTTGCGTCACCCCTGAAGGGCTTACGTTGCCCCTGCGCTGCCCTGACTGGACCTGCGTGGCTCCTGCTGCCTCTGCGTAGCCTCTGCTGGACTTCGTGGCTCTAGGATGCCTCTCGCTGCTCGGTATGCTGCCTCTCTGCCGCTGTTGTATTCTTTCCTTGGGATCAAACCATCCCCTTGCCAATACTGCCCCTCGTTGCAATGCAACTACTTCTGAAATTCTTAGCAAATCATGCTCTAGAATTTCAGCTTTAGCTTCAGTGCTCCGACAATGTGTGTGTTCTCCAAGTGACCCCAAGCCCTTCTCTTATACTTTTCTTGTTGTGAAACCAACGGTCGTGATTTAATCTCTAATCAATGGCTAAGATTAGAAGTTGCTTGATCCACTTCACTTAAGTGATTCTCATCACATGTTTAATTTAATTCACTTTAATCTTTTAATTTTCATAGGTTAGACTTAGGGTCCTTATTTAAAAATATGAATTATTTGAATATATCTTAAACTCGATGGAATTTTTCTAAACGCTTTCTGGGTCTTGGAGATCTCATGTACTCCAGATCCTCCACAAAGTGTGAGAGCTAGAGCACATCCGATGCCACCCCAAAATCTCAACACTCCCTCTTAGCAAGGAATGTGCTCTAGCAATACAATCACCTCCAAGTACCGCTTTGATCTTTGGCATCGGTCTCCACGCTGATGCTGCTGCCCTTCATCACTGTGCTGTTGCTGCTGCCCTTCATTACTGCGCTGTTGCTGCTCTCTATACTACTGCCCATGACTCTGCCATAATCGCTGCCACATCTTTACTGCAACTCCCTCTCAAATTGCTGCATCGTACTGCCAAATGTTGCACTGCAACTCAGTTGCTGAGAAGTAAGCAATTACTGGACCCATGCTCAATTACTGACAAGCAAGTCAGTCGTGCTGCATCTCATCACTGAAGCTCCCTTGGCTGCTGCTCTGCACTTTCCTCCTGAAGCCACTGTGCTGCTACAACTCTACACTGCGTAAGCACTGCATCCTTTGCGCTTCTGAAGTCCCATCAACCCATCTGTGCTGCTGAAGTCCCATCAGCCCCTCTGCGCTGCTGCTTCTACGTCGCTGCTGCCTCTGCACTGCGCTATTCCCTCTATAGCGTCCCAGCTCTGCCCTCCGCTTCACCGTGAATCGTGATCCTCTGCATCCACTGCTCCAGTCATCCCCGCTACTATCTTAGGGCTCTCGTAGCACGTATGTGATCCAAGAGTTGGGCTACTCAAGGATCTTGCCGCCCATTTGTAGTTGCTCTACAGATCAATATCGCCCCACCTCTTCTCTCAAGGTTCATGAGCACTCATGGCTACATCATCATCAGAGCCATCGTCCTCTTTAGCTGCTGCAACCTTGGATTCAACTTCCTTCTCCTTCTTCCTTAGAGGACAAGTGTTGGCGAAGTGTCCAAGTTCACCGCACCTGAAGCATTGGATCTTCGATAGATCCTTCTTCTTCTTTCTCGGCTGCTTCTTGGATGCAAGGGCTGCATCTTCCTTTTCCTCCTTCTTCACTTTGCTTGATCCGGTGCTGGCTTGTCTCTTGGTCATCCGACGGATTTCCTCTTGTCGGAGGATAGCCCACATGTCGTCGTAGCTCGGGAGGTCCTGTCTGCCCAAGATGCTTTGGACAAACGTTTCTCACTCATCTGTGACTGCATTTAGAGCAGTCCTCACCATGACATCATCCTCCACCTTGACCCCCATGGCAATCAGCTGATCCCAAATCGACTGCAACCTGAAGAGGAAAGGATCGATTTCCTCTCATTTATTCATCACAAAGAACCTCATCTGGTTCTCCAGAAGCAGCTTATTCTGGACAAAATTCCCTTGATACATAGTGGTTAACGCTGTCCACATGGCATTAGCCGTCTTCTTCTCGGCTATGTGTGGGACCACATGAACCTTGACCTTGTCCATGATGAAGCGCTTAGCATGCGCCTCTGTTTCATTATGCTTTGCGAGAAGAGCAACATCGTTTGGTGTAGCCAAGACACTCTCTTCATGCTCTCGTAATGCGTATGCCTCCAGGATTGTCGGGATTCTGGCCTTCCAGATAGCAAAGTTGGACAAGCCGTCCAACCTATCCTGATCACGTAGTCCGTATGGCGCCATCTAGCTCAGAAATAATCTGTCGAAACAGATACTCCTCTCCCTGCTGCTGTTGCTACCCTCAACAATAGTCTGGATCTAGGGTCCTTGGCGAAAAGGCACCCTCTCTAGTAAATTCTCCCTCTGACAATTGATTTCCCTCCTTGGAAATCTGCCAAATCTTCTGAATCGACCCTCTTCGATCAACCCCTGATTGATCCTCAGATTTCTTTGGCAAAAATCTGTTGAGCGACTATTCTCCTCCTGCTGTTTGTCAACTTAGCTAGGCATGATTCTGCATCAGCAGAACCTCCACCACACCAGCAACTTCTGAAGATCTGAAGCTTTGCTTCCGGACTACGACAACTCTGCACAACAACCTGAAACTGGACTGCGTCCCTCTGGCTGGCCTCTGCGTGAGCAGACTGGCTCAACGCAACAATTCGCAGTGCAGGCTGCTCCTGTGTCACTTTGGAATGCTCTGCGCTGCCTTTGCGTCACTCAGCTAGGACTGCGTCAGCCCTTGCATGCCTATGTTGGAACTGCGTCCTCTTGGTGCTGCGCTGCCCTTTCCGGATCTCTGCTGCTTGAGCTGCCACTTTGCAGCAAAAAATTCTTCAGCCATTTTGCTGGAGATTTAGCTTGATTTGCAACGCTCTGATACCATGTGAAAATTTCTTAATCTAAGAAACCCTACTGCTAACTATTGATTTACTTCTCCTACTTGATTATTTATGCAAGTTATTAATTTGAATATTCAGAAAAGTAGCGAAGTAAACACAAATAGTAGCCTACACATACAGATCATTTACTGAATATAACACACATATGACAAAGTGACCCACAGATTTTTCGGACAAACGTCCTCGGAAAAACCCAATGCGGGAAAACCGCAGCTAGCTTTGGAGGTATTATTATTATGCAGATTCTAAATACAACAATTCTGGGCACCAGACTTGGTTGTCCCTACAGAGAAAAATACGACAACAATACCTCTTTCACTCGGGGACAGAAAATATGGCTGATTCACACCCTCAAACAGGATTTACAGAACTCGAGCCCTTTTTGGCCCACTGAAAACCCCAGCGCTGCTCCTCAACCCTCTGCGTCAGCCTCTGCGCTACTCTGGAAGGGCCTGCGTCACTCCTGAAGTGCTCACGCTACCCTTGCGCTGCTCTGATTGGGCCTGCGTCATCCCTGCGTGGCCTCTGCTGTACTGCGTGGCTCTGGGATGCCTCTGTGCTTCTCGGTATGTTGCCTCTCTGCTGCTATTGTATTCTTGGTCTAGGATCAAACCATCCCCTTGCCAATACTGCCTCTCGCTGCACTGCAACTGCTTCTGAAAATCTTAGCAAACCACGCCCTAGAATTTCAGCTTAGCTTCAATGCTCCGCCAATGTGTGTGTTCTCCAACTGATCCCAAGCCCTTCCCTTATACTTTTCTCGTTGGGAAATCAACGACCGTGCTTTAATCTCTAATCGATGGCTAAGATTAGAAGCTACTTGATCCGCGTCACTTAAGTCATTTTCATCACATGTTTAATTTAATTCACTTTAATCTTTTAATTTTCCTAAGTTAGACTTAGGGTCCTTAATTAAAAATATTAATTATTTGAATATATCTTAAACCTGATGGAATTCTTCTAAACCCTTTCTCGGTCTTGGAGATCTCATGTACTCCAGCTCTACAAAATTTGGGAGTTAGAGCACATCCGATGCTACCCCAAAATCTCAACACTGCAACTTCTGTGTGTGGGTGTCCAAGTCGCTCAAAATGCAACAGTTCTCTCCTACGTGTTGCATCTCTTTTGCTCATGCTGACCCTGTCGATATATCTGCCATAAGTTATTGGTTTGGGTCTCTTTGTGTTAAATCTCCTTATACCAGCCCATATTTATTTTCTTGCAACAATTATTTATTTCCAGAAATTTATGTTATCCAAATAAATTCTGAATTGTTGAAATATAAAATCACTGATATTTTAACTTATAGAATTTTAACTTACAGTGTTGAAATTTGATGACTAAAAATTTTCCTGCAATCCCAACTTGATTTTAATTTTAACTTATCACTCCCATTCCGTTAAATGCCTTTTCCCATAAACTTACATTCAACATATAGAATTCTAGAAATGGAATTTTCAGATTAAAACACATCGGACTGTCAACACATGTTGAAAATAAATATGGACATAAACAGACCAACAACACATAAAAAATACACACAAAATTTTGGTCAACGTAGACCTAGGCAAAACCCCTTCAAACTTCTTGGGGGAAATCCTGTTAGAGAGCTCTTCAAATTTATTTATCTTTGAAGTTCAGGAAAAATACATTTGCAGACAAAACAAAACAACAAAATACAACTTATCTCTTCAACCGAAAACTCCTTGAAAACCGTGCCCACTTTGCCTCGATTTCCATGCTCACTTGAGGTTGAAAATGTATTGTACGGACGCAGACTCTACTGTACAGATTCCGTATGGAGTGTACGGATTTCCATACTGCTGTACAGACTATACAAATTTTTTTTCCATTTTTTTTGCTCAAAAACTTCTCTCGAACTGCGTCCAGCTCACTGTAACTTCTGTTGTCTTCTATGCCTTGATTTCCATGCCCAAATTTGTCGAAAAATCACTCTTTCAACTTGCTGCAACAAATTTCTCTTTTAGAACTTTTCTCCAACCCTCAACCTCCTTTCTCCAATTTGCTCATGAAGAATGAATGAATGCAGTCTTTCTTTTCTTTTCTCCTTTTTGTTTCCCTAAATGATTTTTGGGCAACCTTAAGATCTAATGGCTCATATTCATTTAGATCAAGGGATGAGAATAAATGTGCATTTAATTCTCACTTTCTATTTTTTAACTCACCCATTAAATAAAGTACCCACTTTGTACTTTATGTCTAAAGTCACTTTTCAATTTATAATTTGACATTGATTTTACCTCTTATAAAGTCACTTTCACTTTATAATTTAATATTGACTTTACGACTTATAAAGTCCCTTTCACTTTATAATTTAACATTGACTTTACCACTTCTAAAGTCACTTTCACTTTATAAAGTCACACTTATTATTATTTTGGACAATTTTCCCTAGGTAGAGACAAACCCACGGGAAACCACTTGTCCAAGGTACATTAAAAATCAACACAGAGGACATAAAATCAGAGAGATCAATCACTTAGTGCAACAGATAAATACTCACAACAATTCTTCTTCATTAAATTATCTCAGGAAAATTAGGGCTTCGACCCATAGAGAAATTACAAGGAAATATGCACTGGATGGAGCCTGTGATTCAACCCCATTGGAAGAATTCTGCCGTAGGAATTTCGACCCATTGGAAATTAGCCTCTGAAAAATTTGGCTTAAGAATTTCGGCCCACCTCTCACCACTAACGCAACCGTGCGCCTCAAAAAAATTGGCCCTGGAAAATCGGCCTCTCCAACAATTTAACACCCTTCTCGCTTCAACAATTCGGCCCTGGAGTCTCCAACAATTCAGCATCCTCAAAATGCTCCCGAATCAACCGACAATCTTCCACTTCCTCCTCAGTCTAGTTGAACCTCTCTTTCTTGAGAAATCACTCTCCCTCTTTGAGAAAGTTGCTTTCCCAAAAATGCAGTATTTGCCTTTCTCTTTTGTTGTTGTGTCTTCATCTTTCCCTTAGGCTTTCATTTAGAATTTTATCAAGCCCAAATCCCTGACCCTAATCTTCCTTCTAGAAGATCTAGGAGATCAATAGTTGAGATCATTTTAAAATCATTTAAATAATTTAATTATTTACCCCTAGAAAATGACTTAATAGCCCACAATTATTAATGATTTTAATTATTGTACTAATTTTAACTGTGGAAAGAAATAAATCACTTAATTTATCAAACAAGCACCTAAAGAGGCAATAAATCATATCCTACATGCTAAGAGCCTAAGACGCCAAGCCTATGCAAAATACCTTCAGAAGCTACCACAAGCTTCAACACTCCATCCTAGCAAGGAAGGTATTCTCCTCTATCCCCAACTTATCTCGGTACTTAACAAACTTACCTTTTTCTGTAGGCTTAGTTAGAATATATGCCACCTGCTCCTTTGTGGAAATGTACTGTGGTCGCACAACACCTCTTTGAACTCTGTCTCCAATGAAGTGGTATCTGATCTCGAGGTGCTTGGACTGATTATGAAACACACGATTCTTAGAGAGCTAATGCAACTCTGATTGTCACTGTGAATCATTGTTGGCCCCATCTCTAGATCAAACATTTTTGCAAGCATCTTGCGAAGCCATATTGCCTCACAACTTTCCATACTCGCTGCCATGTACTCTGCCTCTGCTAAACTAAGTGCCACTGATTGTTGCTTCTTGCTGTACCACAAAATCATTGGTGATCCCAAGATGAAATAACATCCATATGTGGATTTTCAATTTTACAACACTCCCTGTCCAATCAGAATCTGTGTACCCCTTCAACTTCACTCAACCAATTCCAACATATTTGAGTCCAAAGTCCACTGTATCTCGGAGGTACCTCAACACATGCTTTGTTGGCACCTAATGATCCTATCTTGACTCTACCATGAACTGGCTCAGTGTGTTTATAGCAAAACAAATATCCGACCTAGTGTTTACTAGATACATCAAGGAACCTATCAGCTGCCTATACAGTGTGGGATCCACAAAGTCATCCTTAGAAGCACTCAACTTCTTCAAGTTAGTGATTATTGGTGTGAACACAAACCTGCGATCCTCCATCCTAAACCTCCTCAAGATTTTGTTGAAAATTGTAACTAGGTCGGTCTTCATATTATGTAATTAGGAAAAAGAAGAAGTCAAAATAATATATATTTTTGTTGTATTTGCTTTATGGGTTTCATGAGCATGATTTATTAAGTAGATGGACTTCTTCTTGATGTCCATTAGGTTTGAGTTAAGTGTCAGATCTAGTCTTGCTATATGCTCCAAGACTTTGTGCAAGAAGCTCACAACAACCCTTCAATAACGACGAAAGACAACCTTTAAATGCAGTGGAAGAAGTACCTCATCAACGCTGGAATAAACCTTATCTAATCGGCCTAATTCACCATGAACTAGTCGACCTAACTCATATCTGTATGGTCGGCTTATTTAAAGGGCTGTGCCCTATATATATACATATGATATGTAGTCATTACGAAAGCAAGAAATGTGGATCTGAAACAGAGGTGCAGGGAGAATATTGCAGGAAGGAGATTGCGGAGAATAATAAGGTATACACTGCGGATAAGAAGGTACAGATTATGGATTGGTCTGAATTGAATTGTGGATCGGTTTGAAGTGAATTGCGGATAGGTCTGAATTGGATTGCGGATAGTTCTGAGTTAGATTGCGGATAAAAGAGGAGAAGGAAGTGCGAAGTTTCAGTGCGTACCTCAGACAGGAGCAAGCTATGAGATCAAAGAAAATTAAGTGTGTTTGCAGATTGTCTTAAGAAGCTTCAGTGCAGATGTGTGAGAAGGTTGTTCAATGTAAAGTTTGACTGTGATGTTGTGCAAGTCATTTTATAGAGCAAGTACAAATATCTAAGATATATCAACTTCGGATTCCAGAGCTATCTCAGTCAAGGAAGAGTTCGCTGAAGTTCAGACAGAGATCATAAGAAGAAAAGCAACCTTAAAAGTAGGCGAAAGTGAGGAAGGTAAATCTGAGATTTACCTTCCTAAACAATGAAGATTGGTGATGAAGAAAAGATTCAAGTTTGAAGAGGCTGTATCAAGGTCTTGGAAGCATATCTAGGTCAAGGGTTTGGGTCTTGGTCATGGTACTTGTCATTTGAAGATCTATAAGAAGAATTCTTTGCGGGTTTTCCTCTCCAAGAGGGAGAGGTTTTGCCTTGGCTTGAGGAGCCTAAGTTTGTGTCTTATTTATTTTGATAATTGACTTGATGAAAGGCTAAACAAGATAACGAAGAAAACACTTAAGCAAGCTCACAAGTAATTATCAAGAAGAGAATTTGTATTAAACACCAGCCCACTAAATTCTCAACATGGTTTCAGAGCTAAGGTGCTGAACTCAAGGGCTACTTGACAAAGAGACACTCTAGGAAGCAAAACTCAAAGTTTGGGTGTAAAGTCAAATTAGTTTGCAAAAAAAGACTCTCAAGCAATTTTTAGTAAAGGATCAACCTTTCAAGAAAATAATCTTTGCCATCAAAGATTTACATTTAAGACATTGTTATGAAAAGGACATTATCTTTTGAAGACATCCTTTATCATCAAGGATCCAAGATCACCTAGATTGAAGAATTCTATCTTGGAAGAATTTCCTAACCTCTTCTTCATCATCAAGGAAGCTGCTGAAGGAGAAAGTCACTCTCTCAAGTAAGTATCCATGACTTCATCTGAAACTGTCAAAATGACTTATTGTTTAGAAAGCAACAAATTGGTTGGGTTATAAAACTTCAAGGCATGGAATAAAAGGACATATCTAAAGCTAATTGAAAATGAAGTTATGGGCTTCATAGAAGGATCTACAATTCAACCTCCAAAAGAAGACATTCTAGCATATATCAAATACATGCAGGGAGACATAAGAGCCCAAAGGATTCTTATAAAATCCCTAAAAGACTCTCTCATTCCCTATGTATTAAAGCTAAAATCCTCAAAATAAATATATGATAAATTGGTGGAACTCTTCTCGAAAGGTTTTACAAAGGAAATAATATCCCAAAGACAAAAACTATGCAAATTGAGAATGTCAAAGGAAGGAATAATTCCATATCTGATGGAGATTTTCGCAATACGAGAACAACTACTGAAGTTGGGAGAAGTAATGTCTTATAGAGAAATACTCACTATGGTACAAAATGTCTTACCGAAAGAATGGAGAGATTCCTCTTCGAGCATAGATGGGAGAGAAGAAGCCATGCCATTCCAAAGTCTGGGTAAGATAGAAGAATCAAGATTGAAAGAAGGATTAAGAGAAGAGAATCAAGCCTTTGCCACCATGTCTGGGAAGAAAGGAAGATTCGGTAAAATTGGTCCTCAAAATAAGAAGAGAAATGTGGACAAAGCACGATGCTTTGGGTGTAATGATCTTGGGCATTATAAACGAGATTGTCCTAGATTTAGAAAGGACAAGAGGAAAAAGGAAGAAGCCCATATAAGAGAAGAACCTAATGAAAAGAAATCTAAGAAAGAAGAAGCAAGGGATCTCAACTATGATTGGGATCTTCTTCTCCTTTAAGTGATTGCTGTTGGTTGTAAAATAGTATGATAGGAAGCAATGTACATTATAGCATCATGATAAAAGCATGATAGGAGCTCTTGGTGTAGCAGCTCCGGGGGAAACCTCTCTGATAACAATTCTGATGGAAGGAAGTCATCAAGATCAAGAGTCATCATGGAAACAGATTTATGAGATGTGATGACATATTGATGGAGCAGGTCAAGGGAATGAAGCTCTTCATTCTTAAGAAATTGCTACAGGATGACTCAAGGGAAAAAGGTATGAGGTATTTATATATTTATATGCTGACATTGGATGCTATGAAGTCATGTCATATAGTTGCAGGTAATGGACTTTTGTATTTAAAAGTATGATCTATGGAGGAGTATCTCTCGGTGCACGGACAAATGAAATCAACATAATATGTCCTCATGGAATATGAGTGTTAATCAAGGTTGTCATTGATGTCAATATGGCATTGACTGAGATGTCAACATTCTTGAGATGCCTAGTTCCAGATGATGATGCCATGACTCTTGGTTGATACCATCAATGAAGATGTCGATGATCTAGATGTCAAGTCACGAAGAAGTCAAACCACTAATGAAGGAAACCCTAAGAAGTACTTGATCTAACGTTGCATGCACTTGATGATCTAGACCTTAATCTATGATGACATGGAAGATCTCATTTGATGGTTGGAAGACTATCTTACTATCTTGGAACCTTCCTACTGATGAAGTTGCCTATGTCATATCACTGCACTATGACATGAATACATGATGACACTATGATGAATCACTTGGTGACATAAGATGACATGGGGGACCTCATCATGATGTGGAAATATAATATAAAGACATAGTTGGAGTCATAACAATGAAAATGGCCTAATGACCTCTTTCTGTCCCAATCACTTTCTGCACATAAAAATTCAAGGACAGTTATAAAGAAAAATAAATTTTGACACCTTGGAGGCAGCCTATCACAATGAGTCCTAGACCATCTGAAAGAGGACTTTTTCCTCTTTCCAACGAGCCTTTACTTGCCCCGAAACTCCCAGCGGTTGATGAGATATGGAATTTCTAAGTCAAGAAAAATAAACCTTAGCAGTGAGCCGACCTATCCTTGTCCTTCATGACAGCCTACCTCCAAAAAGACGTGTCCATTCATTCTAATGTCAAACCAATATTAATATGAGTTCGGACACCTCATTTTAGCACAAAATTTTTGGTGAAGAACATCTGAAAAAAACAGAACAGCGAGGAGAGGACTTAAGAGCTGTTTGTTTGGGTTAAAATCTGAAATTTAACTTCTATAATCTCGGACCTGTTGCAGCCCTGTATTGACAGCCCTGTGGTGGATACCTTTAGCTCAGACAAGACCTGTAGCAACTCCTTTGGACAATTTACATTGTTGTTAACCAGACCTCAGATTTAGTAACAGCTTGAAGGTGAAACCCAGTCACAACAGCAGAATCTTGGACTTGTGTTGTGGAAGATTGGAGTATATTACAGTCACATCTAGAGGTCGGATTTGTTGTTTGCAACTGTGATCCAAAACGTGTAAGGGCTCAACAATATTACCTCAGTCCTGACCTCTAGCAGAAGACCGAAGTTACAGTGATTCAAGCTCAGACAGTCATCCTTCCAGTCCAGAATAGTGCTGCAAGTATCGGTGAAGGCTCGTGTATACATCTGTGGTGGTTCCACACCTCTGATAGTGATAGTCTTCTATATTATTTCAGACCAGTAATAAGGAGCAGACTTGGAGGATTGGGCAAAGAACTTGAAGCTCGGTTTGCTGACCTATAAGGGCTTAACACTTGTGCATCGAACCTTTAGCAAAGAACCTGTGGCATAGCTCTCTACTGCAGGAATTAAGGAGCAATCATTGAAGGATTATTGAAGTACTATTTAAGGGCAGCCTTGAAAATCACTATTGGAGTCAATTCTGGAAAACATCTTGAAGTACTATTAAAGGGTGTCTTGAAAGCATATTAGTCAATGATCTTGTGAAGCAAATCTATAGACAACTCCAAGCAAGCATCATTGAAGAAAAATCCTTGGAGCCTTGCCAACCTATTTGGAGTAAGACCTTGGCGTGAGACTATTGAAGACAATTGGAAGAATAATACAAGCTCACCTTAGAGTCTTGTAGAGAAGTTGGAGTTGATCTTGAGCATACCTTGGAGAGTCATCTAGTAGCCTACTAGAGACATTATTGGAGACCATGATGCATTATTGATGTCATCATGAGGTAACTTGGAGAAATTGTTTGGTTACAATGAAGAGCAGTGGTGACAACTTCCAAGAAGAAAAGGTTTTCATTGATGATATGACGTGGAGACTTTGGGAGCCGTGAAGAATAACCAAACATATTTTGACGAAGTGAAGTTGAGGGTTGGAGCCCAAGAGGTTGGAGCCTCATAGAGACAAGGTTGGTGCTTTGGAAAATAGGGTTGGAGCCCTAGAGGATTGGAGTCCTAAAGAAACCAGGTCGGAGCTTGTACCAGAGATAGGGTTGGAGCCCTAGAGGTTGGTGCCTCAAATTGACAAGGTTGGAGCCTTGGAAAGACGAAGTCGGTGCTTGGCACAATACAGGTTGGAGCCTGGAAGATTGGAGTCTTCATCTAGGGTTGGAGCCCTATATCATTATTGTACTTTACTTATTGTAAAGAAGAAATTAATAGAAGTATCCATTCCATCATTGTTCATTTTCTGTTCCAAATATAAGTGATCTAACTGGTAAAATTAACATTTGAAAAGAAATACTGATTCACCCCCCTCTCAGTATTTCCAACAACGAGGTGGTTGTATATGAATGAGAAACTAGAAAAGTTGTAAATTCCTGGGAATGAAGAATGTGCAAAGAGGAAGAGATCATGAAATGCAACCATGTCAAGGTCAGTTATCATCCGAAAGCCAACAAGATGTGACTAAAAGATCTCCTGGGAAGATATGTAGACTCTGACGGAAGTCTGATAAACAAGAAGACCCTTGGAAAAACATATCATTAGGAGATGTGTCAATCTGAATAGAGGATGCCAATGCCTACAAGAAGATGTCATGGTGAAAGATCATCACTGAGGTAACCTTTTGTTTTAAAAGGTTCATATGTATATGTTTATCTAGATAAATTTGTGCAGGGCTGCTAATCATGAGAAAGGATACATGATCCTTGGAGATGATTTGAAGTAAAGCAACATGGCATAACGATGGACCAGATGAGAAAGACTGATGAATCACTTTCTGGTAGTGGACATGACCCGTGATTGAAAGTGATGGATGATTGGTGCCCTATGAAGCCAAAAGTTGAAGATTCCTCAATATTGAAATCCATGACATCGAGGGAAGGAATTCTTCATGAGTAGCTGGATTGCTATTGCAGGACCTTGGTTGAGAAGGAGCCTGGTGGTAAGTTTCTTACTTGGAAGAAATTTGAAGTATGTCCTTCCTGTATTAAGAGGGAGAGACGTACGTAATTCTCTTTTACATGTGTCATGCACTAGACCAGGACTAACAGCCGTAAGTCTTAGTGAAGGCCATGTGAAGTGAATGGATAGACACATCATTCTGGTCTTCACCTGGAAGACAAAATGGAGGATTGGGTAATCATTTGGCATTCAATACTCTTTGAGAATGAGATAGGGCATTCAAGATAAGAGTAGTCGTGGACCGATATTCTTTGAGGGCTGGCTACCCAAGAGAAGAATAGTCCAAGAAGGTCATACTCTGGGAACACCTAAGTGGGTTATGTACCTTGGAGAGACAATGACTATGGTGTCTATTAGTCATGTGTCTCGCCAACATTGTAGCCCATTGTCTTGTTGAGAGATGGAGCTGTTAGTCAAGGCTTTGCACTAGGACAATGTTGGTTGATATGATGCTATACAGATGCGATTACCAATCCGATTCTTATTATGAGATTCTTCAGTTTGAAAGTGACCATGTACTTGTATGAATACCTCCCTAGTTAAGAGGGAGTGTTGAAAAGTGTAACTAGGTTGGTCTTCATATTATGTAATTATGAAAAAGAAGAAGTCAAAATAATATATATTTTTGATGTATTTGCTTCATGGGTTTCATGAGCATGATTTATTAAGTAGATGGACTTCTTCTTGATGTCCATTAGCTTTGAGTTAAGTGTCAGATCTAGTCTTGCTATATGCTCCAAGACCTTGTGCAAGAAGCTCACAACAACCCTTCAATAACGACGGAAGACAACCTTTAAATGCAGTGGAAGAAGTACCTCATCAACGCTGGAATAAACCTTATCTAGTCGGCCTAATTCACCATGAACTAATCGGCCTAACTCACAGCTGTATGGTTGGCTTATTTAAAGGGCTGTGCCCTATATATATACATATGATATGCGGTCATTACGGAAGCAAGAAATGCGGATCTGAAACAGAGGTGCAGGAAGAAGATTGCAGGAAGGAGATTGCAGAGAAGAATAAGGTATAGACTGCGGATAAGAAGGTACAGATTGTGGATAGGTCTGAATTGAATTGCGGATCGATCTGAAGTGAATTGCGGATAGGTCTGAATTGGATTGCGGATAATTCTGAGTTAGATTGTGGATAAAAGAGGAGAAGGAAGTGGGAAGTTTCAGTAGGTACCTCAGACAGGAGCAAGCTCAGAGATCAAAGAAAATTAAGTGTGTTTGCAGATTGTCTTAAGAAGCTTCAGTGCGGATGTGTGAGAAGGCTGTTCAATGTAAAGTTTGACTGTGATGCTGTTCAAGTCATTTTATAGAGCAAGTACAGATATCTAAGATATATCAACTTCGGATTCCAGAGCTATCTTAGTCAAGGAAGTGTTTGCTGAAGTTCAGACAGAGATCATAAGAAGAAAGGCAGCCTTAATTAGGAGAAAGTGAGGAAGGTAAATCTGAGATTTACCTACCTTCCTAAACAGTGTAGATTGGTGATGAAGAAAAGATTCAAGTTTGAAGAAGCTGTATCAAGGTCTTGGAAGCATATCTAGGTCAAGGGTCTGAGTCTTGGTCATGGTACTTGTCATTTGAAGATCTATAAGAAGAATTCTTTGCGGGTTTTCCTCTCCAAGAGGGAGAGGTTTAGCCTTGGCTCTAGGGGCCTAAGTTTGTGTTTTATTTATTTTGATAATTGACTTGATGAAATACTAAACAAGATAACGAAGAAAACACTTAAGCAAGCTCACAAGTAACTATCAAGAAGAGAATTTGTATTAAACACCAGCCCACTAAATTCTCAACAGATTTCAACTGCATACTAGCACTTCCCAAGGAAAATTTCCCCTGGATGCTGCCACATCTCCAATCCCAAAAGGTAGTGCATCAAGCCGATGTCCTTCATTTTGAACTCCGAAGCAAGGTCCTCCTTGCACATCCCTATGAGCTTCTTTGACCTTGTCAAAAAGAGATTGTCCACATTAAGTACCAAAATGAGTGGTTCACCCTCAACAAGTACATAGTACTTCCACTTCGCTCATGGTGAAGCCCAAACCAAGAATATATCCATCAATCCTGTCGTACCATGCAGGCGGAGCCTGTTTCAGCCCATAAAGGGCATTCTTCAACCTGCATACAAGAGACTCTCTCACATGCACCTCAAAGCCTTGAGGCTGCTCAATATACACCTTCTCTTCAATCACTCCATTGAGGAAAGCATTCTTCACACCCATTTGATGTTAGCTAGCGCACTAAATAGCAGGTAGCGAAACCTCTTTGTTAGTAAAGATGTTTTTGTCTGCTGGAATGTGTTTTGTGTTAATGCATTTGTTTAGGCACCTTTTTATCTGATTATATCTTTTTGTTCAGGAACTAGGTTGTGATACTAACCTCTACGCTTTGGTCTTTGGAGAATCAGTTCTAAATGATGCGGTAATTTTTCGAAGTACCTAGAAAAATGTTTGCATTTCATTATAATGTTGCTCTTCTGCAAAATAGAAAGCCTTGAATTGTCATTTTATTATCTTATATATTTATTGAATTAATAGTTTAAGCAATGAAATGCTAAAATTGATTGCCTTATATCAATGTAATATCATAGTCTTGAGTTTGCCAAATAGTTTGGATTCTGATTCTTCTGACATCTTGCTGTCGTGCCATGGGGATCCTTTCTAAGGTGGCAATATCTCTGTACAGGTCAGCATTGTTAGAGCACAGGAGATGGAAATTATTTCGTTAATTTTATGAGGATAGTTTTGTTATTTCAAATGCATTAGTTGCTAATCTAGATACCTAACATTGAAATTAACTTGATGTCCATATGGGCAGGACGATGTTATCAGTCCGACAGCATCCAGGAAGGAACCGGAGCTTGTTTACTGCAGTGTGGCGGTTTATTGAAACTTTCTTTGGTTCCATGTCCACAGGTTTGAAGTTCAGAACTTTTGGTCTTTTCTTATAATTAAATTGACATGGTGACCTTTGTTTTTAGTTTTTTTAGTTTTATTTATTTATTTTTAAATTAAATTAAATTTATGCAGTTCCCTTTCTTGATTTGCTGTATGACAAATTTGTGATCTTTTGCATTGTAAAAAAAAATAGTTAAAGCAACAATAATATTGTATAATAGGCATCTCTAGATTTTGGACAAATTATTTGGTCATTGTTTCACCTACATTGCATGAAATTCTGCTTTATTAGCCCATTATCAATTCGAATTTCAAATTCTGGAATTTTTGACTGTACATGTAAGGCTTTTGAAGGTTATGCAAATGATATTTTGAGCAATGATTGAAGCACAAGATGACACATTGAGTAAGTTGAGGGGCCTCCTTAGTGACATAATAAGAAACTATGCCAGTTGAAATTGAGCAAAACAATAACATTTTTATATGGTTCCAATTGTATCACATAATTTTGTCACAAATCTTTGAGTTATAGCAAATGTCCTCTGTTGATTTTTAACATACCTTGGACAAGTGGTTTCCCATGAGACAGTCTCTACCTATGGAAATGTGTACAAAATAATTATTTTTCTAAGTGTGACTTTATAAAGTGAAAGTGACTTTATAAATGGTAAAGTCAATGTTAAATTATAAAGTGAAAAGTGAGTTTAGACATAAAGTACAATGTGGGTATTTTATTTAATGGGTGAGTTAAAAAATAGAAAGTGAGAATTAAATGCACGTTTATTCTCATCCCTTGATCTAAATGAATATGAGCCATTAGATCTTAGGGTTGAGCAAAAGTCATTTAGGGAAACAAAAGGGGGAAAAGAAAAGGGTTGCCCAAGTTGATTCTTCTACTCATCCTCCTCCAACGAATTAATTTGATTACACCAGCAGGACTGCCTGCCTTTCCCCTGTAGAAGACCCCTCATCTCTTCATCCTGTCACTGGAAAAAAAATCAACTTGACATGATTCCATGCCCAATGGATCTATCTTCTTTCCTGGCAGCAAACCTTTAAAACTCATACCCCAATGAGCACCATACCTGGCCTAACATCTAAGTGATTGAAAATTTCAGACAGAGAGAGCCTTCGCTGAAGTTGGAAGGGCTAGATTCCAATTTTCAAGTGGTTTGTCGTTACGTCTGAGTTTCTCTCCTCATCCTAGAGAAATTACAGAGTGCTAACATGGAAAAAGGTTTTGCACAGAAAGAAGGGGTTGATTATGAGGAGACTTTTGGCCCCACCGTGCTAACTCGTTTTGATGATACAAAGCCAACAAAGAGCAACTTTTTTTGGGTGCAGGTCAGTGTCGGGTTCCCGTGGAGGAGTGAAGTTTGTCTCACAAGATTTTATTTGTTAGTTTCTCTGCAAGATTTGAGAGATTCACCAGTCATAGATTTGTACTCATAATTTACTGCATAATATATAAACACTTAGCTACTGCACCAGTTTTCCCGCATTGGGTTTTTCCGGGGACATTAGTCCAAAAACAACGGTGTCAAATGTGTCTATGATTTTCTATTGCTCAGATCTTGTTTGCGCACTTGTTTTTTTCCACAGTTTTATTTGTCAAGGTTGTAGTGTATGGATTTAGATATTTGTTTGTAGAACACAGTAAATAATTTGTTAAGTAAATAACAAATAGAAGACTTTCCATCAGTTGCTGTAGTAGGATTCCAGATCTACGAAATTTTCACACTCCCTATACGGGGTCCTAGCCCTCTAGAGGGCCACATTGGCACTTGTAGGGTGAGCATTGAGAGCCATGGGCCTCCACCATAACCGAGACTACTTAATGGATCCCCAACAACATTCGTTGATTGCTCCTATGCGACTTTTTGGATAAGGATGATGCACCTGGTTCACAATGCCCAACCGACTCCACTGGTGTACCATACACTTGGCAGATGTTCCAGGATTTTCCCCTGCAGGAGAGGGAGGTCTTATGTCATCATTCCAACCCATATAGATGGTCTACAAGCACTTATGATCCATCTGGAGACCCATGAGGATGACCTTGTGCTCCCACACCCACTTGGGAGCACCACGTGTTTTTTCTTGGAAAGCAAGGGGCCAACCCTTTGTCCACTGTGTTGGGAGTTCATTTCTATATCATGACACCCTTTTGATTTCATTAGGCCTCCTCAAAGGCCCAACGACTCACTTTGTTGATCATTTGACCCTCTTGAGAGGTTTTTTTTTCCCAGGAAAAATCGTAATTTTAATTATAATTGATAGAAAATTGCATGTTGTATCATCTGCATAGAGAGCTATGCATATATCTACTATGGTCCCACCATCTATCCATATCAATTCAAAGTAAAAGCATAGAAATATAAATATTTACATGATAAAATGCATAGAAAAATATATAACGGTCCATCATAAATAATCAGATAAAACCGACAAAACTAGTATGACAACCCATGATCAAATGGGTAGATCAATTGTCCCATCAGCAGCAACATCCTGAATAAATGGCCTATGATAGTAATGGTACTGCTTTTGTTGTAGCTGTTCAGATATCAACCATTGACCCCATTGTAGATGCACGACTTCTTTGGAAAGGTCGTCAGAAACCGTGTTCCTTTCCCTGTAAATGTGCGAGCATACTGTTGAGATTTTGTGTATTTGGGGTAGTATCAGTTGTGCTCTAGCTCCCAAATTTTGTGGAGGGACTAGAGTACACTTGATCTACAAGACCCAGAAATTGATTTGGGAAATTTCATCTGGTTTAGGAGATATTAAATTATTTAATTATTTTAAGTGTATTTCCTAAGTTAAAACTTAGGGAACTTAAATAATTAAAGTGAATTTAATTAAACATGTGATGAAATTGTCTTAAGTCACGCGGATCAAGCTTTCTTTTAATCTTAGCTATTGATTCAAGATCTGATCATGGCCGTTGAGTTGTCAACGAGAAAATTATAAAGGAAATGCTTGGGGTCATTTGTAAAGACACACAGAGGCAGAGCACTGAAGCTAAGCTGAGATTCTAGGGCAGGGTTTGCTAAGAATACTCAGAAGTGTTTCAGCTGTAGAGAGGGGAATTTAGGCCAAGGGGATGATTTGATCCCGGGGTCTAGAATAGCAGAGATCAGCTCAAGGACAACGCAGAAGAGGAGAGCAGCAATAACAGCAAGGACAGTGCAGTCCCTCCAAGGACATCGTGATTTTCAGCAGGAAACCCTCAGAGGGTTACGTAGAGACCCTAAGGGGTAGCGTAGTGACTGCGTCACCCAGTCTGGGGTAACGCAGTCCCTTTCGGAGCAACGCTGAGGGTTGGAGGTGCTTCAGAGGCTGACGCAGAGGCTTTCAGGGGCAGCGCTGGGGTTTCTAGGCCCTAATCTTGGCTGAGTTCTGTAAATCTCGTTTGAGGGTGTGGATCAGTCATTATTTTGGCCCTAGATCAGCCAGTGAGTTGTAGATCTAGTATATTCTCTGTTGGGTTTTTCAGATCTGGAACCCAGATTTGTGTATTCAGAAAAATTCTTAATAATAAAACCCTCTAGCAGCCAGAGACCGATTTTCCCGCATTTGGTTTTTCCGGGGACTATTTGGTCCAGAAATAACTGTGTCACTTTGTTTATGTCAATGTTGCAGGAAACGTCCCTCCCCCCCGAAACGCGGTCCGTATGGAACCATACAGGATCCGCCTCCCGAAATGCGTTTTGGGCTCCACGTTTCCGTACGACGGATCCGCGTTTTGGCTCCGCACTTCCGGTACGGATCCATATGGATTGCCGACGGTTCTGTACAGTGCTGTACGGATCCGATTAGCGCAGCAAAAAAAATGACTTGTTTTGATTTTTTTATTTTTATTTTCAACTTTAGTTGGGTTAGAAGGTGGGTTAGTGTTGAGTTAGAGATAGGATGAAAAAGATATAAGCTCTCTTTCACCTCCTTAGATGTTTCTTAGATGCTCCCTCATGGTAATGTTAAATTCTTAAAGTCATTTTCATCCTTTTACTTAAATTTTTAACATTACCATGAAATGACTCAGGATGTTTGAGAGTGGTTCCAGCCTGATCGGACTTCATATGTAGAAAATAGAATTTCACATCCTATTCAAAGTTCAGCGGACTTAACAATTTTCAGGAATTTAGGATCAATGGTATGGTGGCATTTCATTAGATTATATCATGTATGAGGGTATGTGATTAGCATTTAATCAAGAGCACCAAGCCCTATATGTACCCTAATGTTGGTGGTGTTAATTGTTGAAATCCTTTGTCATGTCGTTAGCAAAAATTACATTTCAATCAACTCAAAATCATCGATCAAGCATGTTAAGTTCTTTCTACCATATTTTAAGGCTTGCATTAGGTAGGTTGCATCTTCCTCATCTTCCTTCTTCATTTTGCTCAATCCTGGGTTGTGCTGCCTCTTGGTGAATCTGCAGAGATCTTCTTGACACAGAATTGACCACAAGTTGTCCCAATCTGGGAGGTCTGCTCTGCCAAGATACTTTGGACAAAGGTTTCCCACTCATCTATGATTGCATTGAGGGCAGTCCTAACTATCACAGCATCATCCACCATTGCACCGGATGCATTCAGATGATCTCTGATTGACTGCAATCTGAAGAGGAAATGTTCCATGTCTTCTCCCTTGGTCATCATGAATGACCTCATCTGAGTCTCCAACAACATTTTTCTTTGGACAAATTTTCCCTCATATAGGGAAGTCAAGGCCTTCCACATCTCGTTAGCTGTCTTCTTCTCCGCTACGTGTGGTACAATATGGTCCTTGATACCATCCATAATTAGCCGCTTGGCATGCCCAACAGCCTCCTTATGCCTCTGAAGGAGATCCGAATCTGTCAGTGTGGCCAGAGTTTGCTCTGCGTGGTCTCTTAGGTTGTATGCCTCAAGGACTATCAGGATCTTTGCCTTCCAAACTGAAAAGTTTGAGAGGCCATCCAGCCTATCCTGATCACGCAGTCCATGAGGAGCCATCTTCTCAGAATGTGTCGGAACTTCCTTTTCTCTTTGCTAGAAAAATGGATCTAAGGCCCTTGGTGAAACAGGCACCTTTTGCTCCCTCTGACAACTGATTTTCCTCCTTGGAAATCTACCAAATCAACTATGATTCAGCTTCTTCTTCGATCCTCTAATCAAACTGCTTGTTTCATTTTGCTAGAAACTCTCTAAGAAGCTGATCTCCTCCTGCTCTTTGTCACTTCTGCTAAGGCTAAAGATCTGAAAACTTTAGAAAATTAACCCCACCAACACCTTATTAATTTTTGCAGCTTCTCTGCAGTCTTTTCTGGATCTAACAGATTCAGATATGAATCGCATTGGCTGGCTTCAGACCAATCCAGCGTTGTTTCTGAGCTGCCTCTGCGCAGTAATTGCGTGGGCTTGCTAGGAGACAGTGCTAGACAGCGTCACCCTTCCCTCTGCATGGATCTGCCTCTGAAAACTGCGATGTCCCTTCAAATCTGCGTTTCTGCTGCTTTTTCAGCTGCTTCCTGCAGCTAGAACCTTCAGTCTCTTACTGGTGACCCTCCTAGATCTGCAATCGCTCCGATACCATGTAGAAATTTCTGAATCCTTACACTTCATGTAGAAACTATTACTGTTAATCTGGTTATGCTCCTCCTACTTTAGACAGGTTTTTAATTGAATAAATTCAAGTTAAAATCGAAGCAAAACACATAACAGATCTCTACCAATCCAGTCTGGGGTTACGCAGCCCTCTCCAGGCAAATGCAGAGGCACGTAGAGGCTAGTAGGGCTGTCGCATGCAGCTTCAAGGGCAGCACTGGGGTTTCTAGAGGCAAAAAATGGCTAAGTCTTGTAAATCCAGTTTGAGGGTGTGGATCAGTCAAGTTTTCTGTCTCCAGGACAACAGGTATTGTGACAGATCTATTTTTCTCTGTTGGGTTAACCAGTAAGGTGCCCAGATTTACTGTATTGAGAAACTACTTAATAATATAAAGCCTCCAGCAACCAAAAGACCGGTTTTCCCGCATTGGGTTTTTCCGGGGACAATTGTCCAGAAAATTTTGTGTGTCACTTTGTCTGTGTGCATGTATTTTTACTTTGATCTGAATCAGTGAAGAACTGTTATGTGTTTACTTCAATGCTAATCTGAATTTTCAAAATTAATAACTTGATTAAGTAGTAGAAGTATACCCAGATCTAACAGTAGGGTTTCTAACACGACTGTGATCTAATCTCTTATCAACGACTGAGATTAAAAGAAAGCTTGATCCACGTCACTTGGAACATTTCATCACATGTGTAATTTACTTCACTTCGATTTTTTAATTTCCCTAAGTTAGACTTACGATCCCTATTAAAAAATTAATTTATTTGAATAACTATTACACCGGATGAAATTTCTCCAAACGCTTTCTGGGTCTTGGAGATCTCGTGTGTGTTAGCCTCTCCACAAACTTTTAGAGTTAGAGCACACCCGATGCTACCCTAAAATCTCAACAAATTAGGCCTAATTAGCTAAATCGAATTCATTATGAAGTGTATAAATACAAGTGTGATGAATCATTTGGGTCATCATCACTTTGATTGGATGATTATCTTTTGTGAGATTTTCGCTGTTCTTTTTGTAGGACGAAATTGGATGAATGGATCAATTTGATGTTTGGATCTCTTCATTTTTTGTCTTGGAGCTATTATTGGTATATGATGATGATTGGATATACTTGTTCTTACATGTAAGTACTCATTTAATGCTAATTCGTTATTTTTTATGTCAAATGTATGTTGTTGGGTATTTTTGTTTTACTACGGTGAAATTTGCTTCTTTTCTTATGTGAAAGGATGGAAATTTGTCTTTTTATAGTGTTGCATCATGTCATGGGCCATGTATGAATAAGTGAATGTTTCTAGAGATATTTTGTCTAAATTTCTCATGATAAGTCATCATATATTGCATATCAAATTGTAAAGACCTTGAGCAATTGTCCTATACCCCTATTGCCATGCGAATTTATTGTAGAGGCCTCCTTGACAAAGTGAAATCATCCCGAGCATTGGAATCTTTTTGACTCCATTTCTCCCAAGGATTAGGCACTGATCCTCCATAGGTGATTACCTTAAAGCATATTTTTCTCGCCTTTTCCTCTTTCTTTCTAGGCCTAGCCTTCATAGGTGACCTAGGGGTCTTTTTCCCTTTACTGCATTGGTTTGTCTCCTAGAGGTCCTCCAATTTTCAAGCAATTTCGACGATGGGATCTCGAGATATTCGAAGCCCTAGCTCTGAGATCAATTCTTGCCCTTGGTTTCCCTTGGTTAGTAACCCCATAGGGATCATTGCGTCAAGATCACTGAAAATTTCTCCTTTGATCACCTTCTCCTCCTCAATTAGGTGAAGCACACCCTTGATTGATCAACTCCACCCTCTTGACCTAATTTTGGGTCCACTTGGTCTTTTGTTGTCCCACAACTTTTGGAAGATAATTTTACAAAGACCATTTGGAAACCAAATTTTTTTTTACAAGGGTTTCTAGGACTAGGTGCATCCTTTACAAGTCTTATCCTCAGACACTAGCCCTTGAAATCCTCTTGGCCCTTCATAGAGATATTTTCACCTTGCTTTCTAAGCAAGCAAGACATATATTTGAGCTTCTCTTGTGAATAGGCGTTTAGGATCACCTTTCATCCAATGATTGACACACTCATTATCGTGATCCTCAATATACCGGGTCTACTTCCATCGATGAAATTTCGTAAAGAGTTGGGAGCCTTAGCTGAAGTGACAATGGGCTATTGCTCCATTGTTGCCCTTGACCTAGTAGTTTCCCTTCAAGGATCCCCTCCTCCTGTTGATTTCTATAGCATCGGAAAGTGTTCTAAGTCTCATTTTTTTTGTAAAAAGACTTGGACATCAGTTATCCAGAGAACCCATAAATCGTTTGTGGAAATTCCACTCGGTTATGACTTTAGTAAAATAATTATTTATTTTAATGCAGACCCTAAGTTTAAACTTATGGAAATTAAATAATAAAAGGGTATTAATAGAGTAGAGTGTGAATCTTCTAGAAAACGAAGATTAATTCATCTTTTAATCTGAGCCATTGGTTAACGATATAATCTTGGCTGTTGATTCGTCAACAGGAAGACTATAAGAAGAGACTTGAGGGCCATTTGGAAAGCAAGCCGGGGACACTCTCAGTACCTGAAGGAAATAAATTTTGAAGCAAGAGAATTCGATTTCAGTGGGTGAGTTTGTAGAGGCTGGGTTGCAAAAGCAGAAGGAAGAGGGAGGAGTTAGTTATCGAGAAGCAGAAGTCAGGAGGGTGAAGGGAAGGGTGAGCTGATCAGTAGGAAGAACCCCTCCACGCAGAATCACGCAGTCCAGAGAGGGACTACGCAGAGCTCTCGCGTTGGATGATGCAGAGGGTGAAGGAGGTCACCCCGAGGGTCTGAAATTGTCTGGAAGGTTTAGAAAATTCAGCCAGGTGGTTGCTAATTTTTTCTCTACTCATCAGACTCCTGTAAATGTACTTTCCATTTCTGAAGATAAATATAAAAACCTCATCTGCTGCACCGGTTTTCCCACATTGGGTTTTTCCAGGGACAATTGTCCAAAAAACAACTGTGTTCATGTGGTTGTTTCTATTGTGCTACTTATGTAAATTATCTTTCTGTTCTTATGCTCTTAACGATAGTGAAGATCTGCAAATGTGTTTATTTCAGAATTTACTAAAGCATCTGTAAATAACTTATCTCATAATTAGGAGAAATAAATCAAGTATTGCAAAAATATTTTCCTCTTGAAAATTTCACACCTCATAGGACCCCTGCTAGTTTGAGCGGTAACATTTTGGCGCCATTGTCAGGGACACGAGACTTATTATTTGTTCCCCATGCGACATATTGACCCATCATTATTGGCGAATCCATTGGAAGAATGAAACCCTAGTTCTTCATTGAACTTTAAGGTTGATGCTTGTAGGGTGAAGCAAGCATTTATCTAGGCATCTTTAAGTTCACCCCAACAACTCCTACATAATTTACTTGTATATCTCAAATATAGTGTCTTTCTTTGATGATTTTCCTACTTTGGACATCACTAGCGTCCTTGGGCACCACTAGCGTCCCTAGGCACCCTAATCATGTCACAGGAAGGATGGTATGTGGGGTACCCGTGTTTTATGGTGATGCACTCTCCATAAGTGACCACATAGAAAGATTTAATGCACATGCTTCAAAAGAGAGTGGTTCACCAGCATGTCCTTATGTTGTTTTTCATGGGATCTCTCGGTAGTCATAACTAATGGTTGCATAATCACGAACCTAGGAGCATCTCATCTATTGAGGAGTTCATTGATGGCTTTCTTAGACATTTTCAAGTATACCCTGCATTAACAATTCAAGAAGAAATCTTCTTCGAGCATCATCAAGACAATGAGAATCTAAGTAATGCACAGGAAGACGAGTCCTCCTTGGGTCGACATGATGAAAAAGATGATTTTGAGAACAAATGTGTTGAGAACTAAGTTGCAGGAAACGTAGGGTAGGGGTCCGTTTCTGCTGTGAAACGAAACGGAAACGCGTTTCCCCGTACCGTACGGTCTGGAAACACGTTTCCGTCTGTACTGGGCCGTTTCTTATGGGGGAAACGTGCCCAGTATGGACGGAAACGCGTTTCCAGGCCATACGGGCGCGTTTCCGTCGTTTTAACTTAATTTGTTTTTCTTTTTTTTGGGGTTCGTGTGTTTTATTTATTTTTTAATTGTGGAAAGTGTCTTTTGTTGCATCTAGATGGCTCTCTCAACTTATAAAAAGACTCTCGCTTCTAATGATCAAGCCTATGGCCCTAGTATTTATATGCGATTCATGGTAATGTTAAATTCTTAAATTCTTAAAGTAAAAGTGACATTCTCCTTAATCTTCATTTTCATTGTCACTTTTACTTAAATTTTTAACATTACCATGAAATGACTCAAGATGTTTGAGAGTGGTTCCGACCTCATTGGATTTCATATGGAGAAAGTACAATTTTAGATCTCATTCAAAATCCCGCAGACTTATCAGTTTTTCAAGATTTTAGGATTGGGTGATTGTAATGTTTCCATTGAATTTTGTCATGTATTAGGGTATGGAACTTGTATTTAATCAAGAGCACCAATCCCTCTATGTACCTTGATGTTAGTGACGGTTGTCAAACTCCTCTATCATGACTCTACTAAAAATGTACCCATCACTCAGACAAAACCTTGACTTGACATGCTCATAGTCTTTATTGTACTTGCAGCCTCATAGTCTTTATTGTACTTGTAGCCTCATATATATAATAAAGGCTGATTTTGAGATTTTGATATATAATAAAGGCTGGTTTTGGATATTTTGATATTGCTATTTTTATTGTGTCTCTGTTATCAATGATCATTCATGAGTAAATGTCTTGTAACTTGTAATAGTTTATGCTTTGAATTTATCATGTATGTTTTATGATTTCAAATAACATTTCTTAAATGTCATAAATTGCAATATAAATTTAAATTATAACACACACACACACACATATATATCTTGTTTCCCCGTTTGCGTTTCGTATCGCTTCCCGTTTCGGAAACTCGTTTCCATTTCCCCATTTCGTGCAACTTAGGTTGAGAAGGTTGAATCTATGGAAGGTGAAGTTGGGACTAACCTTACCTTTCTCAAAGATGTTACTCTCGATGACTCCACTTTTGAGAACCTTGAGGAAGGTAATCCCATTAGCCCCTTGGAAGATGACATTGGAGATTCTTCCATATTGAAAAGGAGAAATGGGAAATTGTTGGTCCTCAATTTGATTGTGCTCCCATTTACGACATTGACAAGGTGGATAAGGCTGAGATTGGTCTTATATATTATAGAGCAATGGAACACATAAAAATATGTGGAAATACAAACAAAGAAAACATATAAAACAAGAGAGAGAAAAATATATGTGGTTCACCCAATTTGGGCTTACGTCCACAGAGAAACAACCAGTCCTTCCTTTATATTATCTAACAAAATGAAGAGACACAACCTACAACAAATCCGTTGTGATATCCTCTACTCTCTCACATAGTCCCCCTTTCTCTTTCTCACTTAGAATACACATACCACACATAGCCACAATACAATTCCCTCATGTGAACCGAGGGGTTGCCTTCTAGGGGAAAAAACCCTAAATTAAACATAACTTCTACAGTCAGATTATCTGCCTAATGAACGACCCAGACCCCCTCTGGACACCCGTGACAGCGATCAACGATGGGTGGCGTTGCTGCCCCGTTAAGAACAGGGGTCCAACGCAGTGATACATCTAAATAAAGAAGATAATCAGGCTCCGCACCCAACATTCCCTTTCTCTCAGGCATTATTTATGATGACATATCCATTGATACCCTTGGGAAGGAGAATTATTATTTTCCCTTGCATGAAGAGGGGCAGTTGGAAGTAAGCAATTCTCCTTTTAGGGGAGACCTAATCTTCGATACTCAGGAAATCATTAAGGCTCCCACCTATCCTGAATATGATTCTATATTCAAATCACTTGAGCCTTTAGATTATGATTTTGAGGAGGAAAAACTCGATGTGAATATAATACTTCACCCTTCCCTTTGCCTTTTCCTCTTGTTCATCACCTCAAGTCTTCCACAAGTGATTCCCTCGCCCCTTTTCAGATGATCTCAAGTGATTGTTAGCCCTTTCTTCCTTTTGAGTGTGGTGCCAAGGAAGAACCCCTCATTGAATATACTTTATCTCCTTTGTCACACCCTCGGGATTATGATCACTCCACAACCTCCCCTCCAATATGAACATCACCATGAGCAACCTATTTATTGCACTCCTTCCTTCCCTCACGTTTTGTTCCCCTCACATCACGACCTTGTGGCATCTACGAAGCATAATATTTTAAGCTATGGTTGTGATGGGGAGTTCTTTAGAATGATCTTTCATTCCACTATTGTGTACTTAGAGGGAAAGCACCACATTTTTAGATTGACCTATTCTCCTTCTCCTAGGGCTTCCTTTTACCTCGAATGGAGATCATGTTTTCCCACTTCCCACCTGTTATCGCTCAAACTAGCAGGGGTCCTAGGAGGGGATCCTAAAAGGGCAACTACTGGGTCAAGGGCAACAATGGAGCGATAGTCCACTGTCGCCTCAACTAAAGCTCCCTGCTCTCTACGGACTTTCACCGATGGGAGGATACCCAGTATAAAGGGAATCACTAGAAGGATGAATCAATGAAGAGATAAGGAGTGATTCCTAGGGCCTATTCATGCGAGATACTCAATTGTATGGTTCGCTTTCTTGGGAAGCAAGGTGTAAGGCTTTGTAAGAAGGGCCAAGGGAGTTTCAAGGGCTAGGTTTTGCAAATAAGATTTTTAAAGGAGGGACCTAGTCCTACAACCCTTGGGAAAACTTGGTTTCCAATTGGTCTTTGTAAGATTACCTTCGAAAAGTTGTGGGACCACACGTGACCAAGTGGACCCAAAATTAGGTCAAATAAGAGGAATTGGTCACTCAAGTAGGGGCTTGACCTAATTGTGGAAGAGAAGAGGATCAATGGACAAATCTTCTTGGAATAGAATGCAATGATCCAAATGAGGTCACTAGCTAAGGGAAACCTAGGGCAAGAAACAATTCTCGAGCTAGGGCTTGCAATATCTTAAGATCCCACCGTCGGATTTGTTTGAAAGTTGGAGGGCCTCTAGAGAAAACTCTAGTGCAATTGTGGACCAAAAATCGAAGTTTTTGGATGGCTATACTATTGGATACTTGACACCCTAGTTGACCTATGTAGGATTGGCCTAGAAAGAAAGAGAGAAAAGTGAGAAAAATATGCTTTAAGGTGATCAACTATGGAGGATCAATGCCTAATCCTTTGGTAGAAATGGATTCAAGAGATTCAATTGCTTTGGATGATTTCGTTTACTCAAGGAGGCCTCTAGAACAATTTCACATGGCAATTAGGGCATGAGACAATTGTTTCAAGGTATTTATACTTAGATATGCAATATATGATGACTTATCAAGATAAAATTTCAACAAAATATCTCTAGGAACATTCACTTATTCAAACATGGCCCATGACATGATGCAACGCTATAAAAAGACAAATTTCCACCATTTCACATAAGGAAAGCAACAAATTTCAGCCTAGTATAGCGAAATTCCCCAACAACATGCATGTGACATAAGGAAATGATAAAATAGTATTAAAAGTGCACTTACACGTGAGAACAAGTATATCCAATCATCATCATATGCTAATATCGAAGCTCCATGACAAAAATGAAGACATCCAAACATCAAAATTCATCCATTCATCCAATTTCGTCCTCCAAAAAGAATAGCGAAAATATCAGAAGAGAGAATGATCCAATCCAAGTGATGATGAGAGAATGAATCAACTCATCATCTATTTATACAATGTCTAATGAATTCAATGTAGCTAATTTTGGCCTAATTTGGCCCCTAGGATATAATAATGTGCAAAATAACAATAACATTTGTTGACAAGCCCACCAAATAGCTCAATAATACATTAATAAGCCTCTCAAGATGGTCGAATGATCATCAAAGTGATTCGTTGGTCCTCTGAGGAGGCCTAATGAACTCTAAGGGTTACCATGATGTAGAAATGGATTCCAAACATAATGGACAAGGGGTTGGCCCCCTTGTTATCCAATCAAGGACCTATGGTGTTCCCAAGTGGGTGTGGGGGCACAAGGACATCCTCATGGGTCTCCAAATGGATCAAATATGCTTGTAGACCATCTGTACGGGTTGAAGTGATGACATAAACCATTTATATACAACGGGAGGCATCTTGGGGCATCTGCCAAGTGTATGGTGCAACTGTGGAGCCGGCTGGGCATGGTGGACCAGGTGCATCATCCTTATCGAAAAGGTGGAACACGAGCAATCAATGAATGCTGCTAGGGATACATGAAGCAATATCTGCTATGAAGAAGACCCATGGCTCTCAACGCTCACCCTACAAGTGCCAATGTAGCCCTCTGGAGGGTTAGGACCCCATATAGGGAGACCGTGCCCTAAATGAAGACCCACCTGCAATCCTGCATAAGATCCAATGCATCCCTTTGCTCTCCAATACATCAAATCATTAGAATAATCAAGTAGTAATGCTTACGAGTCATGGGATCAATTGAGAACTTCATGGTGGCATGCCCTTCCATAGTGGGTTTTGGCAAGCACAAGTGTCTCCAAGCTCAAAAGGGGGTTAACCAAGGACCCTATTAGGTGGTTTCAACCTCTAAAGGGGGTGGCATGCCCATAGTGCATCCTTTAGGAGGTAGGTGGCAAATGATATAATGATGGAATGCAACGGGGATCAGGGGAATCATCCATACCACATGTCAAGGTGCATTGGGTAGCTATAAAAAGGGAAGCCTGCACTTGGGTATATGAGTGTAGGTGGGAGGAAATTGTGGGACATGAGTTACCTCGACCTTTATTTTTCCACCCTTCTTCATATGCCTTTTACCTTTGATTGATTTTTCTTCATAACTACTTGGGGCTCCAGGGGATGGAGAACATGGTGTGTAAAATGTAGCAGTGGATACCCCCTTGAGGTGGGGCAGTGCATTGCCCACCAGGGGTTTGGACAATCGCGAGTTCCTTAACTATGGAAGGGGCTCATCTAGGGCCCATGAGAACCATGAAACATTGTATTTGCTCTTCCAAAAACTTGATATTGCAGCTCGATCTCCTGCAATTCAGACCTGCAATTTTGACCTGCCTTGAAGTTGCAAAAACCCTAGGTTTTCGCACGTGTTAGAGATATAGAGCCCAAAAACAAACTTTCTTCCTTCTTCTTGGATTCTCCTTTCCTTCTAGACCTTTCCTCTTCCTTTCTTGCTTCTCCTAGCTTTAGATTGAACTTATTCCTGAGAGATCGAACTTGTGAGTGTGTGACTACCAAATGAGGTCAAATTTGCTTTTATTTATAGCCTTTTCAAGGGGTCAAATTCCCTCCTTTAGGCCGACTTGAAGCTGACAGGGCTGACTTGTACTTTGGAGGTTTCAAGGACCTTCAATTCTCAATATAAGTTCTTTTACAAGTTACATCTTTTCCCCGGAAGGGTCTTATAATCATAATGTTGACTTTCTTGACCCATGACAATATATCTTGTGACCTAACAAACCCTAGAAGCACGAAGAACATGCTTTTACCTACAATACCATCAATAATGAGCATGAAACCCATGCTTTAAAATAATAACTTTTTCTTTTCTTCTTTTGTTTTTTACATAAGATACATATTGAAATGAGTACAACAACAATTATGAAGACCGAAACTAGTTACATTTCCAACATGGATAAGTCTCTCGCTGTTCTGCTATGGTTGGGAAGGAGTCCGTCATGAGGGGGGCACCCTGCTTAGGAATCGTCGGGAACTAATCCCTGTGATGCTATGGGTGTGAGTGAATTGATGTTTTGTTTGACACCTCTGCAAAGGTCTCGAGGATACTGGTTGGCCTCCCAAAGGGGGGGGGGGGGGAGGCGGGCTAAGGGGAGGCCTGAGGCCTTACTATTCTACTATCTGAAATACTCTGGAACTTAACTCGTCACTTGTTGCTCTGATCAGCCGGATCAACCTGTAAGTTTGTTGTGATCGTTTGGATCGCCCCTAAGTGAGGCACGGTATGTATGACCTGAGATCTGTGTCTGCATATTTCTCTGATGAGGAGGGTGGCCTGCCCCTTTCACATTAGAACAATTTTCCATATTGCTTTGTAACTAATATCTCTTCATATCTTCAACATCTTTGACAAGAGAGGGATTGTAATGAATATAACTAAATAAACATCACAAAATAATAGTAGTAATTTTAAACTAAGAGAGGTAACCCTTCAGCTTTGTGACTAGTAAAGGCACAAGACTTATTGTATCTATCAGTCATCTTGTTCTTTCATTTATCAATTATATATTATTTATTCTATATGGATTTCAATTATATATCCTTCTTATGTTAGATATTTTCTCATATATGAACTATTATTTAGTACATATAACAGCCAAACAATATTTTTTTTCTTTTCTTGTCTTTGTCATCATCTAGATCCACTTGGACACAATGTTTCCATGCGTGATCAAGAGGGCTTTTTGATTTGGATTTAGGAGCCATGGATAAGAGTCTAGTAGTTGGATTAAACTTTAAAAACTTGTCCTTTCATTTGATAGCATATTCTTTAAAAAATTTCGACATTGAACCTTGTAGCATAAAAAATCGGAAGCATATGCATGAATAATTCAGTGTTTGACATGCCTTCTTCACACAACAACAAAACTTCTGTTGATTTTTGTAGCTCGGGCAGATGCTTCTGCACAGGCCTTGTGCAATTGTTATTCTAGTTATTATTATTATTTTTTTTTTTGAGAAATGCCTTCTCCATGAAATTAATGCTACAGTTGTATATGCTTTTTAATTGCTCTTGATGATTTGTGGATACTAATATATTTTTCAATTTTTTGTTTTCGTTCTAGTTTTGTAATAATGAACTAGTTTTTGATAAATTAGCACACATTTTAAATAATATATATTGGTATTAATTCTAATAAATTTACTTTGTTTTTCTTTCTTTCATGAAGCCAAGTCCTATAGTTTACTCTACTTTATTGTGTGTGTGCAGGAGCTGCCGTGGCGTTGAGTTCTGCTTTAATATCCTTGTAGCAACATATTTGATTTCAACGAGGTTAAATAGAATATTTTTACTGTTAATTTAGTATGTTGTCATGTTTTTGATTCATTTGATCTTAATTTTTAGCACGTGTGTTATTATGATTATCATAGAAATGTGCACAATTTATTTGGTCCTTAGTATTAATGTTTTTCCAACATCAAGCTGTATTCAAATTCTGATTTTCTTTATTTCTATTCAGCATTTTGAGAAGTGTTAGTCTTCTATTAGGAGAAGACGAGCAAATTAACTTATCTTGTACATTCAATCACTATTAGATGCTTTTTGTCAAGCTAAATTTTCCACCCATTAGTAAAACTCTTCTTGAAAGTCTTGGAATTGCACAAGTAATGGTAAATGTATCAAATTGTAACTCGGATAACACCACTCAACTTCTTTTAGAAACTTATTTTAGGCAAAGCATTCATAAAGATGGAGCCACAAAGAGTTCATAAATTTAGCTTGACAAAAAGTGTTCTCAAGGTGGTGTTCTCAACTTCTCCCTAAAGTGTAAAACTGGGCCATGAAATGAGTATATTCTATTGCAGGCCTATAGGAACTGCAATGAACTTATATGCATGATTTGTAGACAAAATCTTGATTATTGTCCACTGATCACAATTTGCACTATACATCACTGCTGAAAATATTAATATTGAGAATATTTTGCTGAGGGTCATGAAATTGAGATATTGGAAAAATATGTTAAATATTGGGAAAATCAAGAAATATAGGTAATCCTTAAAACATTACAAAAAAATAAATTATCACAAGTAAGTCATATCTCCACATTAATATGAAGAGAAAACCAGTGTGTAAGATGTATACTATATAGAATGTCAAATGGTGCTTCACAGGGGACACCTCAATTGTTAGTGTTGTCTGCTGTGCAATCAAGACTCTTAGAGCAATGTTGCGAACATCAGCATTGGGATAAAATCGGCAAGGGTCCGGAAAATCAAAAAATTGTACAAATCGGGAAAATATCAGTAAAAAATCGGCAAACATCGGGAAAATTAAGATACCATAAAAATATCTTTAAAAATCGGCAAACATCGGCTAGACCAAAAAATCGTGATTTCAAGATAAAATCGGGATGTTATCGAGATGTTCGCAACACTGTCTTAGAGTCAAGATTTGAAACTAAATACCATATAAAAAAATAGATAAATATAATAAATATATTCCTTCGTCATGGCTCATATACAATGATCAATGTGCTATTATTTTCCCCTTCATTTTATGGGAAAATGTATGGATTGTCCTCCAGAAGAAGAGGCTCTTATGGCTGGTGCCAAATGTTTTCTAGTAGATACCTCAATTTGTGTAGCTAGTAGTTGTGGTACTAACATTATCTCATCCTTCATGTCCTCCTCCAAACATATTGACACAGGGACATCCTCTCCTACCACCTCCTCTAGCTCTCATCCTCTAATCATTTTGTTGCTTCCTCCATAGCAAGCCTCTCAAATGTGAAAATTTCTGAATACAAATTACAGAAACCCTACTGCAGTATCTTGATTTACTTCTCCTACTTTGATTTAATTTTCAGAAATATTCAGAAAATAGCGAAGTAAACACAACTAGCAGGCTACACATATACAGATAATTTACTAAAGCATAACGCACATATGACAAAGGACACACATGATTTTTCAGACAAATGTCCCCGAAAAAACCGGTGCAACAACTCTTTCAAGGTTTTATTTATTAAACAGAATATCTGAACACATCTAGGGCACCAATAGTGGTTTGCCCCACAGAGAAATTCATGGGAGTAGTACCTTATCACTCGGAGATAGAAAATATGGCTGATTCAAACCCTTAAGGAATTACTGAATACAAGCCTTTTCTGGCCCACTGGAACCCTCAGCACAACTCTTCCAACCTCTGCGTCAGCCCCTCTAGCCCAACGCAGCCTCTGCGTCACTCTGAAGGCCTCTATGTTGCCTCTGTGTTAGCTTGGCTGGGATGTGTCCCTCTTGCTGACCTCTGTGCTGCCTGGTACGATACTGCCTCTCTAATATATGTATTCTCGGCCTCAGATTAGAACATCCCTTGTCGATCTGCCCCTCACTAGCATTGCAAGCTCACTCGAAAATTCTCAGCAAACCGCACCCCAGAATTTCGACTTAGTTCAATTGCTGCTACTCTGTGTGTGTTCTCCAACTGACCCCAAGCCTTCTTTTAATACTTTTCTTGTTGAGAAATCAACGACCGTGATCTAATCACTAATCAATGGCTAAGATTAGAGAAATCTTGATCCTCGTCACTTAGAACATTCTCACCACATGTTTAAATTAATTCACTAAATTTTCAATTTCCCTAAGTTAGACTTAGGGTCCTCATTAAGAAAAGTAATTATTTGAATAACTTTTACAACATCTGGAATTTCTCCAAACGATTACTGGGTCTTGGAGATCTCATGTGTTCTAGCGCCTCCACAAAGTTTCAGAGCTAGAACACATCCGATGCTACCCAAAATTTCAACACTCCCTCTTAGAGAGGAATGTGCTCTAACAACACTTCACCATTGAAGCATCACCCTGATCTCTGGCATCGATCTCCGCGCTGTTGTTGCTTGGATTGCTGCCATCCATACACTGCGTTTGCTACTTTCTGCACTACTGCCCATGTCACTGCAACTGACACTACCACATCTGTACTACAACTCCCTCTCAAATTGTTGCATCGTGCTGCCTATAGCATTGCCACTGCCAATTGCTGCACTGCAACTCAGTTGCTGAGAAGTAAGCAACTAAAGGACAATTACCCAATCAACTGACAGACAAGTCAGTCTGGCTGCATCTCATCACTGAAGCACCCTCTGTTGCTGGTCTGCGCTGTCTCTCTAAAGCTCTTCGTTGTCTGCTGCACTGCACTACGTAAGCACAGCCTCTGCGCTGCTGAAATCCCATCAGTCTCTGCGTTGCTGCTTCAAAGCTGATGTTGCCTCTCCTTTGCGCTGCTCTAGTCTTCAACGTCCCAGCTCTGCCTTTGCTTCTCCATGATTTTTTGCACTCACTGACTCCAATCAACGTGCTACTGTCTTAAGGCTCCCATAGCTCGTATGTGATCCAAGAGTTTGGGCACCTCAGGGATCCTGCCTCCACCATATGTAGCTGCTCTACAGATCTATATCGCCCCACCTCATCTCTCGAGGCTCATGAGCACTCATGGCCACATTATATTCGCTGCCATTGTCCCCGCTAGTTGCTGCTGCCTTGGAATCCGAAGCTTCCTTGTCCTTCCTCTTAGGACAAGTGCTGGCGAAGTGTCCAAGTTCACCACATCTGAAGCACCAGACCTTGGATAGGTCCTTCTTCTTCTTCCCTTGTTGCCGCTGTCTCTTAGATGCTAGGGCTGCATATTCCTCGTCCTCCTTCTTTATCTTGACTCCCTTGCTGCTGAATTCCCTCTTGGTCACCCTCCGGATCTCCTCCTGTCGAAGGATTTCCCACATGTTTCACCAATTTGGGAGCTGTGCTCTGCCCAAGATACTTTGGACAAAGGTCTCCCACTCATCGGTGACTACATTCAGGGTAGTCCTCACCATGAGCCCATCATCCGGAGTTTCCCCCATGGCAATCAATTAGTCTCAGATAGTTTGCAATTTGAAGAGGAAGGGATCGATCTCCTCTCCCTTGTGCATCTGGAACATCCGCATCTGGTTCTCGAGAACATAGTTTTAAAACCAGCTCGATTCGAATCGGACCAGGCCTGGTTGACCGAGCCTAAAGGCCTACCGGTCCGACCAGGTAGATGAAACGGCCATTCGGCCAGTTTGTTACCGAGCCGGCCGGTTTTTTGACCGACTCGGCCGGCTCAGTAACAAACCGGCCGACCAAGCCTGGTCCGAGTTAACTCGGCCTAGTTAATCTAGCCGGCCAGTGGGCCCAAAAAATTGAAAAAAAGGGACTTAAAACTCAAATTAATTCTGCTGTTAGGTTTTTTTTAGGTTTTCTAACTCCTCCCCATCCTATTTAACTAACCCAACCCCTCTCAATACCTCACATCTTTCTCATTCAATTTGCTTGAGCATTTGTGAGGGTTTTCTGAAGAGTTGTGGAGTTGGTTTTTGGAGCAGCTTCATGGTAATGTTAAATTCTCCTTAATCTTCATTTTCATCCTTTTACTTAAATTTTTAACATTACCATGAAATGACTCAGGATGTTTGAGAGTGGTAAAAACCTCATTAGATTTCATATGGAAAAAGTAGAATTTTAGATCAAATTCAAAATCCAGCAGACTAATCAGTTTTTCAGGATTTCAGGATTGGGTTATTGCAATGTTTCCATCGAATTTGTTCATGTGTTAGGGTATGGAACTCGTATTTAATCAAGAGCACCAATCCCTCTATGTACCTTAATGACATGATGTTAGTGACATTAGTTATGTTTTTTGTTTTGATCTCTATATCATCATCTTGTATTGGACAGTGCACTAGGTGCAATTTTGATATAATGGATATATTCATGAGCCTACTTTGATCAGATGTTGTCTTTTGTGACTTATCTATATTGTAATGCTTTGTGTTTGGAAACATGAATAAAAATCTTTAAATTTATGTTTTTGTACCAAAAAATTAATATTTAATGTATTTTTTACAAAAACCGACTCATTGAAACCGAGTCGACCGAGTCATTATCGATTCGGAGTCCGAGTCGGAATCGACCCTCGGCTTGGTAGCTGACCAATTCCGTTTTTTAAAACTATGCTCGAGAAGCATCGTCCGCTGGACGAAGCTACCTTGATACAACTTGGTCAGAGCTGTCCACACCTCATTTTCCATCTTCTTCTCAACAATGTGTGGGACCACGTGATCCTTTACTCCATCCATGGTCAAGCGCTTTGCCCGCGCCTAATTTTCATTGAAATTCTTCAGAGCATCCAAATCAGTCGACACAACTAGGACATTTTCTGCGTGGTCTCTGATACCGTATTCCTCCAGGAATGTCAGGATTCTGGCTTTCCAGATTGCAAAGTTAGACACACCATCTAACCTATCCTGATCTCTTATTCCGTACGGGGCCATGTCTGCTCAAACAGTCGAAACAGGTCCTCTTCGCCCTTCTACTACTGCTGCAGTCAATAGAAGATCGGATCTGGATTTCTTCGTGATAGAAACTCTCTAGAGAAACTGCTCCCTTTGACAATTGATTTCCCTCCCAGAAATCCTCCCCCAATTTTGTCGAATCAGCCCTCTACGATCACCCTCCTTATCGAATCTCAGATTTCTTGGCAAAAATCTGCTAGGGGACTGTTTCCCCTTACTTTGCCACCTTTGCTAAGCATTGTTCTGCAACAACAGAACCGATGCCCCACCAGCAACTTCGAAGATCAGAAGTTGCACTTCTAGCCCCGCAACTTGCACAATGTCTCTACAACTCGGATTGCGTCAACCTTTAGGGCTTGCGTCAGCCAAGCGTGAGCCTGACAAGCTTTGCGTCACCAACTAGGCTCTGCGTCACCAACTAGGTCCTGCGTCAGCTCTGCGTGAGAAGACTGGCTCTGCATCCCTTATGCTGGGTCTGCATCCCTCCTGGTGTTGCACTGCGTTCTCCCGGATCTGTGCTGCTTCAACTACCCTTCCTGCAACAAATTTCTTTAGCCCCTTGCTGATGGCTTCAGCTTGATCTGTAATGCTCTCATACGATGCGAAAATATCTGAATACAAAATTATATAAACCCTACTGCAGTATTTTGATTTACTTCTCCTACTTGTGATTTAATTATACAAGTTATTTTCAGAAATATTTAGAAAATATCGAAGTAAACATAACTAACAGCCTACACATATACAGATCATTTATTGAAGCATAAGACACATATGACAAAGGACACACATGATTTTTCGGAAAAATGTCCTCAGAAAAACCCAATGTGGGAAAACGGGTGCAACAACTCTTTGAGGGTTTTATTTATTAAGTAGAATGTATGAATACATCTAGGGCACTAGTAGTGGTTTGCTCCACAGAGAAATTCACGACAGTAGTTCCTTTTCACTCGGAGACAAAAAATATGGCTGATTCAAACCCTTCAAGAATTACTGAATACGAGCCCTTTCTGACCCACTGGAACCCTCAGCACAACTCCTCTAGCCTTTGTGTCATCCCCTCTAGCCCAGTGCAGCCTTTGCGTAGCACACGCTTCCCCTGCATCACTCTGAAGGCCTCTGTGCTGCCTCTGCGTCACCCAGAAGGGTCTGCGTCACCCTGCGTGGTCTTTGCGTCAGCTTGGCTGGGCTGCATCCCTCCTACTGGCCTTTGCGCTGCCTGGTACGGTACTGCGTCTTTGGTGTATGTATTCTCGACCTCGGATCAGAACATCACTTGCCGATCTGCCCCTCAATAGCACTGCAAGCTCACTCGAAAATTCTCAGCAAACCATGCTCCAAAATTTTGACTTAGCTCAAGTGATGCTACTCTGTGTGTGTTCTCCAATTGACTACGAGCCTTCCTTTACTACTTTTCTCGTTGAGAAATCAATGGGGGTGATCCAATCACTAATCAACGACTAAGATTAGAGAAAGCTTGATCCACATCACTTAGAACATTCTCACCACATGTGTAAATTAATTCACTTTAATTTTTCAATTTCCCTAAGTTAGACTTAGGGTCCCCATTAAAAAATGTAATTATTTGAATAACTTTTACAACAGGTGGAATTTATCCAAACAATTTATGGGTCTTGGAGATCTCATGTGTTCTAGCCCCTCCACAAAGTTTCGGTACTAGAGCACATCCGATGCGACTAAAAGTCTCAACACTCCCTCTTAGCGAGGAATGTGCTCTAGCAACACTTCACCTCTGAAGCATCACCCTGATCTCTGGCATCTGTCTCCGCGCTGCTGATGCTCGGCCTGCTGCCCTCCATCCACTGCACTGCAACTTTCTGCATTGCTGCCCATGTCACTACCACTGACACTACCACATCTGTGCTATAGCTCCCTCTCAAATTGCTACATCATGTTGCCTATAGCACTGCCACTGCCAACTGCTGCACTGCAAATGTTGCTGAGAAGTAAGCAGCTGAAGGACAATCACCTAATCAACTGACAAACAAGTCAGTCTAGTTGCATCTCATCACTGAAGCACCCTCTGCTGCTGCTCTACGCTGTCTCTCTGAAGCTCTGCGTTGTCTTCTTCACTGCACTGCATAAGCATTGCCTCTGCGTTGCTGAAATCCCATCAGGATTTGCGTTGCTGCTTCCACGCTGCTGCTGCCTCTCCTCTGCGCTGCTCTAGTCTTCAACGTCCTAGCTCTGCCTTTTCTTCTCCATGATCTTCTGCACCCACTGACTCCAGTCATCCTGCTACTATTTTAAGGCTCCTGTAGCTCATATGTGATTCAAGAGTTTGGGCACCTCAGGGATCCTGCCTTCACCATTTGTAGCTTCTCTATAGATCTATGTCGCCCTACCTCTTCTCTCGAGGCACATGAGCACTCATGGCCACATCATCTTCGCTGCCACTGTCCCCTCTAGCTGCTGTTGCCTTGGAATCTGAAGCTTCCTTGTCCTTCCTCTCAGGACAAGTGCTGGCGAAGTGTCCAAGTTCTCCACATCTGAATCATCAGACCTTGGATATGTTCTTCTTCTTCTTCCCTTGCTGCCGTTGTCCCTTAGATGCTAGGTCTGCATCTTCCTCCTCCTCCTCCTCCTTTATCTTGACTCCCCCGCTGTTGAATTTACTCTCGGTCACCCTTCGGATCTCCTCCCGTCGAAGGATTTGCCACATATCTCCCCAATTTGGGAGTTGTGCTTTGCCCAAGATACTTTGGACAAAGGTCTCCCACTCATCAGTGACTGCATTCAGGGCAGTCCTCACCATGAGCCCATCATTTGGAGTTGCACCCATGGCAATCAACTGGTATCGGATAGTCTGCAACCTGAAGAGGAAGGGATCGATCTCCTCTCCCTTGTGCATCTTGAACATCCACATCTAGTTCGCCAGAAGCATCTTTCGTTGGACGGAGCTACCTTGATACAACGTGGTCAGAGATGTCCACACCTCATTTGCCATCTTCTTCTCGGCAATGTGTAGGACCATGTGATCCTTTACTCCATCCATGATTAGGCGCTTTGACCACACCTGATTTTCGTTGAACTTCTTCAGAGCATCCACATCGGTTGGCACAACTAGGATATTTTTTGCATGGTCTCTGATACCGTATTCCTCCAGGACTGTCTGGATTCTGGCTTTCTAGATCACAAAGTTGGACACACTGTCTAACCTATCCTCTCAGTCCATATGGGGCCATCTCTGCTCAAAGAGTTGAAACAGGTCCTCTTCTCCCTTCTACTGCTGCTGCACACAAAATAAGATTGGATCTAGGTTTCTTGGCGATAGAAATCCTCTAGAGAAACTGCTCCCTTTGACAACTAATTTCCCTCTCACAAATCCTCCACCAATTCTTCAGAATCAACCCTCTACGATCACCCTCCTGATCGAATCTCAGATTTCTTGGCAAAAATCTGTCGAGGGGTTGTTTCCCCTTACTTTGTCACCTTTGCTAGGCACTGTTATGCACCGACAGAATCGATGCCCCACCAGCAAATTTGAAGATCAGAGGCTGCACTTCCAACCCCGACAACCAGCACAACGTCTCTCCAACTCGGACTGCGTCACCCTTTAGGGCCTGTGTCAGCCCAGTGTGAGCTTGACAGGCTCTATGTCACCCATTAGGGCATGCGTTAGCCCAACGTGAGCTTGACAGGCTCTGCGTCACCCATTAGGGCATGCGTCAGCCTCTGCGTCACTTTTGCTGGGTCTACGTCCTTCCTGGTGCTGCGCTGCCTTCTCTCGGACCTGTGCTACTTCAGCTGCCCTTCCTGCAACAATAATCTTCAGCCCCTTGCTGATGGCTTCAGTTTGATCTGCAATGCTCTCATACCATGCGAAGATTTCTAAATACAAAATTATAGAAACCCTATTGCAGTACCTTAATTTACTTCTCCTACTTGTGATTTAATTATACAAGTTATTTTCAAAAATATTCAGAAAATATCGAAGTAAACACAACTAGCAGTCTACACATATACAGATCATTTACTGAAGCATAACGCACATATGACAAAGGGGACACATGATTTTTCGGACAAATGTCTCCGGAAAAACCCAATGCGAGAAAACCGGTGCAATAACTATTTGAGGGTTTTATTTATTAAGCAGAATATCTAAATACATCTAGGGCACGAGTAGTGGTTTGCCCCACAGAGAAATTCACGACAGTAGTACCTTATCACTCAGAAACAAAAAATATGGCTGATTCAAATCCTTCAGGAATTACTGAATAAGAGCCCTTTTTGGCCCACTAGAGCCCTCAGTACAACTCCTCCAGCCTCTGTGTCAATTCCTTTAGCCCAACGCAACCTCTATGCAACACAGGCTGCCCCTGCGTCACTTTGAAGGCCTCTGCGCTGCCTCTGCGTTACCCTTTGCGTGGTCTTTGCGTCACGTTTGCTGGGCTGCGTCCCTCTTGCTGGCCTCTACGCTGCCTGGTACGGTACTGCCTCTCACCTCTGTGCTGCCTGGTACGATACTGCCTCTTTGATGTATGTATTCTGGGCCTCGGATCAGAACATCCATTGTCGATTTGCCCCTCACTAGCACTGCAAGCTCACTCGAAAATTCTTAGCAAACTGCGCCCCAGAATTTTGACTTAGCTCAAGTGCTGCTACACTGTATGTGTTCTCCAACTGACCCCAAGCCTTCCTTTAATACTTTTCTCGTTGAGAAATCAATGGGCGTGATCTAATCACTAATCAACGGTTAAGATTAGAGAAAACTTGATCCATGTCACTTAGAACATTCTCACCACATGTGTAAATTAATTTACTTAAAATTTTCAATTTCTCTAAGTTAGACTTAGGATCCCCATTAAAAAATGTAATTATTTGAATAACTTTTACACCAGGTGGAATTTCTCCAATCGATTTCTAGGTCTTGGAGATTTCATGTGTTCTAGCCCCTCCACAAAGTTTCGGAGCTAGAGCACATCCGATGCTACCGAAAATCTCAACATCATAGTCCAATATCCACTTAGTTTCATGGGTTCTCTCCTGTTGCGTCATCCACAATTGGAAACCGTACAATGTAGTAGACATAGAGCATGTGATTAAGGCATTAGTATTCCAACTTGTTAGAGGGTCATAATAATTTTATGAGCTTGATGATTTTTGTTTATGTTTGTAGCTTAGACAGGTACTTGTGCATAGGTCTAAGTGTCTAGATGTGTGGACATTGTCTAATTGACTCTTAATGTTAGCATTTACTTCAATTATTAAATTAACTTCTTTTTATGAAAGTAAGTTAATCTAATAAAATGCAAAGGCTATTTTCATTAGTGAAATAGATAAATCACAACTGTTGATCTCAAGATATGTTGAGATCTAACTCATTTGTGAATCACTTTGGAGATTAGGGTTGTTGATTTAGTGATAACTCAAGCTTATAAAAGAGAGTAAATGCTGGAGTAGAAAGTGGAAGCTATTATTTAAGGAAAACCAACACAAAGCTTGGAAATTCTCAAAGGTTGTTGTGAAAAAGAATACCATTTTCCTTTGGGTGCTTCTTGCTAGAAAAAGACCAATCACCAGTTAGTTGAATATAAGGAAACCATACTGTTAGCTGCTACCAGTGGGTGACCTCTGTAGGAGTAAATTGGCAGTAAGCCTGAAGTAAGTCACTTTAGGATCTTCGACAGTACAACTTGTTGTCATGTGCCCAATGAGAAGAGGAAGAAGTTGGAAATGACTGCTGAAAAGGGATATCTGGTAGGCTACAACGAGAATGTAAAGTCTTATCGCATCTACATTCCTGAGAGCAGGAAAGTGGTGGTGCGAAGGGATGTGAAGTTTATGGAGGAGAAGGCCTTCAGAAGATCACGTGAGCTGCCTTCTGCTACGCAGTCAGAGGAAGAGCCTTTGGTCCAGCCCCAACAACCAACAGCAGAAAATTCAGTTGTCTCTCCAAGGCATAGTGTTCCAAGGGATGCGTTTCTCGAGGATTTGCAAGAAGTAGAGCCGGTAAATCCACCCACCACTAGTGGAAGAACGAGTAGGGAACTTCGACATATTCTGAAGGATGTAGAGGATTTTGTCGGAATCCCCCGAAATGAGAAGAGACAACGTAGGCATCCTGAGAGGTATCAAGCCTTGGTTGCTCAAGTCGGAGAACCTTCTAGTTTTCAAGAAGCAGCTCAGCACCAGGTGTGGATTGATGCAATGGTGGAAGAGTACAGTTCCATTATGACGAATGATGTCTGGGAAGTAGTACCCAGACCTCAGGAAAGATTAGTTTTAGGATCCAGGTGGATCTACAAAATGAGGTATGCTGCAGACAACAACATCGAGTAATTTAAAGCCAGGTTTGTGGCTAAGGGGTATGCTTAGAAGGAAGGAATAGACTATGAAGAAACCTTCGCTCTAGTAGCTAGGTTCACATCTATCAGGTCTGTGATATTCCTTGCTGCGCAGATGGGATATGAAATTCACCAGATGGACGTCAAGACGACATTCTTGAACACAAAAGATGGGATTCGTCAAGAGTGATATAGATCCCAATCTCTACTATCTAAGAGTAGGGAGTGAGCCTTTGATACTGGTGTTGTATGTGGATGATCTGTTCTTGATAGGATCATCAAGGCTCATCACAGATTGCAAGAAGAATTTGGCTGAAGAATTTGACATGAAGGATCTAGGACGGACGCACTATTTTCTGGGGTTGGAAGTTTGGCAGCAGAATGGGGAGATCTTCCTTGGTCAAGGAAGATACATTACAGAGATTTCAGATGGACGAATGTAGGCCCATGACAACTCCAATGATCACCAACTGGAAGAAAATCGACACGTCCGAAGATGATGGGGCTGATCCTACGCTATATAGGCACCTCATAGGGTCATCGATGTATTTGGTAAATATAAGGCCAAACATCTGTTATGTTGTTAATACCCTCAGTCAGTTCATGGTGGAACCGAAGAGGGCACATTGGGCAGCCGCCAAGTATGTTCTCAGGTACCTTCAAGGGATAGTCGAGCTTGGATTGAAGTTCACTCGTAGCAATGTTGTCAGGTTGAGTGGTTTCACTGATGTAGATTGGGCTGGAAGTTCAGTTGATCGGAAGAGTACCAGTGGGTACTGTTTCAGTCTAGGATCAGGAATGACTTCCTGGTGCAGTAGGAAACTGAAGTCCGTAGCACTGAGTTCAACAGAATCAGAGTATATGGCAGCCATCACAGCTTCTTGTGAAGCCATATGGCTTAGGAAATCGCTAGTGAATCTACTCAAGGAGAAAATGGAAGCGACCAACATCTTATGTGATAATCAGAGTTGCATAAAGCTCTTTGAGAATCCTATGCTTCATGATAGGTCGAAACATATTGAAATCTGATGTCACTTCATCAAGGACTGTGTACAACGTGGAGCTGTTCAGTTGCAGTATACTCCAAAAGGAGAACATGTGGCAGACATCCTCACAAAGGCTCAAGGAAAAACAAAGTTTGTCTACTTCAGAGAGAAGATGGGGATGATGAAGAATCCCTTCCAATAGCAGGAATGGAAGATTCAGTATTCAGAGGGAGCTGTTGTACAAAGGCAACAAGTGACAGTGGTCGTGTCAAAGGCAACAGTACAGGAGGCAACAACGCAACAGATTGGGGGGGGGGGACAGAGTCCTGAGATCAGCACCGCAGAGGGTGCTTCAGAATCAAAGCAACATGCAACAGGCATATTGTTGGAACTTGGAACACCTTCCTCGCTAAGAGGGAGTGTTGATTTTTGTAGCATACGGAAGTATTCCAACTCTCAAACTTTGCACGGCGGTTTGGACAACAACATTCCAAAGAACCCAGAAACAGTTTGTGGAAATTCCATCAGTTCATGACTTATTAAAATAATTAATTATTTTAATGAAGACCCTAAGTATGAACTTAGGGAAATGAAATTAATAAAGGGTATTAATAAGTCAGAGTGTGAATCTTCTAGAAAACATGGATCAAGCCAAGTTTTAATCTTAGCCATTGATTAATCTTTTAATTTGGGTCGTTGGTTCTCCAACAGGAAGATTATAAAAGAAGGTTTGAGGCTCACTTGGAAAACAAGCCGGGCATATAGTTAGTACTCGAAGGAGATCCATTCTGAAGTAGAATTCGATCTCAGTGGGAAAGTTGTAGGGCGAGAAGTTGCAGAAGCAGAAGGAGGAGGTCAATGGTGATTGAGATCAGGGTCGGAGGGCAGTAGTGGGTCACTAGAGGCAGCTTGAGGCTGCAACGCAGAGAACCCACGCAGTCTCCACGCAGACTCACGCAGTCTGACGTTGGGACTGCATAGTGAATCACACAGAGAGACGTAGGGGCATGCAGGGGCTGTTCTAGGTGTCAGAGAATTGTCCAAGTAAGCCGGAAATTCAGTCTCAGGTGTTTCAAAATTTATTTGTCGTATATTTTCCCTGTAAAGATATCATTTGCTGAAGAATTAGTAAAACCCCCATCTGCTGCACCGGTTTTCCCACATTGGGTTTTTCCGGGGACAATTGTCCAAAAATAACTATGTACATGTGATTGATTCTTGTGCAAGTATCTGACAAAGACAATTAGAGAGAAAAAAATTCTCACTCCACAAGTAATCCCGACATTGGCTTCTACATAAAAATATCCGTTCAAACCCCAACGCGAGCCCTTTTGTGTTGTCACGGTGTTGTCTCTCACACGTGTGGCTCATTTCTCCCTTTGATCAAGCCGTCTAGCCTGCCTCTGCTGCTGGAAGTGACTCTCTAGCCCTCTATAAGACTTTCCTAGCCTATGGAAACTAAATTGACCTCCTCCTCAACTACATTGACATTAGAGGAAATTTCAGCCTAAAAGTGGCCTCCTAAGGAAAAATAATAAAATAATAGTGAAAATAATAAAATAAGAGTTATGAATTTTGGAGGGAAAACGAGAAAACTACTTTTTTAAATTGTATTTTCAGCTTATCTCCTTATAGGTTTACTCAAATTTCAAGTTTATACACTCATTAGATGCGGAATTAAATTCCACATCCAACAAGTACCCTCTATGCATACTTTTGAGAAGACCCACCTTAATAAAAATTGCAGATACATCTAAAAAACATGTTTGGGTCTCCTCAAAAGTATGCATAATGGGTACTCATTGGATGTGGACTTTAATTCCATATCTAATGAGTGTATAAACTTGAAATTTGAGTAAACCTATAAGGAGATAAGCTAAAAATACAATTAAAAAAAGTAGTTTTTCTTCTTTTCCCTCCAAAATATTTACATATACTTCTTTTTAAATTTAAATTTACATATTATGACATGGAGATTACATGAAAGTTTTATGGGCACTTTTAGGCTGAAATTTGATTTAATGACTGTTCTACGTCAACCTCGACGTAGTCTCTGCGCTGCTTTTGCGTAGATCACTTCTGTTACTTGTTGTTGCCTCTCTAGATGTGGAAAACTTATTCTGGATCACTGTTCCTGCTACTCACTATATCTGGTATCTCACTGAAGCTCAAACTCTTCGGCAACTGACTGCTGCTAGTTTGGAAAATTGAATTCTCCAAGTGACTCTACTGCATTCTCCATCACCACATTGATCCCTTCTTATGTCTTTCTGTTGGGAGTCCAACGACCAAGATTAAATCTTAATCGATGGCTCAGATCATTTCTGGATCAGTCCGTGGAGTTTCTAGAGAATTCTTACCTTGAATTAATTAATTCTGATTAATTAGCCATATTACCTAAGTTTAGACTTGGGAAATATTTAAAACACGGATAATAATATAATTAAGCAATCTTTAGGTGGAATTTCTAGAAACTATTTATGGGTTTTGAAGATCTCATGTATTCTAGCCTATCCACCAAATTTTGTGGCTAGAACACATCTGATGCTACAAAAACTAACAAATAAGAGGTCAAAATTGAAAAGAAGCTGAAAATCAGTGGTGTAGCAGTCAATTTGACCAATGTTGACTTCAAAGGAAGAAAACTCATCAAGGGAAGAAGTGTGACTTGGTCTTTGAGGAGTCTTTGGTCAAGGGTGTAGGCCCTGGAATTTGTCAATTCAAGATTCTATTAGAAGAAGAATTCTTGTGGGTTTTCCTCTTAGATTGGAGAGGTTTTGGCCCTAGCTGATCGCCTAAATCTTGTGTCCTTTGTTTCATTGTTCTTTAAAATTTGATAGTTGTTTGATGCTAGAGAACACTAATAATAACAAAGCAAAAGAATAAGTTAATCAAGTAAATTAAAGATACATCACAAACAATTATCAAGCAAGAGAAATCATCTACAGTTGCTGCCCCTAGATTTCTCAACATGGAATCAGCTAAGGTAATAAGACAAGGAAAGGAAAGGCAACTTAGTAAAGGTATTAAAGTTGGCAACTAGTGGCAAACTCCACTTTGGACAACTCATATGATGGAGATGATATTTTTGTTGGGTTCCTCTTTCCGAGAGGTGCAAGATTGATCTAAAGATCATCTTGCTTGGATGTGCAGAAGTTGGATTTTTAAATTTATTTCTCACACCTGCAAATTGTCAAGGTCGGCCAGAAATGTAATGTAGGTTCACAAGCCTCAATAGATGTGTCTCTGCCGCTCATTAAAGGATATACATAAGAGAGACTCATTCTTCATTTTGGGCATCACTCAACACATCTCATCATCTCTCTCTCTCATTGGTTTGTACAACAGTTGGAGTCTCTCTCTCTCTCTCTCTCCTCACATGTGTGAAAGGAAGGCTGCAATTTTTGGACTGTTTAGGGCTGAAGTATAGGGCATTGACCAACATTGACTTTGTGTCAAACCATCATCAGAAGGTGCGTTTGTCAGGGCAGAATTTTGATCTCTTTAGGCCACAACTATTGCCACGAAAACTGAGGAATTCTGGGCAGTTTGGCCGCAACATTGATCGCAAAATTTGACCACAGAGTTGACTTTTCAGTTGACCGAGTTTGACTTTGTTTTTCGGATTTGTTTTGGGCTGATTTGGATCACTGTTAGAGGCCGCATTGACTAAGGTTAATCGAGATCATTTGGTGGAGTCAACTTGCTGATTTGACCAACGTTGACTTTCTGATTAGGGCATCCTGTTGACTAGTGTTTGACTGAAGTTTTGGGAAAGTGAATTTTGTATATTGTACTTTCTCCCTCTGCTGAACTTTTGAAGAATAATAAGAATATTTGATCAAAGGGTTTTCCACACATTTGAGGTTATTCCCTGGTATCCGCCAAATATTCTGTCCTCTTGTCTTGGCTTATCTTTTGTTTATTATTTATGTTCTATCAACATTTACTGTCGATGTTAATGTGATTGCAAATCTGGAAACTGATATTGGGTTAATAAGAAAAGATTGAAGTAAGGTGCTCTAAGCATAGAACATACCATTGTTATCTAAAAATTAACATGGTATCAGAGCTCAGGTGAAGACAAAGCCCAAGCAAGAGTGAGAAGAGTAATCACTGAAATCTTTTGGATAAGGACAAGGGTCAATGGCTTCCTCATCATACTTCAAATCTGATGACAAACTCAATGATAAGTCTGATTATCATGCTTGGAAAATGTCCTTGGACTTGACTTTGAAGGAATAAGAAGTTATGGACTATGTGTAGGGAAAGACTACCGAGTCTTCTTCTAATGCACCGGCATAATAACTCATTGGCAGTCATATTTCATCATTATATTGTCACTTGTACTCATTGGGCTTACATCTCTATGCATATTTGATCATTTTTTGAAGGCTGAAATAATAATTTGAGGTCTCAAGTTTACTGCATAAGGTTTGATATAAAAATTGCTGTGGTTGAAAAAAGTGGTAAAAGTCATCTAATCTCACTTGTCTCTTGTTTCTTACATCTTGTGCATCTTAGATAAGTATTTAATTGAGTAATTGGGTGATTTTCCTATTGCTGCAATCATATGTTTATTGGCTGATCCATATTTCTTTTCTGCACCATTGGCATCTATTTGCACTCTTGCATTAACACACATAAGTGCTCTAATCAAGTTAGGGACTCCAAATAGCCATTAATCCTAGCTCTAAAATTTTTGCAGTGTTGCAAATTTGTCCTATTTCTCCCAACATTCCAAATTTCTTGAGGTTTTTTCCAGTTATTGAGTTGGCTGATATTTCCAGAATTCTTCAAGTCTGATCTTATTCTTGCTGATATTTTCCAATAATTTCCAATATTTTCACCAATATTCCTGATAAGTTTCTTTGCAGCTCCTGTCCAATATATTCCCCTAAACAATGTTTGGAACATTGAATTTTTGCATTTAGGTTTGATTTGAGCAAGAATAACTACTCTAATGCACATTGGGTAATATTTAATTGCTCTTCCAAGACCTCTACCCATTGGTACCAGGGAGACAGTATGATGTACATTTGTCTTGGCCTCAAATGATAACTTTACTTGCAGTAATTTGAGCAATTTCACTCTTTCTTAAAATATGCCCACCTTGAAATTTGTTGCTAGGATAATCATTGGATGACTTCAAACAGAGCCGGGATTACTCTGTTTTTGTGTAATTGCAATGTCTAGCAATCAAATCCTCTGTATTTGCTGGGGTGGATTTATGAGAGCAAGTTGTAGATGTTTGTAAGGATCAAGGGTATATCGTTTATGACATGTGCAATGTCGTGTTTGAGAGGCAATACACCACCTTGTTCTCTGGAACTATTGTTTGATCGGCGTCTATTTGATATCTCAGTCCCTCCAATATTTTCCATTTTCAGTTTGTAGTTTTGCATGACTCATGCATTCCATTATTTTTCTTTTTAGTCTTGCTTCATACTCTTTGGACACCTTAACTCTGTTGTACCTGTTCAAGTATGCGGGACTTGGTATTGACAAGTAAGTATTGGAAATATTACACTTAATTGAAATTCATTTTGTCTTCAAGAGTTCTTTTTCTTTCTTCTACAGCATTTGTATATGTAGAGAATTATCCATGCTTAAGTGAGAAATCCCCAAATTCTTATTTGAATTTACTTATCTCAGATTTGCTATGGTTGGTTTTTAATGCATGACTGTTGGATTTTCAGTCTTCAGAACTTGGAGTGCTGCCTATTTGTGCTCTTTCCATATTTGTCGTAAGTTATTTTCTTAATTTGATATTATCTTATTGTTACTGTGTGAAATTGGATTGCTAGTCTTTTTACCTTTTATTTCTGTCGAAGGGAGACAATCAATTTGTATGTGATTTCTCTTCTTGTAGATACATGTTAGCTGAGGGCCTTGGTCTCTCTGGGATTGTTGCAATACTGTTCTGTGGAATTGTAAGTATTGCATGTCTTTTCTTTGTTAATATGGTTTTAGTAATATTCGCTTAAGTTTTGTCTAAGGAGATAAATTTTTGCATGCAGGTGATGAAGCATTACACTTTTTCAAATTTGTCAGAAAATTCTCAGACTTTTACAGCTGGATTTTTTGAATTAATTTCATCTTTGGCAGAAACATTTGTGTACTTTCAGGAAACCTTTATGCTTTTTTCCTATTAAAATTCTTTGTGATTATAGCCAATACTAGTTGTTACAACTTGTACGGAAGATGCCTTTGTCTTTTGATTTGATTATTTACATGAATTCATTTCAGGTTTATTTACATGGGCTTGGATATTGCAACTGAACAGCAGAGTTGGTCACATGTTGGATTCATATTTTTTTCGATTGTATCCTTTATGCAGAGAATTAAGTGTATATGTCATCCAGCTTTATTGCTTACTTTTATACTAAAATGCAACTTTGTCAGGACCTTAACTTATCTTTTTATCACTTCCTCAGCTCTTCATTGGTGTTGCAAGGTATGTTGTCTATTCTGAAAGCAATTGTGTTCCATTACCCAATTATATTTTTTAGATGAGATACTTTTGTGGTATGCTGTCTCTATAATTTTGATAGGTTGGATTGTCAAATCTCTGTAATACTGTTTGTTATTATTCAGAGAAAGAGTGTCTTGATGGAAAATGGTTGCACCACCAGTAATTTAACAATTAATGGGTCCTTCTCAGTTGTTGTGCTATATGCCTGTGTAGAATGCTTGAAAGATATTTATTTGTTGTTAAGAACACATGGGGGGCAGAGTAGATGATGTTCAAGGCCCAACGTATTATTGTGTTGTATGTGTACTTACGTGCAGGGATTTTGTCTGGGTGATATAAATAAGAAACGCCAAGGCAACTATCTTCTTATGGCTAACCTAAATATTTTGTAGAATTGAAAAAATAGTCATTAAATAACTATTGATGCTGAACACACCTATAATGCTGTGTGAGTACTGTTTGAGGATTGCTAGCTGTGTTTTGATATTGCATATGCTTACTTCCCAGCACAAAAAAACTAAAATAGACTTTCTGCTTCTTTTGTGTAAATGCATTGCATATCAGAAAGATGCATTAGAGTCATCCTATTCACTATGAGTGCTATATTGCAGGCAACATCTAGTATAGGGGTGTGCCAGGCTCGTTTACACATGGAAACATGTGTGCTATGGCTTTGAAACTTTTTTCTGGCCACACAAGCATGTCCTGTTGACCTTTCTTCCAGCAGGGGTACCCTATAATTATTGGCCGAAGGAAGCACCATTTGTAAGCTGAATGTGTACAATTTTATTTCTCTGTAGGCCTGTTGCCCACCAAAAGTGGGTGACCACATAGGGAAAATTTTCTCCTATCATCTCTTCTAGTTAGTAGCTAGCAGCTCCTGGTAGCTACTAGAGTCGATGGTGACATGCCATTCATTTCTCTGCCACCTACATTAGTCATATGTGTCATTTACCATTTGGCATGAGCGCACATTGGAAGGTAGACTTCCGATCAAAAGATACTTTATTTATTTTGCAATTGGGTGCTTATGCTTCTTTGTATTTTGGGCATTTGGCATGGATTATAGAGTAGCCTGGAAGGAAGAGGGTTTTGAGCGTTATTTTGTTCCCTTGCCTTAAATGGGGGGTTAATCTTTCATCCTAGTCTAGTTGGACCTCCCCTAATGGCCCAATGGGTATAGGAGGGGCACTACTTGGGAATCCTTGATTCAGATACCATAGTCCCATCTCTCCCTATTCCATACCTAGAACTTTACATATTACATTACACGCCCCATATTCCACCAACCTTCTTTGGGTTCAACTAATCATTGGTTCTCTGGGATTGGCACCATATATCCTCATTCTTAGGTAGGACTTGAAACGTGTCCTTGGGAGGTCGATGCAGCTAAAAGAAAAGGAAAAAGAAAATAATGGCCACAAATTAAAAAATAAGTAAATCAAAATGCAAAAGATGGCCAACAAATATAGATTAGCACGTGTGAAAAAGCCTGGCATGAGCTCTACCTCATTCATTATGGCCATCACCCGATTCCTGAGCACATATTGCTTGTCATATTATGAGATGGAACCCTTGCATGTCCCAACCCCTGGTGGGCAATGAGGTGCCTCACCCTTAAGGAGGTAATATGTTATGAACAAAGTTCATAAACACAACAAAATACTCAGAGGATCTGAAATATATAAATATCCATGATAGGACAAATATATCTATATAAGAAATGTACAAAAGATATGAGATGATGATGAGAATGTTACAAATGAGGCCCACTTATATACCTAGGCAGGTGGCTTTTCATGAACAGTGAAGTGAACAAAGTTCCTTCTCAAGTTAAGTAATCCAGAAGACTTGGAATATCAGAATATCCATTGAGGATACAAATATTATATTAAATAGTATGAATGAATGAGATGGTCTGAATGTTACAAATGAGGCATGCTTATATACCTAGACAGGTGCCTCTTCACGAAAGGTCATGTCTCATTAGACATGGCCTTTCAACCTAATTACTAATTAACTAATTAATCATTATTCATATTATTTTATTCATTGCATTGCCTTCCTCGTCAAAAAGCTTTGTCCTCAAAGCTTGTTGATGAAAGACCTTGATTCTTTTTCCTGCTATGAACGTCTTCTCGTCTTGGGGCAATCATCCTCATCGATACAAGTTGATATGATCCTCTAAGTGACAAACAAAACTGTCGCACTGAGAATGGATCAGACCATCCTAAATCAATTTTCTGTGGAATCTTACGATGACCAGCGACTTGTGACGACTTGTTATCACATGAGTGGATTGCGTCGACATTAGTATTCTTCGGACTATCAGCTTGTTGATTCTGTTTTGAATACGTAGCTTGATCGAGTTGTCTACTTCTGTGATTTGGATGTTGATAGGGAACTTTCTTGGTTTGACTTCTTTGATTTTCTTTGGGCGAGGATGTTATTGAGTTGGTTACAAAACCTTCACCTAGAATGTTCCTCGTCTGGACTGCAACATCTAAGTTTGTATCTTCTGCAACTTGCTTGTCTACTTCTTGAGTTGTGACATTTGCTAGATCAATGTTCGTTTTTTCTTCAACTTGAACTTCTACATTTGAAGGTTTCGATGATTCCTTTTTGACAAGTTGTTGCACTTTGTTTTCAAATGACTTCTTGTCCTTCTTCAGCGTCTTAATTTGCGTTAGTAATTTTTCGTTGTGGTCCTTGAGGCGAGCAACTTCTTCATTCTTGTTATTGGTGATTTTGTCAACTTCTCTTTGCAAATTTTGTATTGCTTTTTTACTTTCTGGAAGAACTACTCTTGAGATATCTAATATGTCTTTCGGTGTTACTGAATTCGGCTTCAATGTGACATCTTGTCACGTTATTTTTTTATTTTTGTAAGAAAATGTCAAAAACTTCTTTTTCGTATTAAGGATGAATGACCCTAGTGATTCCATCCAGAGCGAACCCAGAACTATATCAATATCGTTGCAAAATAAGGTTTTAACAGTGAATTGCGAGACAAAGGTGTTGAACCCTTAGTTAAACTGAGGGGGGGGGTGAATATGTTTAACACATTCATGAACTTTTAGAACCTTTCATTAAGCTTATGTACAACTTAAATTCATGATCAACTCTTTATGTGAACAATCTTAATATGCGAGCAGCAAGTATTAAGATAATGTGACAGCAGACTTAATTATGAGAGCAACAGGTATTAAGTAGATTGAATAGACCATATCAACACATAAAAATCACACACAGAGACAACATATATAAGTGGAAACCCATAAAGGGAGAAAACCACATCTTATTATTGTTGTGATGCAAAGGCAAGCTCCAATTCCCTCTCACCACTGATTTTCTGTAGGCGCCAACCTACAGGAGGCTCCAACCTCAATTCTGAAGCTACAACTTGCAAGGAAGCTCCAACTCCTATCAATTTTCTGCAGGCACCAACCTATAGGAGGCTTCAACCTATAGGGAAGCTCCAACTTCCTCACTCTATCAAAGGAAACACTTGCTGATTTACCTGGGATATCAGCTCTGTTCTGTACCTTCTTTACTGCTGTCCTCCAGTCTTCATATCTGTCTTATATCATCTCTGACTCTTCACAACATCTCTATCTGCTCCACCTTCTTCCTATTTTCTCTTCTCAATTCTGCATTCTCTAACCTCTTTTTTTTTTGCATATCTATGAGATATCATTTATAGAGTTCCCCTCTTGACTGTTTGTATTCTACAGAGAATTTGGAGTGAACAGCCATGACTATTCGACTTCTGCCTTCTCATTCCTTTGACCAACTCATTAAAAAAAATATAATAGTATGTACAAATTTCAATATTACAGTGGGATTTTTGTTCTCCTTCGGAGACTTGCCATTGCATCACAAACAATGTAAAACCAATTAAACATTTACATTCAGTTACAATATGGATTTCAAATCAACCCATTCAATCTTTTGGATCACTGCGTGTTTGTCTTTTCTGCAGCTGTCTCTGTCTTTTTCTTCTCTGTATGCTCTACTGTTCATTGTAGTTGCGTAACTCCTGTATATATTTAACTGCCTTTTTATATAACGCAAATGACTCTCGGTGATATAATAATAATAGATCCTTTTAATACATAAAATGCCCTTTCGGGCCCACTCGCCGAACTCGCTCTATTCTCCGATGCGATGAATCACCTCTTGAATACTTCCGATTGCGATTAATCGCAATCGCAACTTCCAGTTGTATGTTCCGATGCTCTGCTTTCGCTTCGATGTGATGATTCACTTCTTGAATACTTCTGATTGCGATTAATCGCAATCGCAACTTCCAGTTGTATGTTCCGATGCTCTGCTTTCACTCCGATGCGATGATTCACTTCTTGAATACTTCCGATTGCGATTAATCGCAATTGTAACTTCTAGTTGTATGTTCCGATGCTCTGCTTTCACTCTGATGCGATGATTCACTGTTCACAGATGTAAATATGTATATATTGTTTCACATATATATTTGCCGCTTTGCTTTCTTTTAACTCTTCAGCTTTGGTTTAAAAACTTGGAGCAAACATATATTAATCTTTTCTTTTTTATGGAGCCCACATACCAGCTATACTCTGCCTCATTTATTTTCAATCGCAATCGCAACATTCATAATGCTCTTGTGACTTGGTCATTTGATTTCCGCCGATGCGATTAGCAAAGGCCCCACCATGTAGTCAAGTGACTCACCTGTCCGCCGTCCATCCTTCCTCAAATTGAACGGTTGTCCTTCAATCACAAACTTCATTTGCATGTTCCGCTGTTCTGTTTTATTCCGATGCGATGGCTCACATTGATGCCCTTTAAGCCGGAACTCAAACACATAAGAATCACCATTCATAACATATCGGGTCCGCATTCTTTATCGCGATCGCAATATCGCAATCGCATCCTCCAAAAGATCGGTGCGATGAGCAAAATGTCCCACAGGGTTAATAAACTCTTCTGTCCATTCTATTTACACATTCGGAATCAATTCGGGCTTAACCTTTGATAAAATATCATTTTATTGAATGTCGGCAACTTTGACAATATGCGGAAGTCATTCATTTATATACCCTTTCTCTTATGAAAACCATACAAATCCCAAATGATATGACCTTCACGGGACATTCAATTCTATAAGTCCTCGGCCTTTGGATTAAAACCCAAGCGCTGACTAATATCGATGTTAATAATAGTCATATATATGACATTTGATTCAATGGTTAATCCTTTCGGGCCCCACAACATGTCATTAAACCTTGATCCATATTTTACTTTACAACCCAATGCATAACCCATACTATACTTATTCGAATTAATATTCGAATATTACAATGAAACCATGTATAAGTACCGGTATATAACTCAGGTATGTATATGGCCTCTATTTAAATGTTCACGGAACATTTCACCTTATATTAACCCTTTGTCCTTGGTTCAAAGTATGATCCATCGCGCTTTTAATATTGGGTTCTTTCCTTTTTATAATCTCCGCTGTCACTAACACTCGTAATTAAAATGAAACTTTGGACCACAGCGTGTTACCTTACCTCTGATAAATCTTCGCCCTTGGTTTAACACAAACCCAACTATAAACAACCTTTGGCTTTAAACTTTGGTTTATGTTTCAATTCTCAACATACGTTTGACTCGGACCCATAGTGCTTTTCCTCAATTAACCTTCGTACATCGCACAAGTGCGATTACCGTAGATCTTTCAGCATTGGCAATCGAACGGACACAGCTGATATCGCGTTTTTCTTTGGGCCGAGGGTTAACACATGAAAATTACGCGATGTAAATGGTATTCAAATACCACCCTAGGACACGTGGCGAGTGAAGACTTATATCGCGTTATTTTCACAAATTCTACTTACCGCTTACTTATCCACGCGATATAGCTGATTTTTCGTTCCAAACCCGCCTTCACTGTTGATTCAAGGTTCCATTTCGCTTTCGGTTCCGCCTCCGCCTTTGACTTCGCACTTTTTATATGTTAACCCCTATTTCCTCAGCATTTTACCATGGCGCTTTAAAGACTTGAATTAAGATAAGTGCGTATAATACATACGCCTTTTCTCTATTGAAACCAACTCATCAGTCTTGTTTAACCCTTCTCACATTATCAACGCTACCACACATGAATATTCATCCATATATAATGGCTCTGCTTCGGATACATTTCTTTGTAGCTTTCGCCTCTCACCATTGCATATAAACCCTTCCATTATATTCTCTGTATTCTCTGTCTCTGTGCATGACTGTTTCAATGTTTCACTGTACTCTCTGTATTCTCTGTCTCTGCATCCTCTGTATTATGTATTCTCTGCAACCTAGGCTGCTTCTTTTTGTTGCTGCTTGACCCTCTCTACATCTCGTTGCCTCTTTTTCTATCTCTCTGCTTCTATGCTGCTCTCTTTGCCTTGTTGCTAGGTGATCCTCCTTTGCCATCTCCTTTGCCATCAATGACAACATTTCCAACAAAATGAATACTCCCCAATACTTAGGTGCAGATTCCCTATGTCGTATTGTTTGTCATTTGCGTTAAATGAATTTGTTTCAGTTATATTTGATTTAGGGATCACTAATTGGTTAGCACATTCGGTACTAACATAATTATTCTTTTGAGTAAGATCGATATGAGAACCTCCTTTCCCACAAGTGACCTTTTGATTTCAATTAGCGCATAGACACACATACTATAATTTTTAGGAAATATTCCAGCCTTCAATTCCGATTTAGACGTCATTTTTGCTTATAGATATGACTTTCTTCAAATTCCTTTAATAGTATTTGTTTTCCTCAAATATCTTTCTTCAATACTTCCAAATATCCCTTTATATACATTTAGGAGTATAATAGGTTTTTTTTTTTTGGTTGTCTTCCTTTATAATTTTTTTAGAATATATATATATATATATATATATATATATATATATATATATATATATATATTATACCAATAAATTTTCCTTTGTATAAAAATCTTTGCCTTTAGAATTCTTTTCTTTTATGTTTTCTTTATATATTTATTTTATATTTTCATAAAAGTATGCTTTGGCTTTCCTTTTCTTAAACTTTTATTTAAATGCAACCACCTTCATAAATTTATATAATAGTGTTACCTTTTTCTTATTTATGTTCATAGCGTCTAATATTAATAATGCTTCTCCTTTTTAATTTTAATGACATCCTTCACACTTATAAATTACTAACTTAGACTTCTAATTAAAAAATGTATAATTCCCTTTATTTCTAATTTACTTTTTTGTAATCCTTTTTATTATTGCTTTATAATTATATAAAACCTCTTCTTCCCTTCAAAATGTCTCAATTTTACCCGTTATGAAGTTGAATATGTTATTTATATTTAATTTCGATACTTCAATATAACTTCACTTTAACATATGCTCTTAAAATTAGTATATGGAATTTGCGTCTTTCCACCGGTTGAGAGCCCGAATTAATTAAGTCAGTGGTGCTTAATAATAACTATGATGCTTCTAGAGGGTTTGGGTGCTAGAACAGTCACAATGATACCAAACGAAACCAATTAAAGGTCCGCCGTAAACGAAACCGAGCCGTCCCAATTTTTTTTGAAACCAAATCCGTCACAAAATAAATAGCTTGTCCGAGGGTCAACGACCTGTCGTATCTCACTGTAGACGAGTGTAAATGTAAATGTAACTCAACAAAACGGCAACGGTTGCTTGTAATCAGGATAGCAGCGCAGGGGACACGATCTGTCGGTTGTCGGAATAGCAACGCAGGAGACACGAGTGATAGGAATGGTGGCAGGGACGCCGTTTATCCGAGCCATTTGTTGTCGGTTTGAATGGCGGAGAGTGGTGATGGCAGAGATGGACAGATAGGAGCGAACGAAGGCAGTTGTGTGGCTTGTGTGTTGCCGTTGTGTGGTGGGCAACGACACCGACGATAGGAGGTGTGGCAGTGGCAGCAGGGTTGGAAATGTGTAGGCGGGGTCGGCGGCAGCGTATGCGGACAGACGGGCATTAGACGGTTTGGAGCAGCAGCTGTGGAGTCTGTCCTGCGGACAACGTAAGGGTTGATATTTATTTATTTTTATTTTTTTGGTCTGAATTCTTTACTTTTTATTTCTGTATTTTTTTCTATAATATATGCTTTATTTTTTTTCTTTTAATTTTTGTTTTTGTTTTTATATAATTTTTTTTTCAATTATTTATTTATTTTTTATTTTTTTTGTAAGGGCCAAATGACCATTGGCAAGCTAGAGAAACTCCAAATTCTGGTAGCGAAACTCTTTGACGACAACAACGTTGATGAATTTGACGGTCAAGGACCTGGATCGGAGAGCGTGGCTCTATGTAGCATGAGCGGCCAAAAGATTGAACTGCTCCGATACCAAACGAAGTGAACAAAGTTCCTTCTCAAGTTAAGTACTCCAGAAGACTTGGAATATCAGAATATCCATTGAGTATACAATATTATATTAAATATTATGAATGAATGAGATGGTCTGAATGTTACAAATGAGGCATGTTTATATACCTAGATAGGTGCCTCTTCACCAAAAGGTCATGTCTCATCCGACATGGCCTTTCAACCTAATTACTAATTAACTAATTAATCATTATTTATATTATTTTATTCATTACAAACAGTCAACCCTTAGACATGCCTCTTCAGTACTAATTATTGTTTAATTAATTATTATTATGATCATTATTTATATTTATATTTATATTATTTTTATATAAATTATATTCATAACATTTCCTTCATCTTCAAAAAGCTTTGTTCTCAAAGCTTATTGTTGACAATGCATATCACCTCTTCTTTGTCTTGTAATCTATTTACATCATTCAAACTTCTTTGATTTTTCATCTTCGATGACAGAAGATGATAGGATCCTTGGAGTGATAAATAAAATTGTCGAATTGAGAAGGGATCTGACCATGCTGAATTAATCTTCTGTGGATTTTTGCAGTTATTTGATAGCTAGGATAATTTGTTACCATCAAACTGGATTGTGTTTGTTATTGCTTTGCTTGCCTCCTACACCTACCTACAAGTCAGTGGAAAAAGCCTACAACCCCACAAGGTGTGGTTGGTGGAAGGATCTCAGAGAAGGGGCTGTCACACTGATCCAGACTCTCTTTGTTTTAGCTCTCTTCTAGGTCAACTAAGGGAGGTAGTTCCTAAAGTGAAGAAACTAAGTTAAAAGGATGTGAGGTTCTAGGAGCGTGTTATAGTGAAGATGGATTACTTTTAAGGATTTTTGAGCAAATATGATGTGAGAAACTTGAAATAATAATGACAATCATTAACATGATAAAACCACAAACCAGTGCCTTATACAGAATTTGCTCAATATTTGAAAGATATATATATTTTCTCAAGAAGTAAAATATAATGCTCTCAAAAATTGAAAGCAAAGTAGCCTTGAAATGCAAACAAAAGATTGCTAGCACAAGATATTGCAAGATACATAAAATACCTTTGAGATAATCAAATTTGGGAATCAAAAATTGAAACATAGAAAGAAAGCACTTGTTAAGAGAATTACAATACTTGCTTTTGGAATAAACTTTACATATGAAAACTCAAGGCCATCAAGAGACAAGTAAAATAAATATGATGGATACTGTTCTTGGTTAATTTTATTATTAGTTACCTCTACAACAAGATTGCAAATGAACTCTTCAATCCTTAGACCTCACCCTTGCCCAAAGATATGGATCCCACAGTGAGGAGTCAATAGAGGAGTAGAGGGTCCCTAAGATGTCTATTAAACCAACTTATGTTGGAGGTAAAACTGATCTTGCTGATGAACCCATGGAGCCCATGGATCCTTTGGATCCACCTCCATGTGATCCTCCTCCTAAAAGGAGATCTTTATGGTTTCGTTACACTCTTTAAGATGTTGATAAACATGCTGCCTCTAGAGGAACTTTCAGAGAAAGCAAGAAACCTTGCAGGTTCCAAGGATATGTTGTAACCATAAAAAACATTATTCAAGTTGAACCGTGCACTTTTGAAGAAGCTGTAAAGGCCCAAGTGTGGAAAGATGCAATCGCTGAAGAATATGAATCCATCATTCATAATGATGTATGGGAAGTGGTTCCAAGACCCCAAGGTAAATCTGTTGTATCCTTTGAATGGTTGTATAAAATTAAACATGATGTTGATGGCAGTATTGAAAAATATAAAGGTAGATTTGTGGCTAGAGGTTTCTCTCAGAAAGAGGGAATAAACTACGACGAAATTTTTTCACTTCTTGCCAGTTACACCACCATTCGATCTATTGTAGCTCTAGCCACAAGGCTTTGAAGTATATGATCCAAAAAGTCATGTGTGTAGGCTGGAGAAAGCCCTCTATGGTTTGAAGCAAGCTCCAAGAGCTTGGTATGGTCACATAGATAGCTTCTTGATGAAGCTTGGTTTTACAGAAGCAATGCAAATCCAAATCTTTACTGTAAGAAGTCCATGGTATGACTTTGATTTTGGTATTGTATATTGATGATTTATTTTTGACCGATAGTGAACCTCATATTCTCCAGTGTAAGAGGGAGTTAGCTTCTGAATTTGAAATGAAAGTGTTGGAAAGTGTAACTAGATTCGGTCTTCATATTGACTATGTAATTATGAATTTATGTAATGAAGAAGACAAAGATAATAAAATGTATTTTTGTTAAGCTTGCTTCATGGGTTTCATGAGCAAGAAGTTTTATTACAGGTCAAAGACTTCTTCTTGATGTCTTTTATGGATTTTTCATCTCGTCATAAATGTATAAATTAGAGTCATGTACATGAAGCAATGTTACACATGTAAAGAGTTAGAGAAACAATGTAAAAGTATGCTCCACACCCTTGTCACCTTGCTGGAAGAAGCTCCATGAAGTCGGCTACAATACGTAAGAGAAGAGCCTGATACAAAGAAATCTAAGAAATAAGAAACGAAAGTTCTCTACTATGATTGAGATCATCTTCCTCTTAAGAGATTTCTGTCGATTATAAAATAGTATGTTAGAAAGCATTGTACATGAATGCATCACTCTAGAAATGGCATCATAATAAAAGCATGGAAGGAGCATTGGTCATAGAAGGATGCCCACAATACAACTAAGCTATGAAAGAAGTGGCTTTTGGAAACCTCACTAAATAACAACATTGATGGAAGGAAGTCGTTGAGATCAAGGGTCATCTATGGAAACAGGTGCCGGCATTTTTCTAATGGAGTCCTCTTCAGATTCACTGCTTAGGAAGAAAGCAAAAGGTTTCATCGAGAATTCTATCTTACAAAATTCGAGGATTAGGATATGATGACATATTGATGAAGCAGGTTAAGAGAATGAAATTCTTCATTCTAAGAAAACTGTTGCAGGATGACTCAAAAGAAAGGGAGATGAGGTACATATATTTATATGTTGACACTGGATGCTATGAAGTCATGTCATATTGTTGCAGGGGATGGACTTTAGAAGTATCTCTTCTGATACACAAGTTGTCAATAACAGATGGAATCAACATAATATATCCTCACATGGAATATGAGGTGGTTGTATACAAACAAGGAACTGTATACTGGAAGTTCCTGGGAATTAAATAAAAACTGTGTGGAGAAAGAAAAGAAGAAATCGTGAAGTGCAACCATGATAAGATGCAATTATCATCCGAAAGCCAAGAAGATTTGACTGGGAAATTTCCTGGGAAGATATGTAGACTCTGATAGAAGTCTGGTAAAGATGAAGACCCTTGACAATACATATCTTTAGGAGATGTGTCAATCTGAATAAAAGATGTCGATGCCTAAAAGAAGATGTCATGAAGAAAGATCATCACTGAGGTAACTTTTGATTTAAAAGTTCGTATGTATATGCTTATCTGGATAAGTTTATGCAGGGCTGGCAACCATATGAAAGAATGTGAGATCCTTGGAAGAGATATGGTTCGAAGGAAAGCAACATGGCATGAAGATGGTCCAGATAAGAAAGACTAACAAATCACTTTCTGATAGTTGACATGACTCATGGATGAAAGTGATGAATGATCTGTGCCCTATGAATCTTTCCCAAGGTTGAAAACTCCTCAATATCGAAGAAAATTCATGACCTTGAAGGGGGGAATTCTTCATAAGCAATTGGATGTGTCACCAGTGCTGCTGTAGGTCACTGGTTAGGGAGCCTGGTAATAAGTTTCTTACTTGGAAGAAACTTCGTAATTCCTAAGCCAAAAAGAAAGCTTAGGTACATTCTTTTGTTAAGTTTATTCCTTTGTGGAATATGTCCTCCCTAGTTAAGAGGGAGAGATAGACACATCATTATGGAAGACAGAATGCGGGATTGGGTAATCATCTAGCTTCTGATACTCTTTGAGAATGTGATAAGACATTCCGATAAGAGTAGTCGTGAAAGGATGGATATTCTTTGAGGATTAGCTATCCCGATAAGAATAGTCCTTTAAGGTCATACTTAGTGAACACTTGGGTGGAATATGTACCTTGGAGACAATGATGAAGGTGTCTATAATCATTGGTCTCACCAGCGTTGTAGCTCTTGGTCTCGTGGAGAGATAGAGTTGTTAGTCAAGGCCTTGCACTGTGACAATGATGGATAATATGATGCTATAACATATGGATTACCAATCAAATTCTTCTTATAAGATTCTTCAGATTGAAAGTGACCATGTACCATTATGAGTACCTCCGTAGTTAAGGGGGAGTGTTGGAAAGTGTAACTAGATTCGGTCTTCATAATGACTATGTAATTATGAATTTATGTAACGAAGAAGACAAAGATAATAAAATGTATTTTTGTTAAGCTTGGTTCATGGGTTTCATGAGCAAGATGTTTTATTATAGGTCAAAGACTTCTTCTTGATGTCTTTTAGGGATTTTTCATCTTGTTATAAATGTATAAAGCAGAGTCATGTACATGAGGCAACGTTACACATGTAAAGAGTCAAAGAAACAATGTAAAAGTATGCTCCACACCCTTGTCACCTTGCTGGAAGAAGCTCCATGAAGTCAGCTAAAATACCCACAGTTTGACAGGTCGGCCTAAACGCAGGAACGATAACACTATATATAAGAAGGTCTGCGACTTAATTTGGGCAGTGAATCTCGGTAAAGTCTGAGATGATTTCGGATTGGGTTTAAGTAAGAAATGCGAGAAGGAAATATCTTTGTGTTACACAATAGAAAGAAAGGATAACATCTGTATCACAGTAGACCAAGGGTAATTACAAAAGACCGAGGGTAATCACAGTAACTCTCATTTTGACCGAAGGTAATCTCAGGAAGTGACAGAATTGCAGTGAGTGCGAAGTAAGGTAAGTTTGCTGAGCGAAGTAATATAGTTTGAAAGGAGTGCAAGAAAAGGTCTCTTTATTGTGCGAAGAAGGTGGACTGTCCAGTAAAGAAATACAGATTACAAAGAGTGCAATAAAGGGTTCAACATCACTGGTATCTCAGACAGAGAATAGAGGATCTCTTCACATTGTACTAATGATGTAGAAAGAGGTCTCTAGAAGGCCGAGATCAGGTAAAGGAACGGAGGAGTTCACAGTTCAGAAATAGGATCCGAGTTTTCCTAGTATTGGTGCAAAGTAGTGCAGAAGGAAGGATCAACAACAAGGAGTCAAGAAGAGCAAGTGACAAGGGTTTTGAAGGTACAGTAAGGTCAAGGGTTTGTGTCATGGTCATGGTCCTTGTCAACTGAAAGTCTGTAAGAAGAATTACTTGCGGGGTTTCCTCTCGAAGAGGGAGAGGTTTTGGCCTTGACTAAAATAGCCTAAATTTGCGTCTCTTGTCTTTTGATAATTGACTTGATGAAAGACCTAATAAGCTAACAAAGAGAAGACCTAAGTAAGAAAAGTATGCTCACAAGTAATTATCAAGAAGAGAATTGATTTAAACTATGCCCTACCAAATTCTTAGCAGAAAGATTTTGGTTTGATGAACTACTTTTTGGGCTTGGAGGTATGGGAAAAATCTGGTGAATTTTTCCTTTCTCAAGGAAAATATGTTGTGAAACTACTAGAAAGGTTTGGTATGATTGAGTGTAAGTCCATGAATACTCCAATGGAAATGAATTTGAAGAAGCTTTGTGGTAAAGCTGCAAGAACTGATTTGGCTAATCCTTCTGAGTACCATCAACTGATTGGGGTGCTGATGTTCTTAGTGAACAGTAGACCAGATATATGCTTTGCAGTCAATACATGATTAAGCCTCCTCATGCACACTCGATTTCTGCAAAGCATGTGTTGAGGTACCTGCATGGGTCCATCAATCTTGGATTGAGATATACTGTCAAAGATGTAAGGCTACATGAATAATCTAATGGTGATTGGGCTGGTAACTCTATTGACAGAAAGAGCACATAAGGGTGTTTGCTTCAACTGAGGATCTGCCATGATATCTTAAATGAGCATAAAGCAAAAGTTTGTTTCCCTTAGCACGACTGAAGTAGAATACATTGCTGCTAGCATGGCTAGCTGTGAGGGAGTATGGCTAAGGAAGCTCTTTGGGGAGCTTTTCTAGCAAGTATTGGATAGTACAATAAGTTACTGTGACAATAATAGTGGGATTCGACTTGCTGAAAATCTTGTGTTCCATGACAAGTCCAAACACATTGAGATCAAATATCACTATATTTGGGATATTCTTCATTATATATCTACTGATGACCAGATCGCTGATATTCTTACCAAGCCTTTGCCAAAAGGAAAGTTCTTGGTTTTCGGAGAGTAGCTTGGAGCCTTGGACTGACAAATGTGACCCTTCCTAAAGAGGGTGGTAATGGATGATAAGCCTTGGATGTGCGAGATCCTTGTCATGTGTTGACAAGTGGATCCCCCCAAGTAGTGATGAACCTTGGCTGAGTGAGATCCTTGTCATGTGTTGACAAGTGGATTGCCCCAAGCAGTGATGAACCTTCGATGAGAGAGATCCTTGTCATGTGTTGACAAGTGTATCCCCCCAAGCAAGTGATGAGCCTTGAATGAACGAGATCCTTTTCATGTGTTGACAAGTGGATCCCCCCAAGCAGTGAGGAGCCTTGGATGTGTGAGATTCTTGTCGTGTGTTGACAAGTGGATCCCCCCAATTGTGTATAGGGTGATGGATGTATCTCCCCATTAATGATTCTTCTTCGTTAGATTTTAACATCATTCTTCCAAATCAGAGATAACAAAGATCCTTGTATTAGAAAGAAATTCCTCCCTAGTTGAGAGATAGTGTTGAAAATTGACAGCTATGGGATGAATTTCCTTGAATAAAATTTCGTTTCAGACCTTTCTAAAGTGACTTTCTAAAAATAGAAAGTCATATCTATCTTTGCAACCATGACTTTCCAAAAATAGTAAATCACTCTACATGAATTCGTAATCATAAATATATGATGGAAAAATCACTTAACTTGTCCTTAATCAATCTCAATTGTTTAATTTTCAACATAGTCATCAATATTATTATTATTATTACTATTATCCTCTTTATGGTATTATTATATTATTATTAAAAAGAAATTCAAGACTCACAATCATGAGACTCGATCATGTCATATGTAACGCCTCTCAATTAATGCATAAGTTACTCTCTCTCTCTTTTAATGGATTCATACCTCTCTCGCACCTCTTACACTCTCTTACACACTTTAATGAATCGTCATAAAAGATTCCTCTTACACCTCTTTAATACGTAAGTTACATTTCTCTCCTAAATGCATAAGTTACACTCCTCTCCTATATGGCATAAGTTACACTCCTATTTTGGCATATGTAGCTTCTCCTCAATGTTGAGATTTTGAGGTAGCATCGGGTGTGCTCTAGCCCTGAAATTTTGTGGAGGGGCTAAGACACACATCACCTCCAAAACCTAGAAAGCGTTTGGAGAAATTTCATCTAGTGTGCGAGATATTAAAATAATTAATTTTTTTAATGAGGACCCTAAGTCTAACTTAGGGAATTAGAAAAATTAAAGTGAATTAATTAAACACATGTGATGAAATGTTCTAAGTGGCGCGCATCAATCAGTGTTTTAATCTCAGCCGTCGATAGGAGATTAAATCACGACCGTTGATGTGTCAACAAAAAAGTATAAGAGAAAGGCTTGGGGGGTCAGTTGGAGACACACACACAGAGGCAAAGCACTGAGGCAGAGCTGGAATTCTAGGGCGAGTTTGCCAAGAATTTTCAGAAGTGTTTCAGCTGCAACGAGAGGTAGTTTTGGCTAAGGGGATGATCTGATCCCGGAGCCAAGAGTCAACAAGAGGTAGAGAAGAAGCAACTAGGAGTAGCGTAGAGGAAGCAGAGGTTATGCTACAGCTGCGCAGCGCAGAGGGTTTCTGTCGCTATGCATGTGCTATGCAGTCCCAGAAAGGGTAGCGCTGAGGCAACAGGAGGCCATTAGGGTTACGCAGAGGCCATCCAGGGCAGCATAAGGATTGCGTCACCCAATCTGGGGTTACGCAGTCCTCTTCTGAGAAGCGCAGGGGAACGCAGAGGCTAGCAGGGCTAAAGCAGGCAACTTCAGAGCAGCGCGGGGGTTTCTAGAGGCAGAAAGGGGCCGAGTTCTGTAAATCTCGTTTGAGGGTGTGAATCAGTCCAGTTTTCAGTCTCCGGAATAGCAGGTATTGTTGCAGATCTTATTTTCTCTTTCGGGTTAACTAGTAAGGTGTCTAGATTTGCTGTACTCAGATTCTACTTAATAATAATAAACCCTCATATCTGCTGCACCGATTTTCCCGCATTGGGTTTTTTTGGAGACATTTGTCCAAAAAATCTGTGTCTCACTTTGTCGAATGAGCGTAATATAAAGTAAATGATCTATATGTGTGTAGGCTGCTAGTTGTGTTTACTTCGATATTTTCTGAAAATAACTTGTCTAATTAAAATTTAAATCACATGTAGGAGAAGTAAATCAAGATACTGTAGTAGGATTTCAGTATTATTCTATTAAGAAATTTTCACATGGTATCAGAGCATTGCAGATCAAGCTGAATCTCCAGCAAAATCCGCTGAAGAAATTTTTGCTATAGAAAGCAGCTGAAGCAACAGAGATCTGGAGAGGGTAGCTCAGCAGTAGGAGGACGCAGTCCTAGCAAAGGCTATGCCGGGGCGGACGCAGTCCTAGCAAAGGCTATGCCGGGGCGGACGCAGTCCTAGCAAAGGCTGCGCCGAGGCGGACGCAGTCCCATCTGGGTGACGCAGAGACAACACAGTGCCTTCTAGAGGGACGCAGGAGTAGCTTGCGCTGCGCTGAGCCAGTCTGCTCACGCAGAAGCCGACAGAGGGATGCAATCCAATGTTGGGTTGTTGTGCAATATAGCCGTGGTCCGGAAGCAGTGCTTCAAATCTTCAATAGTCGCTGGTGTGGTGGAGATTCTGGCAGTGCAGAATTGTGGCTAGCTAAGTTGACAAAGAGCGGGAGGAGGACAGTTACTCAGCGGATTTGCGCCAAACAGATTTGAGATTTGATTAGGAGGGTGATCGTAGAAAACTGTTCAGTTGTATTTGGTTGAAGATTTCCAGGAGGGATATTAGTTGTCGGAGGGAGCAGCTACTATAGAGGGTTTTTAATCCCCAAGAAACCCAGATCCAACATTTTTGTTGAGTATTGCAGCAGAAATAGGGAGAAGAGTATCTGTTCTGACAAATTTGAGCTAGATGGCTTCTCATGGACTGAGAGATCAGGACAGGTTGGACAGCGTGTCCAACTTTGTCATTTGGAGAGCCAAGATACTGACAGTCCTGGAGGAGTACGACATCAAGAACCATGCAACGAATGTCCTAGCTGTGCCTACCGATCCAGATCCTTTGAAGAAATTCAGTGAAAATCAAGCGCGGGCTAAGCCTTTGATCATGGATGGAGTTAAAGATCACGTCGTGCCACATATTGCCGGGAAGAGCACGACAAATGAGATGTGGACTGCTTTGGAGACGATGTATCAGGGAATCTTCGTTCAGAGGAAACTGCTTCTAGAGAATCAGATGCGTCTGTTCCAGATGCAGAAGGGCGAGGAGATAGATCCCTTCCTTTTCCGTCTTCAAACTATCTGGGATCAACTGATTGCCATGAGTACGAATTTGGATGAAGGGCTCTTGGTAAGGATTGCCCTGAGTGCAGTCACCGAGGAGTGGGAAACGTTTGTCCAGATCATATTGGGCAGGGCACCGTTACCATCCTTGGCGGACATGTGGTCAATCCTCCGTCTGGGGAAAATCAAGAGATTCACTAAGAGGCAAAACAACAACAACAGAACTGTCAAGGTGAAGAAAGAAGAGGAAGATGATGCAGCCCTTGCATCAAGGGAACGAAGGCAGCAAGGGAAGAAGAAGAGGGACCTATCCAAGGTCTGGTGATTTAACTTGGCGAACTTGGACACTTCGTCAACACTTTCCCTAAGAAGAAGGATCTTCTTAATCCAAGGCAACAACAGCAAAGGACAATGGGAGTGATGATGACGTAGCCATGAGTGCTCATGAGCCACGTAAGTGGGGCGATATGGATCTATAGAGCAGCTACAAATATAGGTAGGATCCTTGAGTAAGCCCAACTCTTGGATCACATACGAGCTACGGGAGCCTTAAGACGGTAGCGGGACAAGTAGAGAGATGGTTGTAGAAAATCATAGTAAAGTAGAGGGTAGTGCTGAGATGTTGTAGAGGGAGCAGCGTAGTGCAAAAACTGCGACAATGTGGAGGCATCAACGCAGAGGCTGATGGGACTTCAACAACGCAGAGAGGCAGTGCTCACACAATGTAGAGCTATAGCAGCGTAATGGATTTAGGAGGACAGTGCCGAGCAATAGCCAAGGGAGCTTCAGTGATGAGATGCAACTTGATTTGTTGCAAAGCTATAGCAGCGCAATAACTTTAGGAGGACAACGCAGAGCAGCAGCCAAGGGAGCTTCAGTGATGAGATGCAGCCTGACATGTCTATCAATGATTGGGCAGGGGCCCTTCAGTTGCTTACTTCTCAGCAACTGAGTTGTAGTGTAATAGTTAGTAGTGGCAATGCTATGGGTAGCATGATGCAGCAATTTGAGAGGGAGTTGCAGTACATATGTGGCAGTGTCGGTGGCAGTGACATGGGCAGTAGAACAGAGAGCATCAACGCATTGGATGGAGGGAAACAGGCCAAGCATCAGCAGCGCAGTGACCGATGCCGATATGTTGTGATACATGGTGTGGATGATTACTAGAGCACACTACCTGCTAAAAGGGAGTGTTGAGATTTTGAGGTAGCATCGGGTGCGCTCTAGCCCTGAAATTTTGTGGACGGGCTAAGACATACATCACCTCCAAAACTCAGAAAGCATTTGGAGAAATTTCATCTGGTGTGTGAGATATTAAAATAATTAATTTTTGTAATGAGGATTAGAAAAATTAAACTGAATTAATTAAACACATGTGATGAAATGTTCTAAGTGACGCGAATCAAGCAGTCTTTTAATCTCAGCCGTTGATAAGAGATTAAATCACGACTGTTGATGTGTCAACGAAAAAGTATAAAAGAAAGGCTTGGGGGTTAGTTGGAGACATACACACGGAGGCAGAGCTAGAATTCTAGGGCGGGTTTGCTAAGAATTTCCAGAAGTGTTTTAGTTGCAGCGAGGGGTAGTATTGCCTAAGGGGATGATCTGATCCCGGAGCCAAGAGTCAACAAGAGGCAACGAAGAAGCAACGCAGAGGAGCAGAGGCTATGCAGCAGCTGCGCAATGCAGAGTGTTTCAGTTGCTATGCAAGTGCCACGCAGGTCCAAAAGGGGCAGCACTGAGGCAGCAAGAGGCCATCAAGATTATGTAGAGGCCATCCAGGGCAGCGTAAGGACTGCGTCACCCAGTTTGGGGTTACGTAGTCCTCTTTTGAGCAGCGCAGGGGCACGCAGAGGCTAGCAGGGCTGACACAGGCAGCGTCAGAGTAGCTCTGGGGTTTCTAGAGGCAGAAAGGGGCTGATTTCTGTAAATCTCATTTGAGGGTGTGAATCAGTCCAGTTTTCAATCTTTGGAACAACAGGTATTGCTGCAGATCTTATTTTCTTTGTCGAGTTAACCAGTAAGGTGCCCAGATTTGATGTACTCATATTCTACTTAATAATAATAAACATTCATATTTGCTGCATCGGTTTTCCCTCATTGGGTTTTTGCGGGGATATTTGTTCGAAAAATCTGTGTTGTCTTTGTCGAATGAGCGTAGTATTCAGTAAATGATCTGTATGTGTGTAGGTTGCTAGTTGTGTTTACTTTGGTATTTTCTAAATATTTTCTGAAAATAACTTGTATAATTAAATCACAAGTAGGAGAAGTAAATCAAGATATTGCAGTAGGATTTCTGTATTATTCTATTCAGAAATTTTCACACTCAAGGCATAGGAGTTACTCCATCATGAATTCGACCTCCTTGCTCTTCGTATATATTTGTGCCTCTCATTCTCACTTGACACACTTACTTGTGCTTGTGAGAGGAGAATTCGAACTTGAGAAAGAGAGTGTTGGAGAGTCTAGAGGAAGATCGAGAGAGAGAGAAATACTCTTGAAGAGCAAGAGCAGATATTGGAGAGCCAAAGTGATTCAATGTTTGCATCAACTACTGTTGTCAAAGATCTTCAGATTTTGGGTGAACTTCTTCATTATCCCGTTGTACTTCGTATATTTGCTGAACAATTGATTTCTAATAAAAGAAGAATTTGGTTGGATTTTCCCCTTGTGGGTTTTCCCTGGTCATTGACCTAATTGTGAAATTTTCAATCTGAAATAATACTGCAGTGATTGATTTATTTCGCCTACTTATTTATGATAAGTTATTTACAGATGCTTCAGTAAATTCTGAAATAAACACAACTGCAACATTCACTTAATCAAAAGCAGAAGAACAAATAGAACACATATAACACAATAGAAAAATCACATGAACACAGTTATTTTTTTACAATTGTCCCCGGAAAAACCCAATGTGGGAAAATCAGTGCAGCAGATGAGGGTTTATATTATTCTTCAACAATAGAATTTTTTTTTTTACAGAAAATAGGACGAGCAAATGTCTGGCATACACCTAAGGTAATTTTTCCGAACACTTCGGAAGAGTTTCTGACACACTAGAGGCACCCTTCCTCTCACTGCGTCATTATGCGTGGCCTTCTGCGCAGTCACTGCGCTCGACTGCGTCACTCTACGTGGAGGGCCAGTGCTGTTGCTCTCTCTGCGTCTTCCTTCTGCCTTCTTCTTGCTTTGCTGACTTGGCCTTCCTCCTTCTGCGTCTGCAACCCCGCCTCTACAATCTCACTCTCTAAAATCGAATTCTCTTACTTCAGAATCAATTTCCTTCGGGTACGAAGAGTGTGCTCGACTTACTTTCCAAACGACCCTCAAGTCTTCTCTTATAGTCTTCTCGTTGATGAATCAACGGCCCAGATTATATCCTTATTCAACGACTCAGATTAAAAGATGACTTAATCTTCATTTTCTAGAAGATTCACACTCTGCTTTAGAAGTAGGGATCACTTAAAAATAATTAATTATTTTAATAAAGCATGATCCAAGTGGAATTTCCACATACGATTTATGGGTTCTTTGGAATATTGATGTCCAAGCCGGAAGGGTTCATGCAGTCAGAGGGACTCACGCTGTCCTCCAGAGCATGCAGAAACGCAGAGGGAACATGACATGATAGTGTTGGCATCCAGACTAGAGCAGGATCTTGCTTGTGTATCGAGCACGACTCCTCCAAGTGTTTGGTATATTGACAGTGGAGCATATGTTTACATGACGAGGGTTCGAGAATGTTTTTCGAGCTACCAAGAAGAATAGATGAATTTCCAGATTACTATGGGAAACAAGGCAAAGTGTACCCCCGTTGGAAGAGGTACCATAACATTTCAAACAAAAGTTGGCAACAAGATTTGGGCGACAAATGTTCTGCATGTAGCAGGGTTGGAGATGAATTTGCTCTCAATGTCTCAGCTCCTGAACAAGGGTTATGACGTATACTTTATTGGAAACAAAGTGTATGTCAAACATCCTAGCTGGAGCAAGAAGGCACAAATTGAAGGAGTCTAAGCTATATAAGCTCCAGCTTGAATCCCCTGTGGCCCTGGTTGGTAGTACGGACTATAGAGATCTGAATGAATTATGGCATAGAAGGATTGGTCATCTACATCAGGGAGCCTTGAAGATTCTCAAGAATACTGTCATAGGAGCTCCTGAATTCAGCACAAGGAGAGATAAAGTTTGCAGGGGATGCGTACTAGGGAAGTATGCTAAAGCAACATTTCCAAGAAGCAACGGCAGGGCCAAGAGCGTATTGGAACTAATACACTCGGATATTTGTGGTCCTATGCCCACAATCGCTCTCAGTGCTGCAAAGTATTTTGCTACCTTCATTGATGATCATTCTAGGAAGACTTGGATCTATTTTCTCAAAACCATTGATGAAGTCTTTGAACGGTTCAAAGAGTTTAAAGCATTGGTAGAAAATTCAACAGTAAAGAAGATCAAGAAGCTGCAACCAGATAATGGTGGAGAATATATCGATAAGGAATTCACCAGTTTCTGCGCAAAGGAAGGCATCAAGAGAGAATGGACAATCCATATAATCCAGAGTAAAATGGAGTTGCAGAAAGGAAGCACCGAACCATAGTAGAGGGTGCAAGGGCAATGCTATATGACCAAGATATGCCCAAATTTTTGTGGGCAGAAGCCTGCAATAGAACGAGTTATGTACAGAATAGAGTACCCCATAGAGCATTGGGGAAGGTAACTCCTGAGAGCGTGTTCACAGGCAGCCAGTCGGAGGTGAGCCATATCAGGATATTTGGCAGCATGGTGCACTGCCACATTCCAGATGAGAAGAGGAAGAAGTTGGATCAGATTGCGGAAACGGGTTTTCTTGTGGGCTATAGTGAAGATGCGAAATCATATCGCATCTATATTCTAGAGAGCAAGAAGATTGTAGTAAGGAGGGATGTGAAATTCATGGAGGAGAGAGCCTTCAGGAAATCCCGGGAAATGGCTACAGATATGCAGATTGAGGAGGATCCACTAGTACAACCTCAACGGCTTGCAGAGGATGGGTCAAGTGCCTCTCCACGACATAAGGATTCTGAGGAGAGTTCCTCGGAAGAAGAGCAGGCAGGAGAGCAAGTGAGACCACCCACCACTAGTGGGAGACCAAGCAGAGAACTTCAACAAATTCTGAAGGATGCAAAAGAATTTGCTGGAGCCCCTAGAGACGAGAAGAGGGTATGGAGGCAACCTGATAGATACCAGGCCCTGGTAGCTCAGGTTGGAGAACCTTCCAACTTTCGTGAGGCAGCTCAGCATCAGGTGTGGGTGGATGCCATGGTGGAGGAGTATAGCTCCATAATGACAAACAACGTTTGGGAAGTAGTCGCTAGACCACAAGATAGATCATTTGTAGGATCCAGGTTGTTGGACATTGGGTTCAACGCTCCCCGTGTGTTTCGTGACATGGACTAACCGCCTCTTGTGGATCCTAACTCTGGCGATTGTAGCGGAGACTAACGCCTGCGGGTTTTGGTCTAACGACAATCGTGATTCCAATAAGTGGTATCAGAGTGACAGGTCTCGAGTTCGAAGCTCACTAGGCTTATGTTGGGGGGGAGATTGTTCGACATTGGGTTCAACACTCCCCGTGTGTTTCGTGACATGGATTAACCACCTCTCGTGGATCCTAACTCTGGCGATTGTAGCGGAGACTAACGCCTGCGGGTTTTGGTCTAACGGCAATTGTGATTCCAACACAGGAGGATCTACAAGATCAAGTATGCTGCAGATGGCAACATAGAAAAGTTCAAGGCCAGATTTGTAGCTAAGGGGTCCGCACAAAAGGAAGGGATCAATTACGAGGAAACCTTTGCCCCTATAGCTCGCTACACTTCTATCAGATCGGTCATCTCTCTAGTAGCTCTGATGGGATGGGAGATTCACCAGATGGATGTCAAGACAACATTATTGAACAGGGTGATAGACGAGGAAGTGTACATAGAACAGCTAGAGGGCTTCGAGACACATGAGCAGGAGACTCATGTTTGCAGGCTTAAAAAAGCCTTGTATGGTTTGAAACAAGCCCCCAGGGCATGGTATGGGCAAATTGATAGCTACTTGCAAAAGATGGGGTTCGTCAAGAGTGATGTAGATCCCAATCTCTACTACTTGAGAGTAGGGGATGAGCCGTTAATTCTGGTATTATATGTAGATGATTTGTTTCTTACTGGATCATCTAAGCTCATTAAGGACTATAAGGAGAATTTGGCTACAGAATTCGACATGAAGGATCTAGGGCAGATGCACTGTTTTCTTAGATTAGAAGTCTGGCAGCAGAAGAGAGAAATCTTCCTAGGGCAAGGAAGATACACTACAGAAATCCTGAAGAGATTTCAGATGGAAGACTGTAGACCCATGACCACGCCCATGATTACTAACTAGAAGAAGATAGACACAATGGAGGATGATGAGGCTGATCCCACCTTGTATAGGCAGCTCATCGGAGCATTGATGTATTTGGTCATTACTAGACCAGACATCTGTTATGCAGTGAATACCCTCAGTCAGTTCATGGTGGAACCAAGGAGGGCTCACTGAGCAACAGCCAAACATGTTCTCAGATATCTGAAGGGGACAATTGAGTATGGATTGAAATACATCAAGGGCAATGAGGTCCAGTTGAGTGGGTTTACAAATGCAGATTGGGCTGGGAGCATAGTGGATTGGAAGAGTACTAGTGGGTACTGTTTCAGTCTCGGATCAGGAATGACCTCTTGGTGCAGCAGGAAACAAAAGTTCGTCGCACTAAGTTCAATCGAGGTAGAGTATATGGCAGCAAGCACAGCTTCGTGCGAGGCCATATGGCTTCGTAAATTACTCTTGAACCTACTCAAGAAGAGGATGGAACCGACTGGGATTATGCGTGATAATCAGAGGTTAATTAAGTTCTCTGTGAATCCTGTGTTTCATGACTGGTCGAAACACATTGACATTCGGTGCCACTTCATCAGGGACTATGTCCAACGGGGAGTAGTGTAGCTGAGGTACACTCCTACAGGAGAACAAGTGGCAGATATCCTCACCAAGGCTTTGAGTAAGATTAAGTTCACTTACTTCAGAGAGAAGATGGGGATGGTCGAGAACCCCTTCCACTAAAGGAACGGGTGGTCTATAGAGACAGAGGGAGCTACAGTTCGATGAGGCAGTGGCAGAGACAGTGTCACAAGCAGCAGTACAGAGGGCAACAACGCAGAGATGAGGGGTAACGGCTAGGACATCATCGACACAGCAAATGTTCTAGAGTTAGAGCAGTACAGTGGCATCTTGCTTGAACACTTTCCTCACTAGAACAATAGTTCCAAGTCTCAAGTTTAGTGGAGAGGCTTGGACAATAGTTATCTAGAGAACCCATAAATCGTTTGTGGAAATCCCACTCGGATCTTGCTTTATTAAAATAATTAATTATTTTAACGCAGACCCTAAGTCTAAACTGAGGGAAATTAAATAATTAAAGGGTATTAATAAAGCAAAGTGTGAATCTTCTAGAAAATGAAGATCAAGTGTTAATCTGAGCCATTGATTAAAGATATAAACTTGGCCGTTGATTCATCAGCGAGAAGACTATAAGAAGAGGCTTGAGGGTCATTTGGAAATCAAGCCGGGGACACTCTCAGTACCCGATGGAAATCGATTATGAAGTAAGAGAATTCGATTTCAGTGGGTGAGTTTTTAGAGGCGGGATTGCATAGGCAGAAGGAGGAGGGAGAAATCAGCTAATGGAGAAGGAGAAGGCAAAATGGTGAAGGGAAGGGTGTGCTAAGCAACATAACTAACTCCTCCACACAGAGTTATGCAGTCCAGGGAGGGACTGCACAGACCAGATCTGCAGGATGACTCAAAGGGTGTAGGAGGTCACCCTGAGAGTCGGGAATACTTCTGGTGTGTCCGAAAAATTCATGCCAGGTGTATGCTGATTTACTTTGCTCACCAGGACTTTTGTAAAAGGTCTTTTCATTGCTGAAGATAAATACAAACCCTCATTTGCTGCATCGGTTTTCCCACATTGGTCTTTTCCGGGGACAATTGTTCAAAAATAACTGTCATATGGTTGTTTCTATTGTGCTACTTGTGTAATTTCTCTTCTTCTGCCTTTGATTAGATTGAAGTATTGCAACTGTGTTTATTTCAAAATTTACTGAAGCATCTGTAAATAACTTATCTAGTAAGTAGGAGAAATAAATCAATCACTGCAGTATTAATTTTTAGATCTGAAAATTTCACATGATGCCTTCCTTTGCGCAGAATCTTGTGAAGTATTTTATCAATATACTCTCTACCATTATCTGATCGCAACTTCTTGATCTGCTTTCCGGTTAAATTTTCTACCAAAGCCTTGAATTTTTTGAATCGCTCAAATACTTCATCTTTGGTCCTGAGAAAGTAGATCCATGTCTTCCAGGAATGGTCATCAATAAAGGTGACAAAATACTTTGCACCACTGAGAGCATTCGTGGACATTGGTCCGCAGATATTTGAGTGTATCAAATTCAACACACTCTTGGTCATACTGCTGCTTCTTGGAAATGCTGCTTTGGCATACTTCACTAGTACGCACCCCTGCAGACATCGTCTTTCCTTGTGCTCGGTTCTGGAGCTTCCATGACAGTCTTTTTGAGGATCTTCAAGGCTCTATGATGTAGACGCGGCATTCTTCTGTGCCATAACTCATTCAAATCCCTTTTATCCGTACTGCCTATTAGTGCCATTGGAGACTCGATCTGTAACTTATACAGTTTATGGCTCCTTACTCCAATTTGTGCCTTTATTTTCCAACTAGGGTATTTGACATAAACCTTATTTCCAATAAAGTATACATCGCAACCCTTGTTTTGAAGTTGAGACACCAAGAGCAAGTTCATCCCCAATCCCGATACATGCAGTACATTGGTGGTCCGAAGCTTGTTATCAGCGACCGTCTGAAATATTATGGTTCCTCTTCCAACGAGGGTACACTTGGCCTTGTTTCCCATCGTGATTTGAAAATTCATCTGCTCTTCCTGGTAGCTCGAGAAGCATTCCTGAACTCCCGTCGTGTGAGCAGATGCTCCACTTTCAATATACCAGACCCCTAGAGAGGTCGTGCTTGACACACAAGCGAAATCCTCTTCTAGTCTGGATGCCTTAACTGAAATGTCATGATCCCTCTGTTTCTCCCTGAGTTCTGGAGGAATGCGTGAACCCTTCTGAGCTGCTGCTGCATTGATGTTGGATCTTAGTTCCATTGCAGAACCTCCTCATTTGTCTTTTGCCTTTTTCTTTGATACCATGTGAAATTTTCAATCTGAAATACTACTGCAGTGATTGATTTATTTCGCCTACTTATTTATGATAAGTTATTTACAGATGCTTCAGTAAATTCTGAAATCAACACGGCTGCAACATTCACTTAATCAAAAGCAGAAGAACAAATAGAACACATATAACACAATAGAAACAATCACATGAACACAGTTATTTTTGGACAATTTTCCCTGGAAAACCCAATGCGGGAAAACCGGTGCAGTAGATGAGGGTTTATATTATTCTTCAGCAGTAGCAAAAATCTTTTACAGAAAATATGATGAGCAGATGTCCGGCATACACCTGAGATAATTTTTTCGAACACTTCGGAAGAATTTCTGACACACTAGAGGCACCCTTCCTCCCTCTACGTCACTTTGTGTGGCCTTCTGCATAGTCACTATGTTGGACTATGTCACTCTGCGTGGCTGGCCAGTGCTGCTGCTCTCTCTACGTCTTCCTTCTGCCTTCTTCTCACTCTGCTGACTTCCCCTTCCTCCTTCTGTGTCTGCAACTCCTCCTCTACAATATCACCCTCTGAAATCGAATTCTCTTACTTCAGAATTGATTTCCTTAAGGTACTGAGAGTGTGCCCGTCTTACTTTCCAAATGACCCTCAAGCCTTCTCTTATAGTCTTCTCGTTCAGGAATCAACGACCTAGATTATATCCTTAATGAATGGCTCAGATTAAAAGATGACTTGATCTTCATTTTCTAGAAGATTTACACTTTGCTTTATTAATACCCTTTAATTATTTAATTTCCCTAATTTTAGACTTAGGGATCACTTTAAAATAATTAATTATTTTAATAAAGCATGATCCGAGTGGAATTTCCACAAACGATTTCTGAGTTCTCTGGCATACTGATGTCCAAGCCTCTTCCCAAAATATGAGACTTGGAACACTTTCCAATGCTACAAAATCAACACTAATTTCTCTGTCTCATTGAGTTCTTGGCTGTCTTCCATTGTGCATATGGTTTATGTTCTATCTACAATTACTTAACTTATTTTGCTGCATAAAGATTTTATAGATTTAAGTGATTGTAACAACATGGAACGTCAGAATTTCAACACTCAAAAAATCATCTTATAAAATCAAGTATTCAAATCAAAAACTAATGTAAAATGCATAAATAAAAACTACTCTAATAACTTGAAATAGAAACTATTCTAATAACATAAAATGAAATCTAATCTAAGAATAAAATTGACAAGGAGTAGGGTTAGAAATGCAATACAAAGATGCCCCATGGCATCAGATGTCTTCAGTGAAATCCATCTTGTCACATACCTTACTAGTTAAACTTTCATTAACTTTCTCAATAATACCTTATAATTTTTTTTCTCTTTGATACTTAATAATCACTCATATTGGAATAAGAAGTAAATTATCAAAATTATTATCAACTCCTGTCGTAATATTTTTGGTTTTATTTATTGTTACAAATATTGTGAATCCCATTGATCATGTTCCATTACAGATTTAACTTGTTTCAGTTGTAATGTAATATCACGTATCAAAATTTAGTATAAAGGTTTAAATGTTGCGTTGACATGGAATATGGTTTACCTAATCTATGATAAACCCCCACCCTTAGTTCCGATCGCAGGTTGAAGAAGTTTCGAGATTCCAGACTCTAGCCCTCCACTTGCCTACTCACAAGAAGATCCATAGTTTCCTTCTTTGATGTGCCCTATCCAATCTTGACTATCTTGGGACTTTGACTTGCCCCAATATTAACCTGTTTGTGGCCATGAAATACACCAAGTCTCGTCCTTTTCTTTCCTCGACTATTGACCGACTAAGGCTTGATCTTTTTTTAACTGGTGATCCATTTTTAATATCTTTTTTCTTTTCTTCTTGGTTGGTTGTGATGGTGATCATGATGCAACTACTGTTAATCATTTTGCCTTTTCTGGAGATTGCTTTGATGGAAGATTCAAAATACCCAAGATTTTTATGCTATGCCTAAACTCTTCATTATGAATCTATTTTGTCAAGGTTGGTGGAAAATTCGTCAACATTACATCACTCCTTGGCTTGTATGACCCATAAATAATTTCATTGTTGGGTTTCCTTGGATGCTCAACATGATATCTTCGCTTTATCTCTTGATGAAGCTTGACAAAGGTATTATTTGGCATGGGGATGATGGCATATGATAGGGGTCCATTTGAAGGCTACCACCTAAATCTGATGCCCATTTCCTTGATAGGAGCATGCCCCATGCATCAAACACATGTATCACAACAATATCTTGATCATGCCCCTTAAGTATATTTGCTCCATGACTTTCTTGGTCGTGACATTTGATGAAGCCCCTGAGTCTAGCATGTAGTTGTCTAAAAGATGATCATTCACCATCAAAGTAACAAAGAATGGCTGATGATCTTCATTCCCCACATAACAGTTCATACTCTTAAATTTAATTTATTCATCTTCTGATTCATCATTAGGTAATTCTTCCCTTTGAGTAACTTCAATGTCACTTAGAAACTTTGCCCTCTGAGATGTTCTCTTCAAAAGTTTTGATGGAAATTTTTGCACTATTTATCCAATCACCCAATTCAAAACTCAATTCTGAATTAGGAGGGGAAAAATTTCTATAATTACCTCGATTTTGAATATCTTTTCTTTGATAAGTCGTCCCCTTATGCTTTGCCATGGCAAGAATCTGTCAAGATGTAGTCTTTTCCCCAAAAATATTAGTGACGTTATCAAATTAACAACTATATTATCTACCCCACAAGCATTAGGCCTATGATCAATTTTTTGATTTCTTTCAATGATCTTAACTTGATATTCCATGGAGAACATATTGATTTGACCACTTGTTCCCACATGTTCAACTCCCATCTTGCCACTTTGTGAAAATTTCTGAATCTTCTAAACATAAATCCTACTACGGTAAATCTGATTTACTTCTCCTACTTGTTTGATTTAACTTAACAAGTTTCTTTTTGAATAATTCATGAAAACATTAAAGTAAATACACTGCAACCTAAACAATTATACAAATCAAGTACTAAAGAATAACAAAATCATCCAGACAAAGGATACACGTATTTTTCGGACAAATGTCCTTGGAAAAACCCAATGTGGGAAAACCGATGCAACAGTTCAGAGGGTTTTATTATTAAGAAGATTTCTGAATACAAAATAGAGTGCTAAATCCGGCTCACCCAACAGAGAAAATCCTCGGCAAAAGTACCTCTATTTGGAGATAGATGTTATGGCTGATCCAACAATTGGATAAAGAAACCCCAAAGGTCGTCGCACAGTCCCAAGTGTTGTTGAGCGATGGCTACAGTAAGCTAGACTGCGTCACATCTCCTAGTGGTTGCGTCACCCTGTCCGTGAGCCTTCTCGACTCAGAAAATGATCTGCTAGATAACTGCCCAATCTGCCCCAGAGAAACCCCAACGCAACTCTACGAGTGTCTGCATCACCCTCTTTGGCTCCGCGTTCCTTTGCGTGAGCACAACTGGCTCTACGTCAACTCTGCGTGAGCACAACTGGGTCTGCGTCACCCCTCCTAGGCCTACACTGCCTCTCTGGTGTTGATCTGCCTCTCTGCTATTGTATTCTCGGCCCTGGATGCAAATCCCGCTGCCGAACTGCCCCTCACTGCACTGAATCACTTAGATCTGATCTTCGTCTGAGCATTGCTCCGTCTGAAGAATTTGATCTCTTAGACTCACTGTGTGTGTCCTCCAACTGAACCCAAGCCTTCGTTTAATACTTTTCCAGTTGACGAATCAACGACCATGATCAAATCTCTAATCAACGACTAAGATTAGAAAAGACTTGATACTCGTCTCTTAGAACGTTCTCACCCACATGTTAAAGTAATTCACTTAAATTATTTAATTTACCTAAGTTTAGACTTAGGGTCCCAATTAAAATAATTAATTATTTGAATAACTTAAGCTCCGGGTCGAATTTCTCCAATCGATTTTTGGGTCTTGGAGATCTTATGTGCCCGAGCCCCCTCCACAAAGTTTTGGAGCTAGAGCACATCTGATGCTATCCAAAAATCCACACTACCTCTTAGCGAGGAATGTGCTCTAGCAACACTTCAACCTGAAGCATCACCCTGATCCAAGGCATCGGTCCTCTGTGTTAGTGATGCTTGGATGCTTCCCCTCAACCACTATGCTGCTGCTATCTGTACTGCTGCCCATGTCATTGCCACTGACATTGACTCATCTATACTGCAACTCCCTCTCAAATGTTGCATCATGTTGCCTATAGCACTGCCACTGCTAATTGTTGCATTGCAACTCAGTTTCTGAGAAGTAAGCAATTGAAAACATCACCTTAAAATCTTGACATACTAGTTAGTCTGGGTGCACCTTGATACTGAAGCATCCTCTGTTGCTAATTTGCACTATCCCTTTGGTGCCTCTGTGTTGCGACTGCTTTGCACTGTGTAACCACAACCTCTACGTTGTCCCTCTCGTGCCTTTGCGCTACTGTTGCTTTGCATTGCGTAAGCACTGCCTCTGCGCTGTTGAAGTTCATCAACCTCTGCCCTGTTGCTGCCTCTGCTCTGCGCTGATCCAATGTTGCTACATCATCCCTCGCACCAACTGACTCTACTCATCCTGCTACTGTCATTAAGGGCTCCCGTAGCACATATATGATCCGAGAGTTTGGGCACCTCAAGGATCCTACCCCTTTCACTGTAGTTCAAAAGAACTACAGATCAATGTTGCCCCACCTCTTCTACCGAGGCACATGAGCACTCATGGCCACATCATCATCATCTCCATCACTGTCCTTAGCAGCGGAAGACTTCGAATTAGACTCTTCTTTACTCTTCTTTTTCATAGGGCATGTTGTGGCGAAATGTCCTAATTCACCACACTTGAAGCGTCTGACCTTTGAAAGGTCTTTCTTCTTTCTTTCTTTGTTGCCTGTGCTGTCCCTTAGATCTGAGAGCCGCATCTTCCTCCTCCTTCTTGATCTTGATCCCTTCGCTGCTCATGCCCGCCTTGGTCATCCTCCTGATCTCTTCTTGTCGAAGAGCTGCCCAGATGTTTTCCGAACTTGGAAGCGTTGCTCTGCCCAAAATGCCTTCGACAAAGTTCTCCCACTCATCGGAAATTGCATTTAGAGTAGTCCTTACCATAAAACCTTCATCAGGTGTGGCCCCCACGACACACCGCTGATCACAGATCGCCTTCAATCTAATGAGGAAGGGGTCGATCTCTTCTCCCGTCAGCATCTGGAATAGGCGAAGTGGATTATCTAGAATCATTCTCCTTTGAACAGAAGTCCCCTGATACAATGTGGTCAAGGAAGTCTACATCTCGTGTGTTGTATTCTTCTCAGCAATGTGTGGGACCACATGATCCTTGACTCCGTCCATGATCAAGCGCTTAGCCTTCGCTTGAGCTTCCTCATACTTCGTCAACGGATGAGCGTCAAGAGGAACAACAACTGCGCTCTCGGCGAGATGCTTGATACGATGCTCATCTAGAACTAATAGGATTTTGGCCTTCCAAATGACAAAGTTGGATGCTCCATTCAACCTATCCCGATCCCTAAGTCCATGTGAGGCCATCTCTACTCAACGAAAATATGTCGAATTGGTTCACTTCTCCCTCTTTTGCTGCTGCCTCAACAAAAATCGGATCTGAGTTTCTTGGCGCTAGAAACCCTCCGAGGAACCCGCTCCCTCTGAAAAATGATTTCCCTCCCGAAAATCCTTTGCCAACTGATGTCAAATCAACGCTCTCCGATCACTCTTTGTTGTTGATCAACACTGGATCTAGACTTCTTGGCGAGAAGTCTTTTGAGGAACTGGTTCCCTCTACTGTGTCACAACCACACTAGGCATTGTTTGGCATCGACAGAAACAATGCCCCACCAGCAACTCCTGAAGAAAAGCGATTTACTCTTCCAACCACGACAACTGGAAAGGCGTAGGCTCAAACCTTTGCATTGGCCCAACAAACACTGCCTGCCTCTGCTGCAACTACAACGTCACCCCAGCTGGCTGGCATACTTTCTATGTGAGCCCCTCTGGTGACTACGTCACACTTCGTTGCCTCTTCCTGGATCTTCGCTGTCACTCTAGACATTTGCCTTCCTGCAGCAAAATTTTATCTTCGTCTCTTTGCTGATGGCTTCAACTCTACCTGATCTGCAATAGCTCTAATACCATTTGAAAATTTCCGAATCTTCTACATAGAAATCCTACTGCAGTGAATCTGTTTTACTTCCCCTACTTGTTTGATTTAACTTAAGAAGTTATTTTCTAAATAATTCATGAAAACATTAAAGTAAATACACTCTAGCCTACACAATTATAGAGATCAAGTACTGAAGAATAAGAAAACCATCCAGATAAAGGACACATGTATTTTTTGGGCAAATGTCCCCGGAAAAACCCAATGCGGGAAAACCGATGCAACAGTTCTGAGGGTTTTTATTGTTAAGCAGAGTTCTGAATACAAACTAGGGTGCCAAATCCGGCTCACCCAACATAGAAAATCCTCGGCAGAAGTACCTCTATCCGGAGATAGATGTTATGGCTGATCCAACAATTGGATGAAGAAACCCAAAATGTGACTGCGCAGTCTCCAATGTTGTTGAGCAATGGCTACAACAAGCCAGACTGCATCACCTCTCCTAGTGGTTGCATCACCCTCTCCGTGAGCCTTCCCGGCTCAGAAAATGATCTGCTAGATAGTTGCCCAATCTGCCCCATAGAAACCGCAACGTAGCTCTACGAGTGACTGCGTGACCCTCTCTGGTTCTGCGTCCCCTCTGCGTGAGCACAACTTGCTCTGCGTCACCCCTACTTGAGCCCCACTGGCTCTACGTCATCCCTCCTAGGCATGCATTGCCTCTCTGGTGCTGATCTGCCTCTGCTATTGTATTCTTGGCCTTGGATGCAAATCGCGCTTCCAAACTGTCCTTCACTGCATTGAATTACTTAGATTTGATCTTCGTTTGAGCACTACTCCGTCAGAAGAATTTGATCTCTTAGACTCACTGTGTGTCGTCCAACTAACCCGAAGCCTTCCTTTAATACTTTTCCATTTGACGAATCAACGGTCGTGACCTAATCTCTAATCGACGATTAAGATTCGAAAAGACTTGATCCTCGTCACTTACAACATTCTCACCCACATGTTAAATTAATTCACTTTAATTATTTAATTTCCCTAAGTTTTGACTTAGGGTCCCCATTAAAACAATTATTTATTTAATAACTTAAGCTATGGGTGGAATTTCTCCAAACGATTTTTGGGTCTTGGAGATCTCATGTGTCCTAGCCCCTCCACAAAGTTTCGGAGTTAGAGCACATCCGATGCTACCCAAAAATCAACACACTTTCCGTGATTCTCCTTGTAATAGGGCATTTGGCCTCTTCATGCAACTCGTCACATGGTCTACTATATGGGGGAACTTGATCTACTGTGTTGGTGGACTCCAATGGATTTGGAGGCCTATAGTCTTGTGGAGGGCCCTTATTCTTTTGATATCTATCATTGGGCCTAGGTTGGAACTTTTGTATCTGTGATCTTTCCATGGAAACCAACCTATTTTGCATGGAATTCATTTCTTTTAAATGGTTCATCTCCATGCTCTTGTTTAATTGGGTTAACTCCTTGATATGATCCTTTTCAAACTCCTTTGCTTTAGCATTCCCTCTGGGTTCATGGGACTTTGATGGCCCTCTATTAAACCCAACAATCTCAGGGTTTCCTGATTCCTTTTGAGCCTTTTCTATTTTTAGGTCTTTAGTTTTAGCATCATTCAAAGTTCGAAGCTTTGTTCTCCTCATCTTATAGGATGTATCGACACCAAAAGCATGCATATAAAAGATCAAAAGAAACTTTTCAAGACGTTTAACATATTGAGCTAAACTCCTCCATCGTGTCATTTTCATTTTTCTTACTATGGTTAATGGCACTGAGCCAATGCCTTTCTTCCTTCTTATCTCCATACTTGTCATTAAAGGCATTAATAATTGAATCCAAATAATCAAAAGAGTTTAGCAGGATGCTTAGTGAACCAATCAAGAGCATCCTCATCTAAAGAGAGGACAAAGAGTCTCATCTCAACATCCTCCTGGTTAGAATTGTTACGCCACTTACACAACCAAAGGTTCAAGTTCCTAAGATGAGTCTTGGCACTAATAGCATTGTTACCTTGAAATGAATGCAACTTCTTAATAGCTTTATCCAAAATATTATTTGGATAGCCATTGATATCAGCAAAGTTACAAGGACTAAACAAGTTATTCATTATGCTTTGTTCAACTTGTCCTTGGAAAAGTAAATGGATATCAGAAATATCCTCTTGCCCAAGATTGGCAAGAAGTCTACGAGAAGAGAGCTTGTTTAATCTCGCTCTAAAAACCCTTTCAGGCTCAAGAGTGGGGTTAACCAAACTACTTGGATTTCTCCTAGTAGAAATTCTTGCAGAAAATGAACCAAGTGGATTCGTCGCTTGAGCAGGAAGCTAAATTTTAAAATCCAAAATGCAAGAAATGAAAATTAGTCGTATTCCAAGTACAAGAGGACTTGCCCCCAGCAACATCGTGAAAAAATGTTGTCGCCTCACTTACACACCTAAGTTAATGTGGGAAAATTCCTTAACCCCACTAGGTATGGCTTGGTGGCAAAGTTCAGAGAAGGGGTTGTCATGTAATCACAACTCTCTCCCGTTAGGCTCTCTCCTAGCTAAAGCCAAGGGGGGTGGACCCTATGGAAGGATTCTAAAGGAAAACTTGTTAAACTAACAAGTTCTAGGAGAGAGTTAGTACATCAGTTAGAGAATGCACCATTCAACAACTTGAAAAGATAACTAGAAGCAAATAATTGATTAGCAAGTACAAATAACTATGAGCATACAAATATTGACAATGTAGATATTACAAATAGATTCAACAAGATAGATCCTGTAAGGAAAGTATATGTGAGTAGACCAGTGCCAATATAATATACTTGTAAGAAATATATGCTCAAAATGAAATCTCAATACTTGCATGTAAAATACATCTTTCAAGATATAATAAGTTGCAAGAATGGAAATTTGCAAAGCAAATGTTAGAGAATCAATACAAAACCACACTATCTGAAGATTTTCTTACAACCTTGAAAGATTGGCAACTAGATGGAAAGTGAAACTTGCAAGTGAGAATTTCTCAAATATGATATAATGGCATCAAAGGAAACTTAACATGAGCATGTAAATGAAATGGACAAGTAAATAAAATAAAATGCTTGCAAGTAAAATAAATATAGATGCTCACAATCAAACTTGTATGTATTTGAGAAAGAGCGCAAATGATAACCAATTACATGCAAAGTTGAAGCAAAGTTGTAATTGAGTGTGTGAAACAAAGTGTTCTTGGTTGATTTTAATTAAATGCCTAACCTATGTTGAGGAATATCCATTTCTCAAAACTTGTTAAGGACGAGGGTGGCTTGCAAGAGGGATAGGTGTTGAGATTTTGTGTATTTGGGGTAGCATTAGTTGTGCTCTAGGTCCCAAATTTTTGTGGAGGGACTAGAGTACACTTGATCTAGAAGACCCAGAAATGGATTTAAGAAATTTCAAGTTGTGTTGAAGTTATTCAAATAATTAATTATTTTTAATGGATTTCCCAAGTCTAACTTAGGAAAATAAAATAATTAAAGTGAATTAATTAACACATGTGATGAAATTGTCTTAAGTCACATGGATCAAGCAGTCTTTTAATCTCAGCCGTTGATGGATGATTTAATCTCGACTGTTGAAGGGTTCAACGAAAAAGTATAAGAGAAAGGCTTGAGGGTCAATTGAAGACACACAATTTATGTAGAACTGAGGAATAGATCTGGAATTCTAGGGCGGGTTTGCTAAGAATTTCTAGTGGAGTTTCCTGCAGTGGGGTAGTATTGGCTGAGGGAATGATCTGATTCCAAGAGCCAAGAGACAACAAGAGGCAAGAGGAGCAGCTCAGGGACAACCCAGAGAAGCTACGTAGGTGTTGTGCAGCCGCTAGGCAGGTGCTACACAAGACAACGCAGAGGCACTAGGAGGCTTCTGAAATTACGCTAAGGGGCTTTTAGGGCCAGCGTGAGGCTGTGAGACCCTTCCAGGGGTGACGCAGTCCCTTCTAGTGCAGCGCAGTGGCATTTGAGGGTAGCAGGGCTGACGTTGATGCTTTAGGGGTAGTGCTGAGGGTTTCTAGGGCCAGATCCGGGCTGAGTCCTGTAAATCCCGTTTGAGGGTGTGGATCAGTCAACAATTGGCACTAGATCTTCAGGTTAGCTGCAAAGCTTGTACCTTTTATTCTCTGTCGGGTTTTCCAAGGTTGGAACCCAGATTTGTTGTACTTAGAACTACTTAATAATAAAACCCTCATATCTGTTGAACCGGTTTTCCTGCTTTGGGTTTTTTCGGGGACTTATGTCCAAAAATCCATGTGTCACTTTGTTGCATGAGTGAATTATTCAGTAAATGATCTGCATGTGTAGGCTGTAGTTGTGTTTATTTTCAATATTTTCTGAATCTAATTTATGAAAATAACTTGTATAAATTAAATCAAGTAGGAGAAAATAAACCGATATACTACAGGAGAATTTTCACATGGTATCAGAGCGGTAGCAGATCAAGATGAATCTCTAGCAAATCTGCTGAAGAAATATTTTTTCTGCAGGGTGGCAGAAGAAGCAGCAAATCCGGAAAGGGCATCTTGACAATAGGAGGACGCAGATCCAGAAGAAGACAACGCTGAAGTTGTAGAAGGCCTATGGGCCTACGCAGACCCTTCCCAGGGCAGCGTAAGGACTGCGTCACCCAGTCTGGGGTTACGCAGTCCACTTTTGAGCCATGTTGGGACTGCGCTAGGCCAGCCAGGAGGACATTGTCCAGTCACTCCTCTTGTTACAGAAGAATTCAGCCAAGTTTTGGAAGCAGTGCTTCAGATCGTCAGCGGTGCTGGTGGGGTAGAGATTCTGCAGGCGCAAAATTGTGCCTAGCTAAGGCAACAAAGGCAGGAGGAAGACAGTCATTCAACAGATCTGAGCCAAACAGATTTGAGATTCGATCAGGAGGATCGGAGAATATTGTCCATTTGAGTTTTGGCGGAATATTTCCAAGAGGGAAGTCAGTTTGTAGAAAGAAGCAATTACTAGAGGGTTTCTAGTCACCAAGAAACCCAGATTCAAAGCGAGACGTACTGTTTGCTTCAGATCTGAGGAAAGATGGCTCGATATGGATTGAGGGATTAAGATAGATTGGATGGCATGTCCAACTATGTTATCTGGAAGACCAGAATCCTCTCAGTTTTGGATGAGTATGGTCTCAAAGATCATGCAGAGAAGACACTTGTTGTACCAACCGACGCAAATCCACTCAAGAACTATGAAGAGAATCAAGCATGGACAAAGAGGTTGATCATAGACAGAGTCAAGGATCACGTGATTCCTCATGTGACTGGTAAGAATACAGCACGACATGTGGTCAACTTTGGAAGTGATGTACCAAGGAGGTTCTGTGCAAAGAAGGATGCTTCTTGAGAATCAGATGCGTATGTTCTAGATGATGAAGGGTGAAGAGATAGATCCATTCCTCTTCAGACTTCAAGCTATCCGTGACCAACTGATTGGCATGGGTGCTAATCCAGATGAAGGACTCCTTGTGAGAATGGCATTAAATGTTGTCTTTGAAGAATGGGAAACATTTGTCCAGAGCATTCTGGGAAGGGCAGCGTTGCCATCATGGGCAGACATGTGGGCTATTCTCCGTCAAGAGGAGATCATGAGGATCACCAAAAGGCAATCCAACATTGGAGGAAGTAGATTAGCCAGAGTGAAGAAAGAAGAAGAGGAGGATGCAACCCTTGCATCAAGGGAAAGGAAGCAAGGGAAGAAGAAGAAGCACCTCTCCAAGGTCCAGTGCTTTAACTGTGGTGATCTTGGTGATTTCACTAGCAGTTGTCCTAAGAAGAAGGACAAAGGAGCTTCTGATTCCAAGGCTGCAGCAACAAATGACGATGGCTCTGATGATGATGCAGCCATGAGTGCTCATGCACCTCGAGAGAAGAGGTGGGGTGACATGGATATATAGAGTATCCAGATTGGGTGGCGGGATCCTTGAGTCAGCCCTACTCTTGGATCACATACGAGCTACGGGAGCCTTAAGACAGTAGCGGGATGAGTCAGTAGATGGTTGTAGATGACCACATTGAAGAGCAAGAGGGAGCTGAAGAAGGAGCAGCGTAATGCAGAGACAACAACGCAGAGAGGCTGATGGGACTTCAGTAGCGCAGAGAAGTTGGTCTCATGCAGTGTAGTGTTGCAGCGTAACAGTGTCTCCAAGGGGGTAGTGTGATTCAGTATCCAAGAGGCTTCAGTGGTGGAGGGAAACTTGACTTGTTTGTCAAATAGTTGGGCAGAGTTTTTCAGTTGCTTACTTCTCAACAACTGAATTGCAGTGCAGCAGCTAGTAGTAGCAATGCTATGGGTAGCATGACGCAACAACTTGAGAGGGAGTTGTAGTACAGATGAAGCAGTGTCAATGGCAGTGGCATGGGCAACATTGTAGTAGATGGAGGGCAACAGGCCAAGCATCAGTAGCACAAACCAAGTACTCAAGATCTTGTAATACATGGTGTGATGTATTGCTAGAGCACGCTTCTGATGCTAAGAGGGAGTGTTGAGATTTTGTGTATTTGGGGTAGCATCGGTTGTGCTCTAGGTCCCAAATTTTTGTGGAGGGATTAGAGTACACCTGATTTACAAGACCCATAAATGGATTTAAGAAATTTCAAGTTGTGTTGAAGTTATTCAAATAATTAATTATTTTTAATGGATTTCCTAAGTCTAACTTAGGAAAATAAAATAATTAAAGTGAATTAATTAACACATGTGATGAATATGTCTTAAGTCACATGGATCAAGTAGTTAGTTAATCTTAGTCGTTGATGGATGATTTAATCTCGACCGTTGAAGGGTTCAACGAAAAAGTATAAGAGAAAGGCTTGAGGGTTAGTTGAAGACACAGTTTCTATAGAACTGAGGAATAGATCTGGAATTCTAGGGCGAGTTTGCTAAGAATTTCCAGTGGAATTTCCTGTAGTGAGGGGTAGTATTGGATGAGTGAATGATCTGATTCCAAGAGCCAAGAGATAGCAAGAGGCAAGAGGAGCAACTCAAGGACAACACAGAGAAGCTAGGCAGCAGCTACGCAGGACAGCGCAGAGGCACTAGGAGGCTTCGGAAATTGTGTTGAGGGGCTTTTAGGGCCAGCGTGAGGCTGTGAGACCCTTCTAGGGGTGACGCAGTCCCTTCTGGTGCAGTGCAGTGGCATTTGAGGGTAGCAGGGTTGACGCTGATGCTTTAGGGGCAGCGTTGAGGGTTTCTAGGGCTAGATCCGGGCAGAGTCCTGTAAATCCCGTTTGAGAGTGTGGATCAATCAACAATTTAGCACTAGATATTCAGGTTAGTTGTAGATCTTGTATCTTTTATTCTCTGTCGGGTTTTCCAAGGTTGGAACCCAAATTTGCTGTACTCAGAACTACTTAATAATAAAACCCTCATATCTGTTGAACCAATTTTCTCGCTTTGGGTTTTTTCGGGGACTTATGTCCAAAAATCCATGTGTCACTTTGTTGCATGAGTGAATTATTCAGTAAATGATCTGCATGTGTAGTCTGTAGTTGTGTTTATTTTCGGTATTTTCTAAATCTAATTTCTGAAAATAACTTGTATAAATTAAATCAAGTAGGAGAAAATATACCAATACACTGTAGTAGAATTTTCACAATAGGATTAGGAGGCACAAGTTTGTCGTAAATGATACCCTTCCTAGCCTTCTTGATAATCCACGTGCCTTCGTTCCTACAAGGGCTCAACCACAAGAGAACTACAAGTTCACATGTTTTAACTTTACTCCAAACTCATGTTTATCAAATTGAATGAATGGCAAGGGAGACTTATCCTAAAATTTCTATTCAACCAAGCTTATGCTTGGAGGTAGATTTTTAAAATGCAAATCTAAGTCTAATATGCGAATGAGATGCCAGAATGTTAATGCAGCATTTCAAATGAGATGTAGTGATAACAGGTTGCTCCAAATAAAGAGATAGCAATCCACTTATGAATAAGGATACTTTGAGCATGATATGATATTGATTTATAATAATAATCAATGAAGCATGTAACAATTACTCCATGAAATAGGCCAATGAAGGAAATGTTAGATCATAGGCCAGAGCAATAACTCAAATGCCTTTAATTAAAAGTGCTCTATAAAATGTTATGGCAATTAAACCAAGTAAGAATTATGATGAAGGCATAATTAAGAGATGACAAATGTGTTGGAAAATCATGAGACTTAGGCTTTTAGATGATTTTCCTTAACTTGATAATTACTTGTGATATTTGTTGGCCTCTTATTACTTTATTAGGTCTTTGTTCATCAAGCAATTACAAAAAAACAATTAAGATCACAACAAGACAAAGTACACAAGATATAGGCTCCAAGCCAGGGCAAAACCCCTTCGAGGGGAAAACCCGGAAAATGTTTCTCTTCTTGTTTAGAATCTGCTTACGAAAGAGACTTCCAAGACCCAATTGTGAAAATTTTTGAATCTTCTAAAGAGAAATCCTACTGCAGTAAATTTGATTTACTTCTCCTACTTGTTTGATTTAACTTAACAAGTTATTTTCTGAATAATTCATGAAAACATTAAAGTAAATACACTGCATCCTACACAATTATATAGATCAAGTACTGAAGAATAAGAAAACTATCCAGACAAAGGACACACATATTTTTCGGACAAATGCCCCAGAAAAACCCAATGTGGGAAAACCGATGCAACAATTTTGAGGGTTTTATTATTAAGCAAATTTCTGAATACAAACTAGGGTGCCAAATCCAGCTCACCCAACAGAGAAAATCCTCGGCATAAGTACCTTTATCGATAGACAAATGTTATGGTTGATCCAACAATTGGATGAAAAAACCCCAAAGGTGACTGCGCAGTCCCTAGTGCTTTTGAGCAATGGCTACAACAAGCTAGGCTGCGTCACCTCTCCTAGTCGCTGCGTCACCCTCTCCATGAGCCTTCCCGGCTCAGAGAATGATCTGTTGGATAATTGCTTGATCTGCCCCACGGAAACCTTAACGCAACTCTACAAGTGACTGCGTCACACTCTCTGGCTCTGCGTCCCCTCTACGTGAGCACAACTGGCTATGCGTCACCCCTACTAGCTCTATGCCACCCCTCCTAGGCCTGCGGTGTTGATCTGCCACTCTACTATTGTATTCTCGGCCTTGGATGCAAATCCTGTTGCCGAACAGCCCCTCACTGCACTGAATCACTTAGATCCGATCTTTGTCCAAGCACTGCTCCGTCAGAAGAATTCGATCTCTTAGACTCACTGTGTGTGTCCTCCAACTGACCCCAAGCCTTCCTTTAATACTTTTCCAGTTGACGAATCAATGACCGTTATCTAATCTCTAATCGACGACTAAGATTAGAAAAGACTTGATCATCGTCACTTAGAACATTCTCACCCACATGTTAAATTAATTCATTTTAATTATTTAATTTCCCTAAGCACCCTCTGTTGTTAATCTGTGTTGTCGCTCTGGTGCCTCTGCGTTGCTGCTATTATGCACTGCGTAAGCACTCCCTCTGCGCTGTTGAAGTTCATAAACCTTCGCGCTGCTGGTGCCTCTTCTCCAGTCTTCAACGTTCTAGCTCTGCCAATGTTGCTCCATCATCCCTCGCACCAACTAACTCCAGTCTTCCTGCTATTGTCATTAACGGCTCCCGTAGCTTGTATGTGATCCAAGAGTTTAGGCACCTCAAGGATCTTTCCCCTTTCACTGCAGTTCGAAAGAACTCCAGTCTTCCTGCAACTGTTATTAACGGCTCCTGTAGCTCGTATGTGATCCAAGAGTTTGGGCACCTCAAGGATCTTCCCCCTTTCACTGCAGTTCGAAAGAACTGCAGATCAATGTCACCCCACCTCTTCTCCAGAGGCACATGAGCACTCATTGCCACATCGTCATCATCTCCATCATTGTCCTTAGCTGCAACAACCTTTGAATCAGACTCTTCTTTACCCTTCTTTTTCATAGGGCATGTTGTGGCGAAATGTCCTAATTTACCACAACTGAAGCATCTGACCTTTGAAAGGCCTTTCTTCTTCTTTCGTTGATGCCCATGTTGTCCCTTACATGCGAGAGCCGCATCTTCCTCCTCCTTCTTGATCTTGATTGTAATATCCCCAAAGGGGAATAAGCAGTAATAAACAGAAATATGCCAGACAGATATGAAAGGAAACAATACCGAACCAGATCACTGAATCAAGACACATGTAATACCAGAATCTGAGCCATTTTATTAATCAGAAAGTACATGGAGAGTAATACAAGAAATCAGAATCAGTGCACCTATCCTTGCCCAAGGCAAGTGATGACCCTCCCATACAAGAAATGGCTGCAAATAATGACAGCGTCCAAGCTGCCCTGGAGACTGGTGATGATCTGCGCAGAAACTGGGCTGATCCCAAGCTGAAAACCCCCTCTGCTGGAAAACGCTGTCCCTGCTAGTGACAGCGCAGAAACAGGTGCAGCACAAGCCCTCAACCCTCCAGACAAATGGATCTGCTACAGAATGCTGGAAAACGCTGGTGAGCCCTTCTCACACTAGCCTGCTCCTCAGATCTGCGTCCCACCTGATGGATCTGAAGCCTCCAATCAGATCTGCGTCCTTCCCTCTCTGAACTGCGTCCTCCAATATCAGATCTGATATCAAACCCTCAGATCTACACTAGATCCGGAACTATCTCTTCAGATCTACAGCCCCTAGGGCTAGATCTGGTGTTACCCTTTCAGATCTGGACTAGATCTATCAATATCTCCTCAGATCTGTCACTCCTTCAGCTGGATCTGGTGCCAAACCTTCAGAGCTGCAATATACAAGACTAGATCTGCCACATACAAGACTAGATCTGCAAGATCTACCCTTTCCACAACTGGATCTAGCAATAAACCTTCAGATCTGCAACTCTTACCTTCAGAAATGGACAACGTCCTCACTCTAGGGCTTCACAGCGTCCTTCTGCCCCTCAGAACAGCGTTTTCTCCTGCTAGACTGGACTGCGTCCTTCTTGGCCAGCGTCCTCCCTTCCTGAAAGGTACAGCGTCCTCTCTCCCGGATGGGACGGCGTCCTTCTCCTTCAGTTCGTGATCCTTCCTCCTCTTGCTGTGACCACGAGAGGCTTTCTCCTCCTCGGATAATCTTGAAATTAGCTGTTTTGCTCTTGAAAAATGACTGGAACAACCTCACTAGAACGGGCACTGAAGTCCCAGAGAGTGAGGGTAGAACAGAAAAAAGCCACCAGATGAGCCACTCGAAGTCCCGAGGCTAAGGGTGAGATCTCAGCCAGAACACTCGTGCACCAGCAGTCTTTGTGTGACAGAAATGGCTGTGACGTCTTGAAGCGGACAGTGCGCTAATAAGAATATCACATCATCAATGAATCAAATGAGGTGAGAGCCTCTCCTTTTATAACATCAACTCCCTCCTTAACTCACCCTGGAACTGCGCAGTTTACCTGGGGTTAGCCTGATGCCTCCCCCCCATCACATCCACGTGGACCCCCCAAGGCCCTCTCTAAGTCACAACGTCAACCTACTAGGAAAAAAGAACACTTTATTATAAAGTGAGGTGGCTAAAGTGAGGTGACCCCTCTTATTTCTCACTTTATTTATTATTGCTATCTAATAAAGCAAAAAGGCGATATTCCAATTAGCAAAGCTAATTGGGAATATTACAGTCTCCCCCGGCAAAACGTTGCTTGTCCTCAAGCAACTGAAGTGAGGGGTGCTGTAAGATTTTCTCATCCTCCCAAGTGGCATCCTCATCTGGCAGGTTCTTCCATCTCACCAAGAACTCTCTGATCTTCCTGCTCCGCAGCTGTCTCTCCCTGGTGTCAAGAATGGCCTCCGGCTGTAATACCAAGTGACCCTCATCATCTGTTGGAGGTAGCTCCCCTGTGACTGTTACATGCTGGCCTAGCGCCTTCTTTAGGCATGATACATGGAAAATGTTGTGAATCCGGCTGCCTGGGGGCAACTCCAACTCATATGCAACCTGTCCAATCCTACGAATCACCCTGTATGGTCCATAAAAACGAGGCTTAAGCTTCTCTGCCCCCTTCTGTTTGAGTGAAGACTGGCGGTATGGCTGTAACCGCAGGTAGACCAAATCCCCTACCTCAAAGTGTCTCTCCACTCGGCCCCTGTCTGCATATAGTTTCTGCTGATTTTGTGCGGTAGCCATGTTGTCCTTGAGAGTCCGGAGGATGTCTTGGCTCTCTTGGATCCATAGTTTGGCTCGCGGAGCCCTGCTAACCCCAAACATCACATCCATAAAAGATAAGGAATGATATCCATACAATGCATAAAAAGGTGTCATACCGATAGACATATGATGGGTTGTGTTGTAGCAGTACTCGCCCAGATGTAGCCATTTCAGCCACGCTCGCTGCTGCCCACTGACGTAGTTACGCAAGTAGCCCTCCACCCACTTGTTAACTATCTCTGTCTGCCCGTCCGTCTGGGGATGATAGCTGGTGCTCGGTGTCAACTCAGTCCCTACTAGTCGAAAGAGCTCCTGCCAAAATCCTCCCATAAAGCGGCTGTCCCTGTCACTAACAATGGTCTTGGGTAGACCGTGCAATCTGAAAACCTCCCGGAAAAACAACTCTGCCACCTGTGCTGCTATGTAGTGTGCCGAAATGGCAAAGAAGTGAGCATACTTCGTTAGTCGGTCAACTACTACGAAGATGCAGTCCTTGCCCTGCACTGTGGGCAAACCCGTGATGAAGTCCATCGAGACACTCTCCCACTTCCCCTCAGGAATGGGAAGCGGCTGTAACAACCCTGCGGGATGGTTCATCTCCCCTTTGTTCCGCTGGCAAACCTCGCACTCCCTGACATGCTGGAGTACGCCCTCCTTGAGGCCCTTCCATGCAAATCTCTCCCGGATGGCCCTGTACATCTTGGTGAACCCCTGATGGCCCGCCAATGGTGAATCATGAGAGGCATGGAGTATCTTCTCCTTGAGCTGAGATCTCTCAGTCAAGAAGATGCGATCCCTGTAATAGATGACCTCATCTGCCACCCTGTATCTGCTATCCGCTATCTGTCCATCCAGCACCTCGCATGCAAATCTATCCTTGGAATACTCAACCAGTAGTCGAGCCTTCCAATCAGCGTCCAAGCTCATGAGGGATAATGTAGTTGGTCTACGAGAAAGGGCATCTGCCACCACATTGTTCTTCCCTTTGACATACTCTATATCAAAGTCATAAGCCTGGATCTTGCTGATCCACTTCTGCTGCCTCTCCTGCAACTGTTTCTGCTCCAAAAAGTACTTCAAGCTGTTATGATCTGTCCTAACTCTAAATCTGCCGCCTACCAAGTACTGCCGGAATTTGGCCAATGCATGCATAATGGCCAACATCTCCTTATCATAGATAGGATAAAGTCTCTCATGTGGAAGGAGTTTCCGGCTCTCGAATGCAATCGGGTGACCCTCCTGCATCAAAACTGCTCCAATCCCTTCTCCTGATGCATCACACTCTAGGATAAAGGGCTGAGTGAAATCAGGCAATGCCAACACCGGACAACTACTCATCACCTCTTTGAGCTTATCAAAGGCTCGCTGTGCGGTGTCCGTCCAACTGAATGCCCCCTTCCTCGTCAGCTCCGTGAGGGGTGCAGCAAGCTGTGAGAAGCCCTTGACGAACTTCCTGTAATAAGTGTAGATACCAATGAACCCTCTAAGTTCTGTCACATTCCGCGGCTCTGGCCAGTCCCTGATAGCCCGGATCTTCTCGTCATGGACTCTCACTCCGTCCACTCCTATGATGTGCCCCAAATACAACATCTCTGTCAAACCAAACTCACACTTGGAGAGTTTGGCAAAGAACTACTGCTCCTCCAGGATGCGCAAAACTGTCTCTATGTGCTGGAGGTGCTCCTCCCAAGTCCTGCTGTATATGAGAATATCATCAAAGAAAACCAGCACGAACTTCCTCAGATGATCCCTGAAGATGTGGTTCATGCAAGACTGGAAAGTGGCAGGTGCATTGGTCAGCCCAAATGGCATAACCAGAAACTCAAAGTGCCCATAATGACACCTGAAAGCAGTCTTGGGAATGTCCCGTTCCCTCATGCGTATCTGATGGTACCCGGACCTCAAATCAATCTTTGAGAAGAAACGTGCTCCTCTCAACTCGTCCATCAACTCATCGATCCTGGGAATGGGGTACCGGTTCTTCAAAGTCTTCTTGTTCAGTGCCCTGTAATCAATGCACATGCGTAATGTGTCGTCCTTCTTCTTCACCAGCACGACTGAAGAAGCGAAAGGACTAGTACTGGGCCGAATGTGTCCAAGGGCTAACAGCTCCTGAATGGCCCTCTCTATCTCATCCCTGTAGGCCTTAGGATGCCTATAAGGGGTGGTGATCACTGCCTGTATCCCCTGCTCCAACTCTATCGTGTGCTCAAACCCCCGATCTGGTGGCTATCCCGGTGGAATATCTCCAAACACTACTGCATATCTGTCAAGAAGAGTCTGTAGATCAGGGTGCACTGCCCTGCCCGTATCTACTATCTCTGAAGCCCGTAGCTCCACTGCCCACTCGATATCTCCCCTGCGGAATGTCGCATCCATGCTGTGTGCCGATACTGTCTGGGGCGGATATGTGTTCTGACCTCGGATCTTCTCATGCCTCCCCGTCTTGGGATCATCCCACTCCATTTGCAAGGCCTTCCAATCTGTGGTGACCTTTCCCAGAGTGATAAGCCACTGCACTCCCAATATCACATTGGTGTCCGGAATGTCCACCACAAAGAAGTGATCAGTCCACGTATAGGTGCCCATCGTCACTGATAACTCAGGTACATATCGAGCACAGGCCATGGTCTGATCTCCTGGAACCAGAACTGAAAACCCATCAAAGCTCTCTGTGGGTATGCCTCTCCGTGCTACCATCTGGGCATCGATGAAATTGTGGGTGGCCCCACTGTCAACTAGAACTGAAACACGCTGACCCCGTACCGTCCCACGTACGCGCAATGTCAGATACTTGGGGACTCCTCGCAATGCTGCTAGAGCTCCCCCAGTAGGGGCAAATGATGCCTCTCCCGCATCTGGTGGTGGAGGTGGTAAGGCACTCTGCGCTGCATAACACTCTCCTGCCTCCTCATCCTCCAACTCATCCTCTTCTCCGCCGCCCTCGGAGAAGACCTCTATGAAATGCGCCTTCCCTGCGGTGCATTTGTGTCCTGGTGCCCACGGCTCCTGGCAGGTGAAGCACAATCGCTTCCGTCTCAGCTCTCTCCTAGCCTCATCATCATACTGTCCTCGTCCGGGATTCGCCTTGGGAGGCGGGACCCTCATGTCCTTACCCTTAGGCTGGAAAGCCTGTCTCTGGGGATAAGGTGGCCGAGTCCTGGGCAACACATCCTGTAGGTCACGGGCCCTGCTGATAGCATCCTGAAGTGTAGCCGGTTTGTTTGACCGGACTAGACCACGAAGGGGTTCTGATAGCCCGTCCAGGAACATCGTGACCAACCGAGCTGCTGATATGTCAGGAACCATCACTGAAACCCTCAAAAAGTCTGAGATGTATGCCTCTGCACCACCTGTCTGTTTGAGCTTGGTTAGCTCGAGGACAGGCTGATCTGGGTCCTTCTGATCAAAACGTTTCACCACCCTCCTGGTGAACTCAGCATATGTAGTCACTGTGGAATGCCCCAGTGTGGTCAACCCATGAAACTACCAGTTCTGGGCCTCACCCTCTAGATGTAATGCAGCCATCTTAATGGCCTCCTTCTCCGGCATCTGGTTAAGCTGAAAATAGAGGTCTAGTTTTTCCACCCATGACCTGGCTGTGGTCTTTGGAGACCCATCAAACATCGGCAAATGAAATTTGCTGGCTGCACGGTTACTGTCACGGTGGGACCCCCGTCCCTTATTCCGATCATGAGGCTTACTGCCGCCTCGGTACTGCATATATTGATTGAAAGGGAGAGCCTCCATGAATTCCGGCCCCAAACTTCGCCACTCTGCAAACCAAACTGCATGTAGATCGGGACCCTCATCTCTTGATGCCGTTTGCTCCACTTCCTCTACCGGGAAAGTAGGCATGGTAGGTCGCGTGTCCATGGAATCGGCCTTCTGCGCTGACACAATGGGTATAGCATCTGGTATGCAACTAGATGTTCCCGATCCTTCCCCCACCTGAAAGACCCTAGGGGGTTCTTTCTGCGTTCCCCCTGCAACCTTCCTGGTTACCTCCTGCATGAATGCATCCATCTTTGCATCCATCTTTGCATCCATCTTCTCAGTCAACTTTTCAGCCAATCTTGCCAACATAGCCTCCATTGGATTCCTCCGTTCTTCTTCTGAATCAGAATCACCTCCCCCAAGGAGAGTGGGGTGACCCCTAGGTGCCATAGAGTGCTAGCACCACAGGCTGAGCCAGATCAGTGCTCTGATACCACTGTAATATCCCAAAAGGGGAATAAGCAGTAATAAACAGAAATATGCCAGACAGATATGAAAGGAAACAATACCGAACCAGATCACTGAATCAAGACACATGTAATACCAGAATCTGAGCCATTTTATTAATCAGAAAGTACATGGAGAGTAATACAAGAAATCAGAATCAATGCACCTATCCTTGCCCTAGGCAAGTGATGACCCTCCTATACAAGAAATGGCTGCAAATAATGACAGCGTCCAATCTGCCCTGGAGACTGGTGATGATCTGCGCAGAAACTGGGCTGATCCCAAGCTGAAAACCCCCTCTGCTAGAAAACGCTGTCCCTGCTAGTGACAGCGCAGAAACAGGTGCAGCACAAACCCTCAATCCTCCAGACAAATGGATCTGCTACAGGATGCTGGAAAACGCTGATGAGCCCTTCTCACATTAGCCTGCTCCTCAGATCTGCGTCCCACCTGATGGATCTGAAGCCTCCAATCAGATCTGCGTCCCTCCCTCTCTGAACTGCGTCCTCCAATATCAGATCTGATATCAAACCCTCAGATCTACACTAGATCTGGAACTATCTCTTCAGATCTACAGCCCCTAGGGCTAGATCTGGTGCTACCCTTCCAGATCTGGACTAGATCTATCAATATCTCCTCAGATTTGTCACTCCTTCAGCTGGATCTGGTGCCAAACCTTCAGATCTGCAATATACAAGACTAGATCTGCCACATACAAGACTAGATCTGCAAGATCTACCCTTTCCACAACTGGATCTAGCAATAAACCTTCAGATCTGCGACTCTTACCTTCAGAAATGGACAACGTCCTCACTCTAGGGCTTCACAGCGTCCTTCTGCCCCTCAGAACAGCGTTTTCTCCTGCTAGACTGGACTGCGTCCTTCTTAGCCAGCGTCCTCCCTTCCTGAAAGGTACATCGTCCTCTCTCCAGATGGGACAGCGTCCTTCTCCTTCCAGATTCAGCGTCCTTCCTCCTCTTGCTCTGCGCAGCCACAAGAGGGCTTTCTCCTCCTCAGATAATCTTCAGAAATTGCTGCTGCTCTACTGAAAAATGAACTCAGAACAACCTCACTAGGGCGGGCACTCGAAGTCCCCCGAAGCTGAGGGTAGAACCAGAAAAACCTTACCAGGGCAGGCACTCGAAGTCCCCCGAGGCTAAGGGTGAGATCTCAGACCGGAGACACTCGTGCACTAAACAGTGCTGCAGACCGACTAAACAACCGGCGTGCTGAAGCAGACAAGTCTGACTATCAATAAGAATATCATATCATGAATGAATCAAATGAGGTGAGAGCCTCTCCTTTTATAACATCAACTCCCTCTGCTCACCACCGGCTAACGCGGTTACAGGGTTAGCTTTGGAAATGCCTCCCCATCACATCCTTGTGGACTACAAGGCCTGAATTTGGTCACAAATCGACCTACTAGCCTACTAGGAAAAGAACACTTTATTATAAAGTGAGGTGGCTAAAGTGAGGTGACCCCTCTTATTTCTCACTTTATTTATTATTGCTATCTAATAAAGCAAAAAAAGGCAATATTCCAATTAGCAAAGCTAATTGGGAATATTACATTGATCCCTCTGCTGCTCATGCCTGACTTGGTCATCCTCCTGAGCTCTTCTTGTCGAAGAGCTGCCCACATGTTTTCCCAACTTGGAAGCGTTGCTCTGCCCAAAATGCCTTGGACTAAGTTCTCCCACTCATTGGAAACTGCATTCAGAGCAGTCCTTACCATAAGACCTTCATTAAGTGTGCCCCCCAAGACAACCAGCTGATCACGGATCGCCTTCAATCTAATGAGGAAGGGGTCAAGATCTTCTCCCTTCATCATTTGGAATAGTCGAAGTTGATTCTCCAGAAGCATTCTCCTCTTAACAGAAGTCTCCTGATACAATGTGGTCAAGGAAGTCCACATCTCATGTGATGTATTCTTCTCAGCAATGTGTGGGACCACATGATCCTTTACTTCGTCCATGATCAAGTGCTTAGCCTTCGCTTGAGCTTCCTCATACTTCTTCAATGGATCAACGTCAACAGGAACAACAACCGCACTCTCGGCGAGATGCTTGATACGATGCTCATCTTGAACTGATAGGATTTTGGCCTTCCACATGACAAAGTTGGATGTTCCATCCAACCTGTCCTAATCCCTCAATCCATGTGAGGCCATCTCTGCTCAACTGAAATATGTCGAACTGGTTCACTTCTCCCTCTTTTGTTGCTGCCCCAGCAAAACTCGGATCTGAGTTTCTTGGCGCTAGAACCCTCTAAGGAACTTGCTCCCTCTGAAAAATGATTTCCCTCTCGAAAATCCTCTGCCAACTGATGTCGAGACAGCTCTCTACGATCACTCTTTGTTGTTGATTAGCACTGGATCTAGACCTATTAGCGAGACGTATTTTGAGGAACTGGTTCCCTCTACTTTGTCACAACCCCACTAGGCATTGTTCTGCACCAACAAAAACAATGCCCCACCAGCAACTCTTGAAGAAAAACAAACTGCTCTTATAGCCACGACAACTGGAAAGATGGAGGCTCAAACCTCTACGTTGGCCCAGCAAAAACTGTGGTGCCTCTGTTGCAGGCTACAATACATCCCTTGCTAAAATGAAAGTAACATTCTATGGCCCCAATATACATTTTTGGCATCATGTTGTTTATTCAAAACATCTGCATGCCCTCCCAAGCTAAAATTCAAGTCTCCATACATCCGAGTTTAAAGAAGGTGATGATGCAATGTTAAAAACAATTACAAGGATCCGAATTTTAAAACTCCTAAGTTTTAACCAGATAAATAATACAATCGATCAAGCCCACAGGGCGCAGAACAGTCAAGATAGAGTAAAAAACTCCTAAATTTTAACCAAATAAATAGAACCATCCATTGAGCCCATGGGGCGTAGCACAGTCAAGACTCATAGCTACAATGTCACACCAGCTGACTGATGCAGGCTCTGCGTGAGCCCCTTTAGTGTCTGTGTCACACTTCCTTGCCTCTTCCTGGATCTGCGTTGTCACTCGTGACAATTGCTTTCCTGCAACAAAAATTTTTCTTCGTCTCTTCGCTGATGGCTTCAGCTCTACCTAATTTGCAATAGCTCCGATTCCATGTGAAAAATTCTGAATCTTCTAAACATAAATCCTATTGCAGTAAATCTAATTTACTTCTCCTACTTATTTGATTTAACTTAACAAGTTATTTTCTATATAATACATGAAAACATTAAAGTAAATACACTACAACCTACACAATTATACAGATCAAGTACTGAAGAATAAGCAAACCATCTAGACAAAGGACACACGTATTTTTCGGACAAATGTCCCCGGAAAAACCCAATACGGGAAAAAAAATGCAACAGTTCTGAGGGTTTTAATATTAAGCAAATTTCTGAATACAAACTAGGGTGCCAAATCTGGCTCACCCAACAGAGAAAGTCCTTGCCAGAAGTACCTCTATCCGGAGATAGATGTTATGGCTGATGCAACAACTGGATGAAGAAACCCCAAAGGTGACTATGCAGCCCAGTGTTGCTGAGCGATGGCTACAGTAAGCTAGACTGCGTCATCTCTCCTAGTGGCTACGTCACCCTCTCCATGAGCCTTCCTTGCTTAGAAAATGATTTGCTGGATAGCTGCCCAATCTGCCTTATAGAAACCCCAGCACAACTCTACAAGTGACTACGTCCCCTCTGCGTGAGCACAACTGGCTCTACGTCACCCCTGCGTGAGCACAGTTGGGTTTGCGTCACCCCTCCTAGGCCTGCACTGCCTCTTTGGTGTTGATTTGCCTCTCTGCTATTATATTCTCGACCCTGGATGTAAATCCCACTGCCGAACTGCCCCTCACTGCACTGAATCACTTAGATCTGATCTTCATCCGAGCATTGCTCCATCTGAAGAATTCGATCTCTTAGACTCACTGTGTGTGTCCTCTAACTGAACCCAAGCCTTCCTTTAATACTTTTCTAGTTGACGAATCAACGACTGTGATCTAATCTCTAATTGATGACTAAGGTTAGAAAAGACTTGATACTCGTCACTTAGAACATTCTCACCCACATGTTAAATTAATTCACTTTAATTATTTAATTTCCCTATGTTTAGACTTAGGGTCCCCATTAAAATAATTAATTATTTGAATAACTTAAGCTCCGAGTGGAATTTCTCCAAACTATTTCTGGGTCTTGGAGATCTCATGTGTCCTAACCCCCTCCACAAAGTTTCGGAGCTAGAGCACATACGATGCTACCCAAAAATCAACACCAATGACCAAGGCCAACAAACCTTCCAAGACCTAATCCAACTCCCACAAAGATCTTCCTTGAAACAACTTCCAGAATTTTGATACTTCAACTCTGGTATTGCAACTTCAGCCCCTGCTATAGAATTTCAGCCCCTCAATTTTGGCCTCCTGCAACTGCTTCAAAATTTTGGCCTCTTGGAATTGGCAGCGTCACAAACCCTAGCGAGACAAGAAAAGAGAATCTTTGACAAACTTCAACTTCTGCTCTTGTTCTTTGTCCTCCAACTACTCCTTCTCTTCTTCACTATTGTAGATTGAATGAGTGTGAGATGAGTGACCAAATGAGTCAAGTTCCTCTCCTTTATATAACCTTTCTTGAGGGTCAAATTCCCTCCTTTCAGGTCGACTAGATTTGCTTCCTGGGCCGACTTGTTCTTGGGTTTATCCATGGCTTTTTTTTGACAAATAAATATTTTCCTTTATTATGAAGTGTCCAAATGGGACTATGACACATGACCAATAATATTCTTTATCTTAGAAAGACCTAGAAAACCTAAAAGCACCAAGATCATGCTTTTGACTTAAACTTGAGTATGAAACCCATACTGAATTATAATTTTTCTCTCTCATTTTCTTTCTTTATATAGAATATATGATGTCATGATTACCGTGAGGTCATTATGAAGATTGAACCTAATTACAATTTTCAATACTCCCTCTTATCTAGGGAGGTATGCATAATCCCATTCCTTGGTACAAGGAATCTCAATCTTGAAGCATTCTCATAAGAAGAGTCAAATTGATAAGCCATTTTTTTGTCAAGCATCTATATAACAACCACCACTGTCCCTGAAGGCCTTAACTGGATATGCTCATCTTTAGTTGTGAGCATTATGCTGGGAGGCTTTACGTGAGCTGCCACACTACCTCTCAAGGCACATACCCAATCCAAATGTCTACAAGGTATGTCCTTTTAGAACTATTCTTATCTTGGATTCCCAAACCTGGATCCTTAAAGAATACCAGTCCTCTTTGACTACTCTTATCTTAGATGTCCTACCTCATCCTGAAAGAGCATCGGTCAATTACTTCCTTTCCTGGATTCTACAATCCATAAGAAGTTTCAATTTAGATGCTTATCTAATCCTCAAGACTCCATTATTTCTTTATGGTCTTCACTAAGACTTACGACTGTTAGTCCTAGTCCAGTGCTTGACTCATAAAGACAAGAACTGTCTGTTAGCACTTCATAATTCCTCCAGGCTGAGGAGAGGAACTCAAAGGTAACCACAAACCACTTTAAAACTGGAGTCTAGCCCTTCCAGCTTCAAAGAGGGTTGTCTCTATATGAATCTTTAGTCACTTAGGTCTTAGGTTAGGTATTAAGATCAAAGGAACAGGCTTAACAGTTTGATGGTAGGGAAGAGGGAAAATCCATTGGGCTTGGATTTATGTTAAGTTGATTGATTTTCCCGTGAGAGGATGAAGAGATGAGGGATCTTTAGACAGGGGCAAGGTAGGAAATCCTTCTGGTGTTTTAATCAAAATTCGTTGTAGAGATGGTGGAGTAATGGCATCTAAAGCATCTAACTTGAGGATGAATCTAAATGTCATTAAAGAAGAAAAACATTAAGTGTTCAGTAAGCTATAACAGAGCACTTTGACAGTGAATTCTGAAATAAATCCTTGCTTAACTAAACATGAAGATCTAACAAAACAAGCATGATTGTAACAAAGGAAAAACTCACATACACAGGAGAACACATCACCATCAGAAATTGACGCATGAACCCTTGTAAAAGCATACCTTTGCCTTCTTTATTGACTTAAAATTTTAAAATAGAAAAGTACAATGCACAATGTTTTCTTTATAGAGAGGGTTGTCTCTATATGAATCTTCAGTCACTTAGGTCTTAGGCTAGGTATTAAGATCAGAGGAATAGGTTTAACAGTTTGATGGTAGGGAAGAGGGAGAATCCATTGGGCTTGGAGTCATGTTAAGTTGATTGATTTTCCCGTGAGAGGATGAAGAGATGAGGGATCTTTAGACAAGGGCAAGGTAGGAAATCCTTCTCTCCTCAAAATTCATTGTAAAGATGGTGAGGAGAGAAATGGTGGAGTAATGGCATCTAAAGCATCTAACTTGAGGATGAGTCTAAATGTCATTAAGGAAGAAAAACATTAAGTGTTCAGTAAGCTATAACAAAGCACTTTGATAGTGAATTCTGAAATAAATCCTTCTTAACTAAACATGAAGATATAACAAAAGAAGTATGATTGTAACAAAGGAAAAACTCATATACAAAGGAGAAAACATCACCATCATAAATTGACACGTGAATCCCTGTAAAAGCATACCTCTGTTGTTAAATTTGGACAACTAGGTCCAAACTCCATGTTGTGATGCTCAGATTAAGAGGCTAATATTTTTGTTGGATTCCTCTTTCGGAGAGGTGTAAAATCCATATAAAATATATCTTAATCCGATGAGCAGAACATTTATTTTGAATTTTTTATTTATAATAAATTATATGTGCAGGTCGGCCTTAAGGTTTCACACCCCTAGCAGATGTGTCACACACCCCAATGATGGATATAAATACAGGCAAAGTTGGAGAGCATTTCACAACAACTCAACACACATCTTCTTCTCTCATCTGATTTAGTACGAGCTCATTGGAGGATAAGTTCAGCTCACACGTGTGGAGAAGAAGGACGAAATCTGTACGGCTGAAGGGAAGGACGAATTTCTGCAGCTAGGGTTTTGCTGGAAGTTTGACCAGCGTTGACTTTGGTCAACGCATGGTCTGAAAGGGCTGAAACTTGTTGGAGAGTTTGATTTTGAGAGGCTGTACACTTTGGCACAGAAATCGAGGTCAAAGGGTTGACCAAACTGTTGCTGCATTGACTTTTAGCTTGCTGCCCTGCGTTGACTTTTCTGGACATCGTTGACTTTTCTGGAGTTGACTTGGGTTGACTTGGTAGCTGATTGGAGGATTGTTGTGACACATTCTGGGTTGGCTGATCAAGGAGACTTTGCTGGTTGAAGCATCCTGTTAACCGCCGTAATGCACCATCACATTTTTTCTGTTTCTGGTTTGTCTTCTATAAGATCCACTCATATGTTCTATCAGCATTTTACTTAACTACTTGTGTGATTGCTGTAAGAAAAGTAAAGTTGCTTCAAGCATAGAACATCTACAAAAATTTACATGGTATCAGAGGTGAGGTGAAGACAAGCCCTATCTTTAGCAATCACCATCGGAGGAAATGGGTTCCACAAGTTTTGAATTCAAGGAAAATGACAAGCTGACTGGAAGGGATGACTTCCATGCCTGGAAGATGATATTAGATCTCAAATTGGAAGACCATGATCTCTTGGATCATGTACTGGGTAAGATTCAAGAACCTCCATCCAATGCCACTGCTGCTGCTAAAAACAAGTATAAGAAGGCGGAGATCAAAGCAAAGCTGATGATCAGGGAATCCATACATAAGAGTTTGGTTGCCTATATATCTGAGCTAGGCACATCCAAGGAGATGTATGACAAATTGATCCCGATGTTCAAAGTAAACAATGTGAACCAAGTGCTATTCCTCAAGAATAAATTGAAGAATATGAAGAAGGGCCGGGATGAGTCTGTTCAAGCTTACTTTCTGAAATTGAGTGAAACAAGGAACAATCTGCTGGCTATTGGGGAGACAATAGCCGATCGTGAGATGGTTCTCACCGCACTTGGAGGACTCCCATATGAATGGCAAGTATTCACTACTACCATTCTCAATAATAATACCATTCCTAACTTTGACGAGCTTCTGCCTAGATGTATGCAAGAAGAAACAAGAATGAAGGAATTCGAAAATGACAGAAATGCTGCCTATGGTGCTCATTCTCGAAAGAAGAACTCTGGTGGTCCTAAGGACAAAGGAAGATCAAGGGCTCAAGAAAAGAAGGGTAAGTGTTTCACTTGCCATAGGCCTGGTCACTATGCTAGAGAATGTCCCTTCAAGAAGGATTCTCCCGATAGTGATGAGAACAACAACAACCGGAGGAATGGGAATCGAAGAAACGACAGATCTAAAGGAAAGAGGAAGGCTCCCTCTGGTGGAAACAATCAACCTTCGAAAAGGTCTAGAAACTCCAGGTATGAGGAGTCTAATGCCGTTGATAAAAGAAATGAGTATATTCTTGTATCTGCTCTCTCTGCTACATCTCCGCCCGACACTATGGATGTCTGGCTGATAGATAGTGGTGCCTCAAGACACATCACTGGTTTCAAGGAAGCACTCTCTGACAATGGTTGAGAGGGATACCAATCTAGAAATTATCCTTGGAGATAATGCCACATATCCCGTGAAAGGGACAGGGACTGTGACCCTCCACCTGTCTCAAGGACAAGTCCTACGTTTGCAACATGTACTCTATGTACCAAAATTGAAGAAGAACCTTGTGTCTGTATCAGCCATGGAAGACAAAGGGTTCAATGTAACATTCTCTGATGGAAAGGTGCTCATGTGGAAGAAGAGCTTCAAGGAAGCTATCTCGATTGGTTTTAGAGTTGGCACACTCTACCAGGTTGGAGGGAGTCCGCTGGGAGCAATGACATGCGATACAATCCGACAAACCGAACTATGGCACCGGAGATTTGGACACATTCATTACAAGGCCCTTCTCGAAGCAAGGAAGGTGGTGACAGGGATGCCTGACTTTGGAAATAATCATGAAGGTGTATGTAAGGGCTGTGCCGAAGGAAAACATACAAGGGGACCTTTCCCCTCAAGTGTCACAAAGACATTTGATATTTTGCAACTGGTCCATTCTGATCTATCCGGTATGTTGCCCGTGACATCCCTGGGAGGATGTTCTTACTACATGACATTCACTGATGACTTCTCTCGCAAAACCTGGATATACTTCTTGAAGAAGAAGGATGAGGCTTTCATGTGGTTCCGCACCTTCAAAGCCTTGGTGGAAAATATGACCGGAAAGAAGATCAAGATTTTGAGGACCGACAATGGCACTGAATATGAGTCAAATGAGTTCAAAGACTTTTGCAGAGAAGTTGGCATTAAGAGGGAGACTACCACTGCATATACTCCTGAGCAGAATGGTGTTGCCGAACGCAAGAATAGGACTATTGTGGAAGCTGCCCGTGCCATGCTATGTGACCAGGGTCTACCGAAGTTTCTGTGGGGAGAAGCTGCAAATACTGCTGTGTACATTCAAAACCGATGCCCTCATTCCGCTCTGGACTCCAAAACTCCCGAAGAGGTTTTCACTGGTAAGAAACCTGATGTCTCACATTTTAGAATTTTTGGATGTCTCGTTTACTTTCATGTGCCGAAAGAAAAGAGAAGTAAGCTGGATGCTTCTGGGAAGAAAGGAATGTTTGTGGGCTACAATGAGACTTCTAAGGCCTATAGAGTCTATGTACCTGGTCAAAGGGAAGTAGAGATATGCCACGATGTCACTTTTGATGAAGATGCTTCCCTGAAGAAAGTAGTAGATCTTCCAAGATCTGAAGAGAATCATGAAGAAAGGCCTGGAAATCAAGAAGAACCGCAGGATGAGACAATGCCTGATATTGAAGGACCAATGGACCCTATTGATCCATCTCCTTCACTGGGAAAGAGACCATCATGGCTCAGGGACACCCTCGAAGATGCTGAGGGTCATGCTGCCTCAAGGGGGACATTCCGAGAAAGCAAGAAGCCGTGTAGATACCAAGGGTATCTAGCTGCCATGAGTACTATTGTACAATCTGAACCTGGATCTTTTGAGGAAGCCGTAAAGCATCAAGTTTGGAAGGATGCTATGCACGAAGAATAAGAGTCCATAATGAAGAATGATGTCTGGGATGTGGTCCCGAGACCGAAGGACAAATCTGTTGTCACCGCGAAATGGCTCTACAAGATCAAACATGGATCTGATGGGAGTGCTGAAAAGTTCAAGGCAAGATTTGTTGCCCGTGGTTTCTCTCAAAAGGAAGGAATAGACTATGATGACATATTTGCACCTGTGGCACGATATACCACCATCCGATCAATCATAGCCCTTGCTGCTACACAAGGATGGAGTCTTCATCAGATGGATGTCAAGACCGCTTTTCTGCATGTTGCAATAAAGGAAGAGGTGTATGTAGAACAACCTCTGGGATTTGAAGTTCAAGATCGAGACACTTATGTCTGCAGGTTGAAGAAAGCCCTCTATGGGTTAAAGCAAGCACCCAGAGCTTGGTACGAGAGGATGGATAGTTACTTGATGAAGTTGGGCTTCACTCGAAGTAATGCTGATCCGAACCTTTACTTCAAGGTTGTACAGGGGAAGCCTCTCATTCTGGTGCTATATGTGGACGACCTCTTCCTGACAGGTGCTGACCCTCTCATTCATCAATGCAAGAGGGAGCTCGCTGCTGAGTTCGAGATGAAGGACTTAGGACTGATGCACTACTTCCTAGGCCTGGAGGTCTGGCAGAGACCTGGAGAGATTTTCCTTTCTCAAGGAAAATACATTGTGAAACTTCTAGAGAGATTTGGTATGGTGGACTGCAAGTTCGTGTCAACACCGATGGAACTCAACTTCAAGAAGTTGAGTGGCAGCGTTGCTGGGCCTATCTTGGCCAATCCTACTGAGTATCGTCAACTCATAGGAGCTTTGATGTTCTTAGTGAACACCCGACCAGATATATGTTTTGCAGTGAACACTGAGTCAACAGATGGTTGAGCCTCATCATTTTCATTGGGTTGGTGCCAAGAATCTTTTGAGATATCTTCGGGGCACGATAAACCATGGGCTGAGATACACTGCCGGGAGTGTGATACTCCGTGGATATACTGATGCCGATTGGGCTGGCAGTGTGGTGGATCGTAAGAGCACATCTGGATGCTGCTTCAATCTTGGTTCTGCCTCGATCTCATGGATGAGCAGGAAGCAGAAGTCGGTGGCTTTGAGCACCGCGGAGGCCGAATACATTGCTGCTAGTATGGCCTGTTGTGAAGCAGTTTGGTTGCGGAAGCTCTTTAGTGAGCTGCTTGGACATGTGCTATACCACTGTGATACTCTGTGATAACCAGAGTGGGATTCGTATGACTGAGAATCCTGTGTTCCACGACCGATCCAAGCATATTGATATCAGGTACCACTTTATCCTGGATATGGTACAGCGAGGCGCCGTAAGGCTCGATCATATAGGAACTGATGAGCAGGTCGCGGATATTCTCACTAAGCCCCTGGGGAAGGTCAAGTTCCTAACCGTCCGTGAGAATCTTGGTGTCGTGGAAAGACCCTATGATGTGGGTCCTGTTGGACGATGAGCTCTGGGAGCTCTGGGGGGCCTTTGGGGATAGCTTCTCGGAGCTATAAGCACTCATAATGCTTCTGCCCCACCCTTGTGATTATTGAGCTGGTTCGCCACTCATTTATCTGTGCCCCGTATGCATCCTACCCATTGAGTTTAGGGCTCATGGGAAGTACCTCTCATTTGGCCAATGAGGTGGGAAAAGCTAGAGACTAGTAGCAAAGATTGATGGACGCATCAGAGATTGCCGTACTCTCTATCTAGGATGGCACGGTCCAACCACTTGATCTGGGATCAAGTCTAGTGAGGTCTCGGACCTCCACCTGACTTCGGGTCAGATGAACCAACTTCGGGTTGGTTGGAGACTCTTTGTGAGTCCGATAGAGGTTTCGGACCTCTGGGCTGAATTTGTCAGCCGGGGGATGATGTCTTTGTGACTGACCCACTTCTGTTCTGAAATAAAGAGGCCAGCAAAGCAAGTTACGGCGGGATGACGCACGATGTTTGATTGCACTGATGGATGGAATTCTCCCTAGTTGAGAGGGAGTGTTAAATTTGGACAACTAGGTCCAAACTCCATGTTGTGATGCTCAGATTAAGAGGCTAATATTTTTGTTGGATTCCTCTTTCGGAGAGGTGTAAAATCCATATAAAATATATCTTAATCCGATGAGCAGAACATTTCAGAAACCCATTGGAAAACACCTGTCTCAACTGTACCCAACAAAATCATCATCTACAATAGAAACGCAACATCTGAGCGCAACAACTGATATTTTTCGAATATCTCCTAAAAGGTGAACAGAATTGAGCTTATTTTTTATCAGCAGATTAATATCATTATAATTATTCTCCACAAACAATTTGAGCTAAATGCGACTCATGAATTTCGAGAAAATCCAAAAATGGATGTAGATGACGGTGGCTCATTTCTCAAACACCATGAAGCATTTTGACCTAAAATTAAGTGAGTTTATTCATCTCATCCCCATGCATCTCTTGTAAACATTTCATGGAAAACAAGTACATGGTTTAAGAGATATGGTGAAAATACGTTTGCAACATTAGCGTAGTAACAAATTGCATCGAACTATGATTTCATGGTTGGTGAGGTATCTAGCTGCTTTCTTTGACAGGTAAAGGTGAATTGAACAACATATGAGATGAATCATTCAAAAAAATGAGAATTTGAAACTAGGAGGTGGCGATAAACCCTTAGCTTGCAGAAGCGCATCGACTGTCCCTGAGCGCAACAACTCCCTTGTAGACTTAGCACAACGAACTCCAACTGATGTCCTTAATGTTTTCAGTCGAAGAAAGAGCAGATCATTAGTCTCTTGTATGCTAAAAGAATTGTTAAAGTATCCAGATGGTTTAAAGTTAAACCCGCCTTCAAGAACAATCATTGCGATTTGAAGTTCTAATCATGAAAGCGCAACAAAGGAATGATCATAACAACTTTCATACCCATTGTACTGGAGGGTGATGTCATAGCACAAACTTGATTTGACAACGTAACTGACTGAACTGACCCCACTAATTTGTTCCAATGATGAGAAAACAAGACACTATGACCTCACTCATAATTTTGTATGAAACATTAACCCTAGACTCACTTAACTTAATCTTTTAGGGAATCGATGACTATCTTTACATTATCACTCACACAATTCTAACATAATTACACCAATGATATAATTCGTTATCACAAAATTGTACTTGATTGGCTGCTTATCAAACAACTCAGTGTAATTGTTTCAAACCACTTCTGACTGAAGCTTAGCCTCTTCAGTTTGAGAGGGCTCTCTCAAGGGGGTTTTATGATATTGAATAATGATAGTATTAGATGGCTAACTCTATGGAAATTGTAACTTTTTTTTTATGATTGCAGGTTGAAAAGAATGCAGGCTTGCTACCATTGGGCTTATGGAGTCAACAATCAGTGTTTTCAATGACAAAGTTTCTTCAACATGGAAGCTGAGGTAGATAGAGGTCTTTAACAAAAGCAACTCACACATAAAACATAGGAAAACACAGTCATTTCATCACTAAAGGAAGTCAGAGCATAAAGTTATGAATTCTGAGTAATAGAGATGAAATGCACTGCAAGTGGTAAAACATAAAGATGTAGATCAATAAGACATTAAAAACCTCATAAGTATCTCAAGTCTGTCAAGAAGAATGTCACTTTGTATTACTGATATAGGTCAAAAACATAAAAGCAACAATTTGGTGCAAATGTTCTCCAAGCCCTTACTACTTCGATGCTTTGTCTTTAAATAGACATTTTTTTACAATAAGGATGATCTGCCTAGTGGCTAGATCATCGAATTCTCCTATGACACCTTTCATAACTGAAATATATAACTTCTAACAGAAAACTGACAGCCACACCTTAAAGAAAACATCTCCTAATAGGACTCTAACTTCTATTTATTAAATAGCTCTATCTTATCTGTGAAACAGTTACATGATGGTTACAAAATAAGTATCACATGCTCGAAAGACACATGACTGAGTTCATTACCACTTGACATATTTAAAACTCTCCAAGAGTTGTGGAGCATAACCCTACCTTTTAGGAATGCATGACCCTTATCTTCAAAGTTGCTTTGGCTGATGACTTGTCTTCATAACACTTTCTTCGAGTCATAAGTATTTGATGATGAGCTCCCTTGACATGCTGGAGGACTCCAACGGTTTAAAACTACCTTTAAGATGCTAAAAAACCTTCAATAATTGCTCGCTACGAAAACAGGACAGTTTCGTAGCGAGTTTTGGTAGCATTGTAAAATTAGCTTTTGCAACCATTTACTTCGCTCTTTTGTTGTTCCATGATGTTCATCAAGTCAAGACACATCACCAACATGAATTCCCCTCCTTGAATCAAACAAAAACTATCTTTAGAAACAAAAAGGTTGCTACAGGTTCTTTTGTAGTGTATTCCTGGCTTTAAGCCTAAGGAACGCTACGAAATTGTGTAAAACACAGAAATTACCTATTTCAAAATTGTCTTCAAAAACTAACCTCCAGCTACAAAATCTTGATTTTCTGCATGTGACTTCTAAGGCATATTCAATCTCAACTTATTGCTCCTGTGGTGTTTCCTTCTCATTTATGATTAATTGAGCAATGGGCTCCTCAACCACAGTCATTTTCAAGCCTTTCTTTTCCAGCTCTTCATGAATCAACTCCAATTGCTACTCTAGGTCTTTCACTTGATCCTTCAGTGCCCTGTTCTTGGCTTGCAAGTGTAGATTTACCTTTTTGATGTGCTTGACCTCTCCTCTTAGTGGTTGAGTCCACTTTATCAATTTTTCTGAATTGTCCAAGGTATTTGAGACACTTGTGACTTGATCCTCCCAAATCTTGCTCATTTGTTCAAACTGGACCCTTTCAGCTCTATGCTTCTTTGCCTCTTTCTTCAAGACTGATATTTATTCCCTTGCCTTCTTCAACTGCTCCTTAGGGTTTCAACCTCTGACTTTTCAGTGATTTTCTCTTTGCCCTTCTTTTGTTTGATGACCATATCTTCTTTTGTAGGTGAGGAGATATCTATGATGCTTGGTGGTGGCTGAGCAATTTCACTGACTTTCTGAATCTCTTTGCTACTTTTCATGACCTTTCTTGCATGCCTGGTCATTGGTTTTCTAGGTTGAAACATGAATCCAGCATCATCACCTGCAAACTCCAATTTTTTAGTAATTTTGCCTTTCTTAAGCTTCCTTCCTCCCTCTTCAACATCTCCAGCTTGGACAATGGGAGTTTTTTCAATATCAATGGCATGCAAGATGTCCTCTAAGTTACCCTTAACCACTGTTTGGCTCCTAGTAACTCTCTTGCTGCCATGTTTGCTAACTGTTGGCTTCTGTTTTGCAGGTGTAGCTTTGGGTGTGTCAATCTTCTGCAAAGGTTCTATCTCCATGCTAACTGCTTCTAACTGCTCTGCCACTGAAGGTAATGGAATATCTGTATGTTTGGGAACTCTTTTAGGAGTGATAGCATCTACTTCAAAACAACTGATGAACAGAAAGGATGTCCAATCTCTACCTAATCTCTTCAACTCTTCTAACACCAACAACTTAATCAAACCATGATGAAAGAGAGAGGTTTCATTTCCTTTTGTTTTAACTTGAACCTTATCTTACATTTTACTTAGACTTCTGTATAAGTAAAAGGGCAAGTCAAATAACCTCTTACCCACAAAATGTAGCAGAAGCCTAAGGTGGTAGGAGTAGACCATGTGAAATCTTCCTTCACATGTGAAGTACTTTTGAATGATCATCAACATCTTTGAGAATTTGCCCTTCATGTAACTCCTTGGGATAGCATTTGTGAGATCAATTTCACTATGCTCTGGCTTAATGAATTCTTTGCAGTCTTGCATGGTGAATTTGATGCCTTTAAACCATTGCTCCCCTCCTCTAGGGATTCCTGTTGCTGCTGAAATGTTGTTTGGTGTCATTGTGAGGTTTAGCATTCCCACCTTTGAAGTTGTTCCAGTAAAACTTTTAGTAAACTCCTTTGAAACCTGCAAATGGCACACTTGCAGCCTTTGGCAGAAATGCAAACACCCTGTTTTTCTAAACACTTCCAAGGCAGTTGGGTATTTATTTAACAAATTCATGTCCATGGGCTCATACTTGAGGCAATGACCACCTTTGTTAGTCTTCTTCCTTACAGGTATGGTGAATTTATATCTTCACAACCTCGCTTGATTAGTGACACTTGCAACCTTTGAAAATGCCAGCAACCTGCTTGGCTCGGTGAAGCAGCTCTCCAAAAACTCAATAACATGCAAGGATAAAGCAGAGAATGACAAAAAGACTCAATTGAGTAATGTTTTATGGTTTCGATGACAACTCATGCCCTAGTCATGACTCATGCATGCTAAAAACGGTAATGATGACCTCAGGCATGACCTTGTACCTTGGAAATAACCCTAACTGACTCGAATGACATCCACCCTAACTCCTCTAATCATGAATTGACACCTTGCATCGGATTTGACAAGACAGACAAAAAATTTGTTTTTCGTAGTGTAGCTAGTTCATTTTCTGATAGTTTCGCTACGAAACTATTAGGAAGTTTCGTAGCGAAAACTGCTATTTTATAGTGTAAAACGCTACGAAAAGAGGTAAAACTGGCTAAAGTGTCATTTTTTCAAATTTAATCGCTTGCGAAATGAAAACTGTCAGCAAATGATGGTAGATGGGACATGAGATGACCTAAATGGAGGTGGATTGAGATGAAATGAAGGTGGTCTTCAAACTTAAGATAGGTTAAATATGAACAAATGAAATTTCCCATACCAACTTGAGACCTTTGTTAAATGAACTTGAATAACCATGTCAAGTAATGTTTCACAAACTTATAAGTGATAACATAATCGCACATTCTTCACAAAGACTAATAACTTGATCTCTAAGAGATCATAGCAAAACTTTTACATATTTACCAAAATAAAGTAAAAAGACCAAGCTTGGATTTTGACTACTATATCATAGGACACTAACATTGGCTCCAATGGGGATGGCATCCTCCCTGTGAGGTGCCAAATAACATCGTAGACTAGTAGCCTGATCCATTAGGCTGCTCCCAACTTGCAAACTGCAACCTGCTTTTCCCTGTGACCTTCTCCGGTTGTTAACTGAAACCAATTTAATACTGCACATAAACCTGGTCTGAAAATAATCACACTACAAACCCATATTAAAACTGCAAACTGAAGACTAACTTGGACAAACTGCATGAAAAAATGAAAATCAAGCTAAGACAAGTGCTTGCCCAACAAGCTTATTGATCACACCATTTCCTACTTTAACCTTCTGAAATGAGTACAATATCAAGTGATAACAATTTTCCAATGCAACTAGTCAAGCAAATGGCTACTTGACCGAAGCTTGCATTCAACTTCTCTAGGAAAAAAAATAAACTTAGAAAATGGCAACTCAAACTTCCGATTGAAAACCTCTTCATGATCCATAAATACAACAACGTTCTTCTATTCTAATGACTGCGACAACTTGCCAAAAGGGTTATGGAAATCATGAAGGGAATACTTATCTGTTTGTTGATCATGGAGTAAGGATCAACGTTGCATGAAGCGGGGACGAAGCAGGGACGTTTTTTGGAAGCGGGGACGCGGAAGCATCATTTTCCAAAAATTTAGGAAGCGAAGCGTTTAGGAAGCGTCTAGTATATATATATATATATATATATATATATATTATTTTTTATTTTTTATTTTTTTGCATTTATATTCAAAACAACAATCCCAAATTCCATATTATTCGTAAAAGACATGAAAACATGCATATTTTTACATAAATCAAGATAGATATGTGTTATGTATATTTATTAATTATTAGTTAGATATAGTTATCTTAGGTTTTATTAAGTGAAAGGGCATGATCAAAGATCATGCCTCTTTGCCAAGGGACACCATAAGGCTATATTTAAAGCCTCGGTGATTCCCCATTGTAATAATATCTCATCTTTTATCAATAACAATATATAATTATTCAAGTTTACAAGAGTTTTTACACTCCATTGGTATCGGAGCCATCGCTCTTCGGGATCTGTGTGATCACCCAGAATTAAGGAATTACAAGAAATTCCAGAATTGCAAATTTTTTTAAAAACCAAGTGCTTGTGGGCAACAACATTTGTTTTAAAAAAGAAGAAGGAAGAAATATATATATATATATATTAATAAAATAAAGAGAGAAGGAAAGTTAACACAAAGGGGGAAATAAATTAAAAGAAAAAAAAAATATATATATATATATATATTTAAAAGAAAATAGTTCCAAAAGAAAAAGAAAAAGTAAAAAGAGAGAGATATATATATATATATATATATATATAAAGAAATACGTACATATGAAGACAAAGTAAAATTAAAAAGGAAGAGTAATTGCTCGTGGTTTACAAGCTCGTGGTTTTTGGTCCCATGGTAACTGCCCATGGTGTTAAAACCCATTTTCCCTTTTCAAAACAACGTGCCTTTTCAAAACAAAGTGACTTTTAGAAACAACGTGACTTTTCAAGGTTAACAATCTTTTTCCCCATATATATATATATATATATAATTCAAATAATAAAATAATTATTATTATTATTATTATTATTATTTAAAATATATATATATATAATAATAATAATAATAATAGAAATTATTATTATTATTTCAAAAAAAAATTTAATTTAATTAATTAATTAAATATTAATTAATTAATTAATTTAAATAAAATAAAATAAAATAAAAATAAAAATAAAAAAAGAGGGAAAAACTGGCAGAAAAATATTCCCCACCTCATACACGTCAATGTCTTCATCGATGTCGATGGCCGAATTCCAAAAGAAATTGGTGGATCTTGAGAAACAGATCAATAATAATTCATATGACTTTGGAAAAAGATTAGTCGATCTTGAAGGTACAGTTGCAAGACACTCCAATGACATCAAAAAGGTTCATGATACGACAAATCGAATAGAAAGACAAATGTAGCTAAATCATTACGAGGTCACAGAAAAGCATAGCGAAGCAATGAACAAGATGACAGAACTCTTCAATAAGCTAAATGATAAGATAGATAATTTAATTCAGACACAACTCTATCTCCTAACATGGAACAAATCATCAACAAAACAATTCCGTATTCGTGGAACTCGAAGAGCATCGAGAAAAACCGATTCCCCACATCATCAAGAAGATAGTAATGGCATTTCAAAATAAGCAAATTTTCGAATGCATTTAATCATCCCCTTCTTGTTCCACCGTCAATTAATACGAAAAGCCAAAAGGGAGTCAAGTTTGATGGTATTGAAAAAAATAGCGTTGCATGGCTTAATAAAGCCGAAGAATATTTTGAGATTTATGACATTACTAGTGATGACGAAAAAATTAAGCATGCTTCCATGAAAATGGAAGGAGAAGCATATAATTGGTATATGTGGTGGAAAAAGACGACGCTTGCTATTCGTTGGAGGAAATTTAAGGATGCATTCTTTAAAAAGTTTCAAGGCATAAAAGAAGAAAAGTTTTTTTCCACGTTTATCAAATTACACCAAAAGGGAGATGTGGATGAGTACACTCGAGAATGGGAGACCTTGGCAACACGAGTACTGGGATTGTCAGAATCTCGTCTAATCCAGTCTTTCATCTCAGGACTTAAAATCCATATACAAGAAGAGTTCGAACTTCATGAAATTACATCAGTAGAAGTAGCAAGGCAAAAAGCAAAAGCTGTCGAAAAGAAATTTGAGAGGTTATCAAAAAAAAGTATATTCGAGACAAAGATTTTCTCCAACTGAAAATGATGACACAAAATATGTCCCACCCCATGTTCGTGAAGAAGAAAAATCTAGTGTGGAAAAACAAAGAATGAGAGAGGGCAAGTGCAAGTGTTGCGGTGAAAAGTGGGACCCTAAGCACAGATGTGCTAATGGAAAAGCGAAAAATCCATACAGTTGTGAAGCAACTAATGACGATAACAATAATGATTCATATATAGAAGGATTAGAAGACAACTTAGAGTTCTCTCCAGAAGTAGATGGCTTAAAACTAACTGCTATGTCATTATCACTTAATACCGAAGACACACAAATTTCCAACACCCCAAGGTTAAGAGGACATATCAAGAACAACAACGTAATGGTTCTCATCGATGAGAGAGGGCAAGTGCAAACGTTGCGGTGAAAACTGGGATCCTAAGCACAGATGTGCTAATGGAAAAGCGAAAAATCTATACAGTTGTGAAGCAACTAATGACGCTAACAATAATGATTCATATATAGAAAGATTAGAAGACAACTTAGAGTTCTCTCCAGAAGTGGATGGGGAAACTATTCCGCAAGTGTCATTATCAGCTATGACAAGCATATCACAACCTCAAACCCTAATGTTAAGAGGACATATCAAGAACAACAACGTAATGGTTCTCGTCGACACTGGCAGTACCCACAATTTTCTAGATTCAACCATGGCAAAAAGACTTAACATCTTTACCTTCCCCATGCCTAATATGAAGGTAATGGTGGCCGATGGTAAGAAGATTGAGAAAGTAGGGAAATGCCATAAGGTCAAACTACAGATAAAAAACTTTCATTTAGAATCTCCATTCTACACCGTTCCATTACGAGGAGTAGATGTGGTCTTAGGAATTCAATGGCTACAAACTTAGGTACTTATTCTGCCAACCATCAGAAGCAGTTTATAAGTTTTAAGTGGAAAGGGCAGAAACACAGGTTGTATGGATTCCAAGCCCCAGAAGATCAAGTCGTATCTTCCTCTCTGATGACGAAGATGATTCAAACAGGAGCGCCAAAATCTACAGTACAATGTCATCAGTTAGAAATGTTATCTTCAAAAGGGAGCCACGAAGAGTCACCAGAAGAACAAGGACTAGTTCGGACACACGAAAAAGTATTCCAGGATCTACCCATAAAAGTGCCTCCAGATAGGAAAATCAAACATCCAATAGAAGTCAAGACAGGATCCGACCCTGTCAATATCAGATCTTTTCACTATCCACATCAACAAAAGATTGAACTCGAGAAGATGCTCCATGATCTTTTTAAAATGTGGGAAGCAAGAGCTTGCCACTCGAGAAACCTAGGCTTTCATCAACGATGTCCTTCATGACGTATGCTTTGAGGACAAAGCATCTTTAAGAGAGGGGCAATGTTATGTATATTTTTTAATTATTAGTTAGATATAGTTATCTTAGGTTTTATTAAGATCATGCCTCTTTGCCAAGGGACACCATAAGGTTATATTTAAAGCCTCAGTGATTCCCCATTGTAATCATATCTCATCTTTTATCAATAACAATATATAATTATTCAAGTTTACCAGAGTTTTTACACTCCAATATGACATCCATGATTCCATTGTACATCAATAATTAATTATTCAAGCATCAGGATTCAAGAATCTAGAATCTAGATTCTAGATCCTAGGAATTACAAACACACATCAAATAATTAAGCATGGTAAACATTTAAGCATACTATAAATTTTAAAGCATAAAACATTTAAAAATTAAGCATACTATAAAACATAAATGATAAACATAAAACATTTAACCATATTATAAAACATAAATCATATTATAAGTGAGCAACTATCAACATTAGTCATGTCCAAAATTCAAATAATAATGTTTACAAAATAGGCCACTTGGCCACCACCAAGACAAAAAAGTTCAAATTCACAACAAGCCTACAAGTCTAATGATAATCTATGACAAAAGCAGTAAAGTGTGCACTGTGAACACTGAAAATATCTACTTATCTCTCCTCCTTCCACCACGAAGAGTACGTGACGGTGCGCCTCCACATGGTGGCAATGAAGAAGATGGTGGTTGTGGAAGCTGTGGCAATGGAACTATAACTGATGAAGATGAAGCCCCTGCTGTTGGTGTTGAACCATGGAACCTAGGAGGCAAGGGACCAGTGGGGGGTGGCATGTCAAGTTGATCGTCATCATCATGGGTAAGAGCATCCTCTAATTGCTCTAATCGCAATACTCCATCCTCCAAATTGGTCTCCTCTGGATACCTGTCCCAAACCTTAAGGTCTCTATTACTCTTTGCATCTTCACAGTAATGGAAGAACAATCTCAAGTTGTAATGAACATAAACCAAGCTCTCTACCCGGTCTAAACTCAACTTGTTCCTTTTAACACTGTGGATGAAAGAATAAGAGCTTCAACACCTCTCTGCAGAAGAAGTGTTTACCACCTGTGATAGCACCCGCAATGTCAAAGTCTGTAGAAGTGGAGTAGCACCTCCATGCATGTTCCACCACTCAATAGAAGAAAAACTCTCTCGATCTCTAATAGCATGCATGCTCCCAAATGGACTAGTGGAAAGTGTATAGCTGCTCAACTGTTTCCGTACCAAGTGTGCCTCCTCCTCATCAGGGACTAATTTATCTAGTGCATCCATATATTTGATTAGGACCTCTGGATCTAGGTGTGGTTTTCTCCTGCTCGCCCCCCAGGTGCTATTGTAGAAAGCCATGATGGACTATAATATTTAGGTGTCAATACATATGCTAATGCATGCAATGGAATATTTAGCATATCCCATTGTTTTACCACCTCTGCACGAATATATTTGTACAAGGTGGTATCTCTAGGCTCAACAATGTCTTTAATCTGCCCCAACATGTTATCCATTTTCTCATACACCTCCCCAATTATTGGCTTATCTGAATCCCTAAACTTGACCATGTAATAAATTGGTTTGGTGAATTGCAAAACATATTTAACCTGTGACCAAAATAACATGTCAAGAATAGTGTCCTTTGCTGCATTAGCACCATCTCTATCAGTGTTAATCTCCTCCCATGATTCAGCGGTGACCATATTAGTTAGAGCTTGTCTCACCTTCACTAGCCGCCTAAAGGTGAGGTGATAACTTGCAAATCTGGTTTTTGCAAGTTTAAGCAACTGCAACTTGGAGTAAGTGCCATAGAATTATTTCCCTTGTATGCCCTGTGATAAATTTAATGAGCTTCTTCCCTCTCTTGTAAAGCTCATTAATCCACCCACATTCTTTATGCTTCACAATATCATGCATCAAAAGGTTCAATGTTTGCACCAAGCACCTGGATAAGTACGCTCAATAATTTTACCTGCTCCTTTACAATTTGCTGCATTATCTGTGATCACTTGAACCACTTTGCTAGGACCAACATCTTTGATTGATTGCAATAGGAGATCTGCAATGTTTTGGGAAGTTGCACTGATAGAGGAGGAATCATGACATGCAATAAACACTGCACCAGTAGCAGAAACACCAAGAACATTTATCAAATGTTGGTTTTTGATATTTGTCCACCCATCTGATACAATGGATACCCCACAATCCACCCACTCATTTGTAAAACGTGTCAACGCTGCTTGAACCTTTCCTTTTTCTCTTTCTAATAACATTGTTCTAGCTTTCTCATTCTGGGACTTGTATCCTTTTGGGGCTTCATTGATGCCCTTTACCATTTCATGCCAATAGGGAGAGCGAAGCACATTGAATGGTACACCGCAAGCACAAAGAAATCAGACTATCTTTCGATCCACATCATCCCTCCCAGCAACATTAAGGAAATTTGCTATTGTTTTTTTACCTCCAGAACTTGTAGAAACACCATGAGCAGATGAGCTACCAAATCTAGAGGTTGCACTTGATTCAGATTGAGTTTTTAATTTTTTAATTTTTTGTTGTGCAACCTCCTCTATTTGGATGTATTTTCTTCTTTGTTCAGCTGGAACCTTTGGGCAAATTGCTATCTCCACAACACCCTTTCTTTCATCACAGTCCATCACCCCACAAAGATGCCTCCTCACATAGGTATATGAACCGCTATATGGTTTTCCTCCATGACAACCATGAAGGCACAAAAACTTGTAGCTTTCACCACCTTTTTCCCCTTCAAGTTTGGTCACATAATTCCACAAGGGTGTCAATGCAGCTTTCCCATCTTGTGATTCAATGTTTTCATCATCTCCTTTCTCTTCAAAGCCTTCCTTCTCATCATACATTGGGTCACTCATACGGTGACCACTTTCCTCTTCTTCTTCATGTTCTCCTCTTCTATTTCTACTCCCCCTTACCATTATCAAAACCAAGAATGGAATGATACATAGAACCCAAAGAAACATCATCTTTGAGTATGAATATAGATGGTGGACAACCTGCAAATAAATGTACAAGAAGAAAGAATGGGAAAGTGTAGGAGAGGGAGGAGAGAAAATACAAAAAACAATGACAAAAAAAATGAGAGAGTTTGGGGTTTGCACTTACCTCTTTAGCTCTTGTAGATGGAAGCTCTTCTTTACTCCTCCAAGCTCCTCCTCCTTCACTCCTTCAAGCTCTCCTCAACTCTCTCTTCTCCAAGCTCTCTTCTCCTCTCTTTCTCTTCTCTTCTCCAAGCTCTCTTCTCCTCTCTTCTCCAAACTCTCCAAAAACACAAGTGAACAAATAATAGGTGAAATAGAGCTTATAACCTTTTCATCATATCCTTAACCCAAGACTAACTCACTAACTAACCCAGATAAAACCGAAATAAAAAAGAAACGCCATTTTTTAGTGCGAAAGTCGGATCCGTATAGCGCTGTACGGAACCGCTTGCGAACCGTACGGATCCGTACAAGAATCGCGGCGCTTTCGTATGACGATCTGCCATACAAAACGTAGATCTGCCGTACGAAAACGCAGATCCGACTTTCCAGGAAATGCAAATTTTTTTGCGAAACGTGTTTCGCTGTACGGTTCCGTACGGAGCACGTTTCGGGGGTTGGAGCTGGGGGGGGGGGGGGTGTTTCCTGCAACATTGGTAAGGATTGTTCTTCATGATTTACTACTAGTTGCTTTGTTTTTGACTCAACAGTCTCAAGACCATCCTTGAATGAGAAAGGAGCCAATTGTTCATCTCTCCTATCAGGGAGAAGCTTTGCACATTCTCGAATAATAGCCATGGCATGTGTTTGAGGATCATCTAAACACAATATTTCATGTACTTCAACAAAATTATCACCTTGTTCTTCAAAGGAATAAAAAAGAACAACCACTTCCTCGTTGTCTTCCTGTGTTTCAGACTGAAAAGTATCACATACTATGGTATTGTTTTCTTGAAATTCTATGTCATCTGTTGGTTTAATGTCTAAATTTTTTGGGCATACAACTTCAGAAATCTGCCTTTGATAAACCTCTTCTTGATGAGCTAAGGGATCGAAACATTTTTTTTTTCAACTCTAAAAACTAATCTCATTTTGGTGGTTCAAAAGACCTAGAACAACAATTTCTTTTTCATATCTTCTTTTAAGCTCTAAATCACAATTGTCATGTGTAGTTATCAACTCTTCATTGAATCTAATCTAACTGTTTACTTGAGTAGATGAATCAAGAAAATATTGGATAATTTCAAAATCTGAGGACTTGTCCAAATCATTGTTTTGATTCTTTAAAGCTTTTGAGGATTGTAGAATTTCATCATCATTCTCAAGGACAAAAGTATGAATTTGAACATTAAAATTCTGATCTATAATCAAAGGAGAAATTGTATTATGTTGAAGATTTTCCTGAGTGTGATGGCAGCTAGCCTCTACTATTGTGCTTTCCTGATGAGAAGATAGTTCAGACAGGGTTTCCTTGATTTCATTATCCATCAAATCCTCATCATCAATATCAATTCCCAAATGTTGCATAAGACCGTTGAAATCTCCATAGAAGGTTTCAACCAACACTATAAAAGAGTAATTGTCTTTATAGTTCTTACAAAACACTGTATGGAAATCTTAAAGGGAATAAATGCTAGCAGGAGACAATCCTTCATACCAAGACCATGCTTTTTCTTCTAAAGTTGTCATAAACATCTTCATCAAACATCCCTCATGAAAATCAACTCCTAACCTATGTATGTGCATATAAATTTGACCAAACGAAAGGCAACATCATCTCCTTTTTGATCTATGAGTTTTGGCAAATAAGTTTGCCAGTCTACATGAGGCATGCCATTTGGAAAACCTGGAATATGCATATGATTTAAAGGAGCATACCTTGTAGATATAGAACTCATTTTGAGCCAGTAGAGTTGCCAGTGAAACCCGGATTTCTTGATCCTGCTGCCAGTGGAGTCTTTGGATTAGGTTTAAACTTGATTGGAGTCGCTAGGTGAATGGTACAACCTTCATGTGTTTGGCTTCTCTTCACCATCAGAAGTCAAATGTGATCTTTAGAGAGAGCCATCTTTGAAGTTGGATGGGCTAGATTTTTTCCCGTCCAGCTTCAAAGACGGCTCTCTCTATATGAATTTTCAGTCACTTAAGTCTTAGGCTAGGTAATAAGATCAAAGAAATAGGTTTAACAATTTGATGGTAGGGAAGAGGGAAAATGTGTTGGGCATGGATTCATGTTAAGTTGATTGATTTTCCAGTGAGAGGATGAAGAGATGAGGGATCTTTAGACAGGGGCAAGGTAGGCAATCCTTCTGGTGTTTTTATCAAAATTCATTGTAGAGATGGTGAGCAGAGAAATGGTGGAGTAATGGCATCTAAAGCATCTAGCTTAAGGATGAATTCTAAATGTCATTAAGGAAGAAAAACATTGTGTGTTCAGTAAGCTATAACAGAGCACTTTGACATTGAATTTTGAAATAAATCCTTGCTTAACTAAACTTGAAGATATAATAAAACAAACATGATTGTAACAAAGGAAAAATTTTCATACACAGGAGAACACATCACCATCAGAACTTGACACATGAATCCTTGTAAAAGCAGACCTTTGTCTTCTTCATTGACTGAAAAATTTAAAATAGAAAAGTACAATGTATGCAAATTTCTAGATTTGGAATCCTATTGTAGCAACTGATGAGAAATTTTCTACTTGTTAATTACTTTGAACAAGTTATTTACTGTTTTCTACGGTAAATACTGAAACCCATACAGTACAACCTTCACAAAATTAAACTGCGGAAAATAAATGTGCGGAAACAAGATCTGAGCAATAATAAATCATAGACACATGACATCGTTATTTTTGGACCAATGTCCTGGAAAAACCCAATGTAGGAAAACCGGTGCAGCAGATGAGGGTTTGTTTATTATGTAGTAATTTTCTGAGTACAAATCTACGTTGCACGGGTTCCCGCCCCTGAGGGTGGGGTTCCCGAACCCGCACCGGGTTCCCGCACCCAAGTACCGGATTCCCCGCACCCAAGTACCCTGAAGAACCCAAACGAACCGGGTTCTTCAAAAGAAAAAATTCTGGTTCTTGGGTTCTTTTGGTATGAAGAACCCATCGTTTGGGTACTTAGACCCGAATTTCAGGTTCTTCAGGGTTCTTCATGAACAATTTTTTCAAATATATAATTTTTTTTAAATGATTAAAAATTAAAAAATTTAATTAAATTTTAATAAATATTAAAAATAAATTATAATTTAATAAAATAGAGTTTGTTTAGTCTTAAATTCTCCACCCTCTTCATTCCGCACGCTGCTTCCCATTCTTTCTCACCGCCCAGCATTCCACTGCTCGCAAACGCAGCATTCTCTGCTATCGAACCATTTTCCTCATCCCTCTTACGTCGTCGTAGCATCATTAACCCTGCAAATAAATGCACTCAGAAAACGAAGCAATCATCCCTCGAGCTCCATCCTTCTTTTGCCATGGACGTTAACCTGCACAACAAAACGCACACAAAAAAAGTGTGGCTTTCGACCTGCATAGTTTCTCTGCTACCGAGCCTTCAGATTCTGCTTTGCGTCGACATCGGGCTCCTCCTCCCGTCGCCCAACCTGAAACTCACGCAGATAAGAAATATCATATGTATGCGTTGATTTGTTTTGATCGGATTCATTTTGCATGCATAAGGGTTTAGTATAGTTTAGGTTTAGATTTGTTAATTTTTAATTTTGTTAGTTTAGATTTAAATCTTAGTTTTTATTCATTCCGCTTTTGATAGCGTTAGTTTTAAAATAGTTTTATTTTATGATAGGTTTTAGATTTCGTTTTTTTTTAGTTTGACTCTTAGTTTTCGATTTTTTGGTTTAGTTTTAGTTTAGAGCGTTAATTTGGATATAAAAATTTTGAAAAATAAAAAATTATAAAATATAAAATTCAAAAAATATTTTAAATTTTTGTTCTTAGAGTTTGTTTAGTCTTAATTTTCATTAAATTTATAATTTATAAATTTAATTTATCAAATATAGTATTATATATGATATATAAATTATAATTTATAATTTATAATATATATTAATATAAAAATACCCAGACGAACCCACGCACCCTGTTTCAAAAAATGCCGTCCCCGTCCCCGTCCCCGCACCCGCACCCACGTTTCCTGGCAACATAGGTACAAATCTTATGATTGTCGACACTGACAAATCATACATAGGAAACTAACAAATAAAATCTTGTGAGAAAAATCTCACTCTTCCACGGGAATTCGACACTGACCTTAGCTCGTGTCCAGCTTGCTTCCTTCTCCAATCTTGTTTAACCTTCTTTTCATGCTTGGATGTTATGTTTTCAGCTTGTTTAGGAGACCAATTCAAGTTACAATTACGAGCCATATGACCAATATTATGACATTTGTAGCATTCAATTTTGTACATAAATGAGGAGGCATAATTTCTTCTTGCAAAGTTGCTTCTAGGAGGCTGATGGGGACCATTATATTTGTTCATGTTGTATGCCCTACAATCTTTTGCCATATGCCCAAAATTTGTACAAGAATAGCAATAACGAAAAAATATATTGCGGTACCTGGGGGATGATGCATGCCTTGATGTACTTCTAAAGTCTCTTTGCCTCAAGATCCTTTGATGATATCCAGTTCCTCTTGCATCCTTGACACCTTCTGTATACCTTCTTGGAGTAGTGTTTCCTTTAAAATTAACTTGATTAATCTTCTTGCTTTTGTTGGAAATGGGGGCATCAACATCTCTTTTAAGCTTCTCCACATCATTGTTGTTTGATGTATTAGGGTTTGCATCATTTTTGCTTGAGGGTTCACCTGTATAACCAAGACCTGATTTATCAAGGGGGGATCTTTGATGGCTTAGGATGTCATCTAGGGTTTGAGAGTTCTTTAGACTCTTGTTCAGCTGATCAACTTTTTTCCTTAGGATATCAATTCCTTCTTTCATCTTCTTGCATTCTTCATCCTTCTTTGCTAGGTGGTTCTCCATCTCTTCCTTCATCCTTGTTGCTTCACATGTTTGGGCCTTGAGAGAGGAGACATCTGATTCCAATCTTAAGATTTCTTCATCTTTTTCTTCAAGTTGGTATGCCATGGAATTTCTTTTCTTTTTTGCTTCACCTACTTGTCCTTCTAGGAGAGCCAAAAATTCCATCACCTTTTTAGCACCTTGTGCTTGTTTCTTTGTTTCTTCAAGTTGAGATTTAAGGGAGGAGACATTTTCCTTGTATCGACCAATTTTTGCTTCAAGTTTGTTCAAGCCCTCATGTCTTTGTTCAAGATGGTTTGACAAAATGTCTTCCATTTTCTTTGCTTTATCCAACTGATTTTCATGGATATGACTTCTTCATGATGCCTTTTCTTGTTTTGATGCAATTCCTCTTTAAGCTTGGTGAGCTACTTATGTCTTTCTTGTACTTGAAGCTTGAATAGGTCAACTTCCTTCCTTGTCTTGTCAATGTCATGGTTACCTTCTTGTGCTTGCCTTTTGAGTTCCTCATTTTCTTTTTTCAAGTTGCTTATTTCTTCTAGTGCAGCTACAAGTTTTGTCTTAGGATCTATTTCAATTTATACTTAAAGAATTTCTTCATCATCATCTTCCATTATACAATTGGTCCCTTCTTTTTTGCTTTCATTTGTCTTCTTTGATTCATCTTGATGCTCTTTGTCATCATCTTTTGGATCAAAGGTTATATGACCAATAATCCTTTAGAGTGAAGATCTTGAAAATTTTCCCAAATCTCTTTTGCTGATGAACATTTCTCCATTTTGACCTTTATAGGATTTGGTAGGCCACTCAAGATAGCTTTAATAGCTATTACATTATGTTCCTTGGATTCTTCTTCTTCCTTTGTGCTTCCAGTAACCACTGATTTCCAGACTTCAAAACATTGAGCCATTAAGAGATTCTTCATTCTTGCCTTCCATATTTCAAAGTTTCCATTGAACAACAGAGCTTTCCCAATTTGATTATCTATTGAGGAGGTGACACCTTTGAATGGTTTGCAAGCCTTCTTCCTTGACTTTGCCATTTGTGTTCTAAGGATTTACCTTCCAGTTGTAAGGTTGAGACTAAAGGCACTGGCTTTGATTCCAATTGTTGGAAAACCTGAGGGGGGGTGAATCAATATTTCTTTTACAATTGTTACTTTACCAGTTTATATCTCTTATAAATAGAACACAAAATGAATAATATGGAATAAATAATTTTATTAAACAAAAATAACAACTCCAATCCTCTTCTTTACAATAAATCAAGTACAATAATGTTTAGGGCTCCAACCTCCAAAATGCCAGGCTCCAACCTGTACTTTGCCAAGCACCAACTTGGTCTTTACGAGGCTCAAACCGCTAGGGCTCCAACCCTATCTTTCACAAGTCTCGAACCTTGTCTTCTTGAGGAATCCTATCCTCTAGGGCTCCAACCCACTTCAAATAGTACAAGCTCCAACCTGTTCTTCTTTTAGGGCTCAACCCACGACTTCAAGACAATATAGGGTTTTTGCAAGACTTCCAAAAATATCTCTAACAGGTCTTTGACAATGTCTTCACGTATCTCCAAGAGTGTCTTCACCAAGCTTCAATTATGAACATGGGTCTACTCAATGATGCCTCCAATAACATCTTCACCAAGCTTCAACTATGTACAAGGGTTTGTTCCAAGAATGTCTTTACTCATCAATGACAACTTTTAAAGAAGATGTCTCTAATAGTCTTCATGATACCCAAACACCTTTCCCAAAGTCACTTCATAAGGCCTTCATTTAGGCATCAATACTGCTTCAAAACAACGCTAAGAATGACTCTTAGATTTCTTCAACAAGTACCAGCATGGGACTACTCCAACATTTCCAACAACTGCTTCAAGAATCTTCAACAAGAGCTACAGGTTAGTCTCAAGAGACTGCTTCAATGGCTTCAAGTCTTACTTCAAGTATGCAAAGCTTTAATGATGCCTTTCAACAAAGCTCAATGTTCCGAGTCACCTCAAATCTATTATCACTATGACATACCCCCAATAACAAGTCTTTAAGGTTAATTGTAGAAGAGGCCTTGGTGTAAGCTTGCTCCAAAAAACTTTATGACTACCCACAAACATTCCAAGAATGCACACAAGGAACAACTCCAAAGAGGCAACAAATCTTTGCTCCAAGATCTACTCCTAAACCATAGGATTGAGGTATCTTTACAGAGGGAGAAGGTATCACATAGATTTTCTTGTCGCTCTTCTCATCACAAATATTAGATATCCAAGCACCCTCAAGGTCAGATCGTTTTTTTTTCACTTAACGCTACCTTGTTCAATGCAAAGCAATCAATTTACACTTTTACAATGGACAAAGTGAAACTGTATAGAATACCAAACCTTGCGTAGAAGACACTTCGGTGGTTGTGAGATCAAGCCCTAAATACTCCACGTGAGCCTTCTTATCTCAGGTCCGCATGGGAATCTACAAGTCCGAAAAAATATCTTTCAGCACAAGTTCGAAATATAGCTATGCCACATATGTGAGTTATAGGCATGAAGAAAAAACTTTGCTACAGATGCTATAGGTGTAATATTTATCTCTCCACAGGTCAGAAATAGTTCTGCGATGAACAAATTCCCTCAGGTTCACGAAATAAATTTTTATAGAAAGAACGAGTCGTGTGATGAGTCTGCAATAGTCCGTAGAAAAATCTTCAGATATATTCCTCGAGATGTGAACTATATTCAACTACTTGATCTGATACCCAACTGGACGATGATGACATATATATCTATAATAGTTCGTTATGTGTGAAGGGGCACGAGGTGTGTTGAAGATTGTAACTATGTTCGGTCTTCATAAATTATATTCAATGTACTTTTCAAAAGAATTCAAGAAAATAATTTATATTATTATTAAATGACTTATTAAAGCACTGGTTTCATGCTTGGGCCATATTATTTTAGGTCAAAGTCCCTGTTGTACCTTAAGAGACAATCCCTTGGCTGTGGTAAGGAATCAGTGCTTAAGACATTTATATAAATGTGTCACAGAAACATTGGTCTTTGTTTAATCACCTTCATATGTTTATCATTAAACCCTCAAAGATCAAATATAATGAATGTCTCACAATGCTATTATCTGTTGATATAGAATGGAATGACTAGAAGAACATGAAGGAAAGAAGCCCAAACTGATACGCTGATGTACAAAATATATCACCTTAAACGTTAGAAGAATTATAAGACAAGGAACAGTTAAAATGAAGGAGTGCCTATTAAGGATTTTAACTCTTATTCACACAAGTAAAAAGAGACCTGCAACTTCATTACTTCATTTTATTCAAAGACAAAAAACACATAATGTAAACTGGAAGACATATCGATATCAACAAATGCCAGAATCTTGCTTTCTATTCATTAATCATTTGAAATCTGAGTACAAAAATTGCAGCTTGAAGGTTCAAAACTCGGAACTTTTTTCTTTCTTGTTTTCTTCCTTAAATACAATAGAAAACAGTTTGTAACTGCTGGAACTAATCCTAACTGCTTCAACTACTTAGGACTTCGTCAACTACCTTATACATGTCATCAAAATGTCTTATTACAATTACATTCTCTTTAAAAGAGGAAAATAACATAAAATATAAATCCTAATCTATTTGTTGAATGTGAATTGATGATGTTGCTGTTGCATTTCCTTGACTGACTAGTTTATCTTTCTTTGAAGTCGAGGGGTCCTTTGGTAAATCTGCCATCCAAGCTCTGCATTTCTTCCATATCTCGATGTTTGTCTTAGGTGAATGGACCAGCTTGTGATATTCCAATCTGAAAGCAGTGATTCTGTTGACTGATGGCCTCTTTGCAAATAAAGTCTTCACTAACCATAGCAGCTGAAAATGTCTTTGAAGGAAATTGATCACTGTTGCTCCTTTAAGAACCAGAGTCTTTTCATGAGTACTGTCTACCTTACTTTTTGCCAACACTAGTAAGGGTTCATAAGAATCCCATGATAAAAGGCTACCTCCAAGACCCCAACATGATGGCAAACTTGCTCTTGCTATTTTGTCAAATAAATGATCAAACTAGCTCACTGCTTCCTTAAGCTCAATCAACTTCTTCTCTATAGACTTCTTGTAATCATTCTTGACAATCATCTTATTAATTTCCACAACATATAAAATCCTGTCTTTAATTTCATTTTCTTCCAACTCTTGATCTGTTTTGGAATCAATGAAATCAATGAATTTTCTTGCCTAGATGGCCCTATTAATTGTCTTTTGCTTATCTATCATGACTTGTTCTTCAAAATCCCTGATAATACTCCTTTCCTCTGCAACAACAGTCAGAAAACCCCAAATTGCTTTCATTTCTGCAATGATATCATTCCAGATGATATCCTTACCTTGTATTAGGGATATATTTCCCTTCAATTTTTCTTTGAGATTTTTAATCTCAGCATCAACATTCTGGCAGTCCATTCTGTATTTACTGACTTCTCCCTCTGTGGCTTGTATGATCTTTGTTGTTGTTTCCAAATCAACTTGTGCCTTTTTTCTATCTCTCTCTGCCATCTACAATTCAGTGGTTAATTGAGATATTTGTGCTAATGGATCTTCATTCCCTGATGGAAAAACAAAAGTACAAGTATGAGATTCAATATGATTCTGCAATGACAATGCAGTTTGCTTTAATTTGGTGATTTCTTCTTCCTTTTGCAAGAGCTGCTGAAGAAGTTTCTCTTTCTCATTTTCTACCTCTGCAACCTCTGCTGCCATGGAGTGTTCTCCTGTGGGCAATTTCAACTTTTTCTTCAGTACAGAGATTTCTGATTCAACACTTTGCAGAAGCTTCTATACAGCAGACTTGTGATTGGGATCTACCTCAATCTTCACAATGATCTTTTTGAGTTCTTCGTTCTGGATTGTCAAAGCCCTGGAATTGGCTTTCTCTAACTTCAATTGCTTGATCACTTTTCCAAGCATATTTTCAGCCTTTAGTGCCATTGCATTGGTTTTGGTTAGGTCATTCACAATCAGTTGACCTGTTTGCATATGTAGATTTACTTTGTCCAGCAATGGAATTTTCTTCACATCTACAAGTAGATTAACAGTATGAAAACTATTGGATGAATCAATAGACATATCAGAGGGATGTGAAAGGGCAATCTTAAATTGATCTTTTTCAAGATCCATTGCAGTTAGAAGCCTTGTTTGATCTGGGGTTATCTGGTACTCAGCTTGAGCCTCCATGCTTGCCTTCATTTTCTGATTTCTTTCTGCAATCTGGGCAAACATCTGTTTAATTAATGGCACTTATTCCTGAGTTCTTTCATGTCTCCTTAGTGAAGCAGGGACATTTTTCTCATCTCCCAATTGGAATGACAAACCAGGTTGAGCATCTGCAAATTCCTCACTGAGCTTTGTCCTTTTTTCAGTCCTCTGTTCTTCATCCTCTGAATCAATCACTGTTTCCTTACCTCTCTTATTTGACTTCTCTGATATGATAGGAGTCTATACATTTGAGCTTACTGAACCTGCAAAACCTTTATTTGCCATTTTTTCTATATCAGGTTTGCTTTCGTGAATGAATGCTGAATACCCATTTTTAATTCTCCTATTAGAAATCACACTGTGAGGGTCATAAGCCCACTTCTTTCCTAACAGTAGATGCATTTCATCTAATATCTTAGTAGCTTCATCAATTGCTTGTCTCATATTAACTATAAAAGGACCAACAGTCATTGGCAATTTAAACATATGACCTTTTTTCATAGGCACAAAATGTATTTGATCCATGTTTAAACTTTGCCTAATGAACTCCAAAGCAAATAATATCATATGCACAAATACAGGAAGCCTATAAGGTTCTACACTAGCTCCATAAAGTCTAATTTCATAATAGTCTTCAAAGACAAACCAATCACCAAACTTACAACTTGTCCCCAATTGCAAGAACTCTTGAGCTTGTTGGAAATACTGAGAGGGGGGTGAATCAATATTTCTTTTCAATTGTTAATTTTTGCGAGTTAGATTCTTCACAATTAAAAAACAGAGAGGTGTATAATAATAATATTATTAAGGATTAATAAGAACTTTAGTCCTTTTTCAAATAATTGAGTACAATAGATGTGTGAGGGCACCAACCTGTTGCCAAGCACCAACTTGGACTTTGATGAGGCTCCGACCTCTAGGGCTTCAACCCTATCTTCTCAAGGCACCAACCTTCTGTTTAGGAGCTCCTACTCCAAGGACACCAATCCTTCTTTGCTTCTTTATGGGATAATTGATTAAAAAATGCTCCAATACACCAATCTGCACCATACTGCACCATCAATTATGTATCACACCTTTTTATCAATTCTGCACCATACTGCACCATCAATTATGTATCACACCTTTTTATCAATTCTGCACCATACTGCACCAGAAGTTCTGAAACAAGTCTCCACAGGTCACTGTTTGAGCTCTCAAAAGTCTGTCAACTTATTCAAGCACAAGTCCGAACCATTTTTAGTAAACCGAGCTATCAAAAGAATCTGATCACAAGTTGAAGTCCCTTTTTCCAGGGTTGAGCAACTTCTGGTATATGTTCATCTTTTTCCAGGTCTGAGCTTGAAGAGGATTGTGCTACTAATCCAAGGTTCACTGCAATGGAGACTGTTCAAGTGATGAACTGCTACAGGTGAATATTTCGCAGTGTTTCAGGTTCGAGCCGGGGGGGATCCGGGCTACAAAAGGTGACAGTCCACCACAAATATATCCAAAGTTTCGGCCTCCCACAGGTGACTGTCAAGGGTGTAGAACGAAAGTGAGATGACTGCCCTAAAACCCAAAACTGTGCCTCCAAGAGACTAATCACAGACCAAGCTTAAGTTAGCCTCAAACAAGTGACTTTCCTTCAAATCCGAGTCCTGAAATTTTGGGATGATAAGTCTGAAATCCGGCAAGAGATGGCGGGTCCGAGGTGTATACAATCTAAGAATTTCTTTATGTTCTAAACCCAAACAAAATTATCTATACCTTATCTCCTGCTCCTTTTCTGTGGTGATAACCGAAAAGAATGATGGAGAATGGAGTCCTGACGTTGTATATATAGTGGTTTTATCAATGCTAAACGAAAACACATGTCTCCACAAGCAGGCCGACATGGGAGTCTAGCATAGGTCGGCTCACAGACCAGAAAAAATTATTCTAAACTTAAAAAATTGATAACTTTTAAACCGCTTGGAGATTTTGGCTGAGTAATAGCTCGTCGGAAAGCTAAAATTATGCTTTATAATATGGTATAGGTTTCATGTTCAGATTCATCCTTTCAAAGGCAGAAATATGTTTTTTAAGTGATTGGTCAATAAATGGTGCAGAAAAAATAGAGGACAGCGGATGGGCTTCTTCATTACTTGCCTTCATCATGGGATCAACATGTCATCATCTAGCATATTGACATCAATGACAACTTAGATTACCAGAGCTTTTGGCAGAAAGCAGGGGGGAGTAATTCCATTCAAAATTTTATATGCAGTGGACATGAAATGACTAGCAAAATCAAATAAACCACCCTCATTCTGTTCTTTCCTCACTATCTCTGTCCAGAATACTACTGACTGCCTCTTCTTATTCATATCCATTATATTTAACCCTAGATGCTTGAATTATTCTACATTTTGATATAAAAAGAGGTAAATAACAAGAGAAGGAAACCTGAATGAACCTGTCAGTGATAAGCTCATGAGCTAAGAGTTGACAGCTTCTTGCCAATAAGATGGAATATCCAGCACCACTCTTGGCTTTATCATCATGGCAAACATTCCCAGAACTGATTTGTCCACCGTACTGTCATCATCCTTTCCCAAAATCTTTGCAATGCACCTCAACACTGGTCTGACTTCTATATCAAAAACCTCCATGGGAAATTCTTTATTATCAGGTGCAAACTGTTGTGTATCTGGCTTCAGAAAAAAGATGAACTGGTTAAACTCCTGACCTGCAAGACTATCATAATGCGCCATCAAGGAATCATTAGTGAATTGGACATACGACTCTGACTCAGGGTAACACAGAGCTTGACGATTTAATTGGGTTGAGACTTGCATAGCATTTTCCCCTTGACAATTCATCACAAAACGTGTTCCAGGGTACATAACTGACACTAGCCAATACACAAATTCGGGAAAAAGGTGAGTTCTTGGGATGCATGCAGACAACACACCAATTTTAACTATGGCGGTGTAAATTGGAGAAGTTTTATCGTTTAGGCAGATCTGCTGATAAAATGAAAGGTGGTCAAGAGTACAGACAATTACCTGGATGTCCCTCTCAGTGTCCATGAGAGGAATGTGACTGGAAGAACCTGAAAGGGATGGACGCTTGGCCATAGTTTAGCTCGGGGTGACAGATAATTGATAAGGTGTCGGACAGCAGAGAAAGACACAGTGTAGACACAGCTTCAAACGCAAATAAACAACAATAACCTTAGAAAAATGAGAATTTGTCTTAAATAGGTGGCGCGGGCTTAAGAATTAAATGTTGAAGAGACCCGCCAAAAGACCGTTATAAGTACTCCGACGTGGACCACATCTGTCACTAGCTGGCTGCATACGTCACTATGGGAGGTCTCAAGGTACAGAGAGCTCGTCAGGTTCATGCCCCCACAGTGAATCTTGACCATTGATCTGACTCGGTCCCGCAGTGAACAGGGTCAACTGCAGAGGCACCCTCCTTGTTAACCTGCGCGCTGAAAGTGCCCGCGGGTTGACACTTTTATTTCCTGCTTGATAAATCATCGGATCCCGCTCCATAAGATGCTCGATATTTAGTCTGTATACTGGGACCCGCTTCCATAAGACTTAAAGTATTTAAACTTTAAACTTAATGTAATGAATAATTACATTTTTATGCTGAAGTATATGAAACTTTATACTAACATATATTTTGATAATTTTCTATTTTTTTGTATTTTTGAAAATTAAAAATAAAGGATATTGCAAATGAACCATTATTCTGAGTTTGTAGAATCATTACAGATTTAAATTAACCCTTCTTGGGCTTTTGAATCATGTAAAAAGGTTTAATATTGAGTCAAAAATGATTTATAGGACCTCCACATCAAGTCGACCTCAAGGAGATCAAGTTAGCCTCAACGGAACCTATTTGACCTCACATGGAGCCTATAAAATAAAGGAGATCGAATTCATTTGGAGCATCACTTCTGAAGCAAGTTCGATATCTACTGTTGCATAGGAAAAATTCTGAAGTTGGTGAAGGAAGTTGAAAGGAGTGCAAGTTGGGTCAAGAAGATAGAGTAAGAGAAAATCAAAATTTTGGTGGTTGTCTCTCTCCATTTCGTGTTGTAACTTGGGAGATCGAAGTATTTTTGTGTTTTCTATTTTTGTTGTTGCCGGAATTGTTGCCTAGTCGAAGTTGCTAGAGGACAAGTTGTTGTTGCTGCTAGGTCAAAGATCTGGAAGGTTGACTTGGTGTAGAGGGAAGGTTTGGTTTATGTCTTAGGGTGAAGAGTCTCAAAGAATATTATTGAAGGAAGAGAATTTTGACTAGGCTTTCCCTTAAGAGAGGGGTTTTTCTCTGGCATAATGCCTTCATCGTGTCTCTTGTCTTCTTGTGATCTTTGTACATACATACTTTGGTAATTTCTTGATGAAAGATAATCTAATAAAGAAGTAAAAGAAGCTAACATAATTCACAAGTAATTATCAAGAAAGAGAAATCAAACCCTAATCTACTTGCATTGAGTTCTCAACAAGGTTCACAAAATGAATTCTTCTAGAAAGAACGAGTCCGTAGAAAAATCTTCAAATATATTCCTCGAGATGTGAACTATTATATTCAGTTGCTTGATTTGATACCCAACTAGACGATGATGACATGTATATATATAATAGTTCGTTATGTGTGAAGGGGCACGAGGTGTGAAGAACGGACATGATTTGGAAGTCGATTTGTGCATTCTAAATTTATCTGGGAGCCGACCAATATACAACACTTACAACATTAAAAAAAAAAACTTTTTTTTAATATGTTCTTGTATGCAGCGTTTTGGCAATATATAAGCTAGATCAAGATATATATAAGCATTCTTGTATGCAACATTCTTGTATGCATATATGAGCTAGATTACACATTTATTATATGCATGAACTAGGTTTTTAGAATTAATTTATTAGAATTTCATTTATTTATGCTAGGGAGTGATATAAGGGCATTAGGGTTTTGTGCTAGGAATTTTATTATGTATTAGAATTAGGGCATCATCTAGGGTTCCTAGGGTTTTCATCAACAAAGGATAGGGTTTCATGCACTTAGGATCTAAGGTTTGCACATGTACATCTAGGGTTAGGACTTGCATCTAACATACCTTAGGGTTATGGGTTTGCCAAAAGGGTTTCAATTCAAGATAAGGGCTGCAACCATTAGGTCTTTGCTCCAACACATTAGCACAACGAAAAAAACTCTTGGGCATCAAGGGCATGTATCAACAAGGACGCCATCATCATCAACAAGTAGCTAGGTTTTACACATAAGTTTAGGGTTACAAGACTTATTCAACAATTAGGGTTAGGGTTTTCTCCAAATGTTTGCTTCAACAATGCACCTGCCATATTGACATCAATGACAACTTTATCCAACACTGGCAACAATTGCTCTCTGAAAAAATCGAAGTCTCCAAGGAAATCGCCCTGAAGTGTTTGTGTTCTCCATCTACCCATCGACTTCTTATGATCTTTTGTTGGGACTCCAACGACTAGGATTAAAACTTAATCAAGGGATAAGATCATTTCCTAGTTGATATGTGTGAGTTTCTAGATGATTCACACCTTATCTCAATTAATTATGATTAATTAACCCCTTTTCCTAACTTTAGAAAATAGACTAATAATCTAATTGAGACACTTCTATGTGGAATTTCCAGCAACGATTTCTGGGTTATGGAGAACTCCTGTGTTTTAGCCTCTCCACAAAGTTTTGAGAGTAGAACACTTCCGAGGCTACAAAAACTAACAATGCCTAGCCTTGCGGCCCTCGGAAACAAAGTTTCTAGGCTCCTTTGCTCTACTATTTCAAGACTTTGGTCCTAGCACAGAGAAAAGTTCAGAATTTTTGTACCTTTTTGGAGTGATTTCAAATAATATCTGTATTCAGGACTTCGTTTATTTTCTCAAAGGATTCGGTTTTGAATGGTCTATCTCTTTATCCTCTCGGTTTTCCAAAACAGTGCCTTTTATCCTCCTCAAACATCCTCGTTATTCAACTATAGGTCTGCAGTCTAGTTGCTGTTTTAGGGTCTTACAAATATGCCCAGAGCTTAGTTCCACTTCCTTCTAGGAGCTCGGTCCTAGGTAACTGTCTTCATAGCTAGACTTGAAGCCTTTGTGACCTCCTTTTCTGCCCTTATACAAACAACCCATGCTCTGGGACCATGTTGCGAAATCTAGGGCAGTGCTTCATTAAGGTTTTATTAACAGTTTTCTCATTAACTTGACAAGTTCTTGTGATGCTTATTACATTAGATCTTTATTTTTAAGTTCTGTTCATCATCAAGATAAATGCCAAGCAAGAAGATCACAATGCAAACAATAAAGACACCAGCGATAGGCTTCAAGCCAGGGAAAAAACCGCTCAAACTGGGAAAAACCCAGAGAACTCTCTTCTTATAGAATCAATTCAAGGAGACTTCCAAGGCCATAGACCATAGAAAACTCACCAAGATCAGGCCAGCCACCCAAGACAAAGATCTGCTCCTCCAACAAGGTCTGCTGCTCTTCCTGTACAAATTCTGACATTATCCTTCCACAGAAACTTGCAACAAGAGATAGAAAAATTCGTCCAAAGCAAACTGAGAGAAATTCTGTCTTCTGCTATTCTTTGTACTTCCTTTATTGCCTCAGATATCCATGAGAGCAATGAATCACAAGTGTATAGAATGGAGGTCGAATCCTCCTCTATATATATCTTTTTCAAGTGGGTGCAAGGGCCTCATCTTAGGCTGGCCGACCTGATCATTGATGGTTACTAGACTTTTCCTTTACAAAAAAATAATTTTCTTTTTCTCGATACATGAGCCGTCAGAGGGTCTTTACATCATGAATTTGACTCTATATAAAAATCCCTAGAGCACACAATGGGTGCTTTGACCTATTGACTATTGTCCCAAGCATGAAAGCCATTCTTTAATAAGTCAATTTCTTTTACATAAAAATGATTTTTTTTTTCCTTTTGACAAGTACAATAATAGTTACATCAATTCATGATCCAAATACAATTATGAAGACCGACACTAGTTACATTTTCAACAATTTTGTAGATGTATTTAAATCAACTTTATTAGATTTTCGACTTCTAGTATCTGAGTTTAATACTCTAACAATAAGGAATGT